>CM070033.1:24651362-24662544 GCA_036250615.1 Ptychadena robeensis
TTTTGTGGTTTGGAGAGATGCAGGGGATAACGATCTCAACGATCTACAGCAGCTGATGTTCCTGCGGAACATCGGCTGATTGTAGAAGCTCAGACTCGCCATCCCCTGAATCCACCCGGAGGAAGCTATAACAGGAAAATCGCTGCTGTATATCCTTCATTGGTGGGGCTGCGCATCTGCTGAGCTATCTAGACGCAGCCATGTCCTTGACAGCAGGAAAATCGGCTTTGCCTGTAGATATAGCTAAGATTGCTCTCCCCACCAGGACAGTTGAGGGCAGGTAGGTACCTATTCTCGCGCTATACCGATCTGCTTGACCGAATATTCCCAAGAGTTGCCGCGGGCGATATAGGTTAGATCCGCCATTGCGGTTTGAATTGAAAAAATTCCCGCCGCCATCTCATCACGACTTGGATTTGGTTGGCGTCTGGGATTTTTTTATTCAATATTCCCGCAGGGCTGTGGAATTTCAAAATCGTTCTGGATACAGTCTTTTCTCTCTTAGTTAAAGCTGATATCCAGCGTGGTTTTTGCTGTGGATTTTGCAAAAGTAACCTGGTTGGTCCTTAACGAAATGGCGGGGAGGTAGAATGTGCGGGGGCAAGATAAACAAAGGGAGGGGGAAAAAAAGGGAAGATAGGGGACTGGGGACGGCGAATGGGGGCGACGGGATCCCCATGGATGCAAAGGAAAGTATTCAAACACGAACCAAGCAGGGACAGGGAAGAAAAGGGGGAGGACGACAAACAAACAAATTCGGAATTATACTTAAATAACTTTTTTTTATGTAAATAATTTTTTACAAAAAAAAAAATTCCCCATTAAAGTCTATGGTGCCGCATTGTGAGCGTACGGAAACTATGTACCTAAGCAGTGCGACTAGGGTAGGTTAACCTGCAAATGGGCACATCTGGGGGAGCACCAGAGACTTTTTTGGACAAAGATTAGTTACATAGGCAGCCTAGCTTTGTGCCCCGATTTGTGTTGTTTTATCATGCATCTTATTTACAAAAAAGTTTATTTTACATTAATGGTTTGCTTTCAAAACATTATTATATTCAGCGATGTCTATAGACCCTTGTACGGACATTATTTTGGGAATTCCAGGCCTAACATAAAGAAAAATTTACCATTGAAGTCTATGGTGCACTTTTGGTACAGAAATCTGTACCAAAACAGATGCCATGAGCTCTGTCTTCTCTTGGAAGACAGGTTCTCTTGACATCTGACCTGACACCCTGGGCTGACAAGTTTCTAAAAAAAGCCAGTGTGAACCGTCCCATTAACCTCCTGGATGTTTTTTTTAAATAGCGCACCACGAGCATGGGGGTCAATGGCGCCACCTACCCCCGCCCCTCCAACATCATATATGATGTTAACTCGGACTAAAGGCCCAGGAGGTTAAAGTCAGTAGCAGTGTTTTACCACAGAAGCATAAAAAACAAACAAAAAAAAAGCTGCACGCAGCATTAATGGGTAAACAATGCATAAAACACTCCACTAGAAAAACACTTGTATGAATTGACAAAAAAAATAAAAAAAACAAAAAAAGAGCCTGTGTGAATCTAGCCTCAATTACCAGAATGGATGCCTGAAATCAACAAGCCCCATCCAGGTTGGCTTATCCTTATCAGGTTTATGATATCAGTACTTACCCATTGTATTTTCCCAGTTGCAGTAAAGTCTATTTTCATAAACAGCTTTTCAATCTGCTCGTCATTCTGCAATAAAAGTAATTCACATACAAACATTAAAAATAAAAAACTCTATAAAGTTATACAAGTGATCAGTTGGTACTACTCGTTCTGCTCCACTCACTCTGCTTGATTCCTTACCCCCCCCCCCCCTCGCACCCCGCTTATCTCATCACATTTTCCAAATCACAAAATAACAATAACAATAGTCACACAAACTTACAGCTCCTCGTAATCCTGTGCTTTTCTTTACTGCCCATTTAAATTTGTCTAGGTCCAGAGACTTATGGCCGCTTCTTTCCAGCTCCTGGAACAAATCAATACCCTTTTATTAGAGATACATGAATCACTTAATATCTAAAGCCTCCCAGATGCTGTGATCACTGAACACATTCTCATCAAAGGAGATTTACTCTGTAGAATTATTCACACCGTGCCAATATTCTCCAGGATCTATTGTTTTCATTTAATACATTTAAAGCTGTGATAACATGGTCATTACAAATGACACAGAAAAATTATTTATAGTGTAGAAGGTAAATGTTTTTAAACATCTTTTATTTTGAAGATTTTTTTAATTGTAGTCTAGGATGAAAGCTAACAGACATAGCATGTGCACATATCAACTGAGTTGCCCACCACTGGTGTAATGTAATAAAAAGGCAATGATGGGTTAAAGCTTTTCCTTTCTCTATTTGGTTCTGCCCAGAACAAGGGTGGTGCTGATCCTCAGGAGGACATAAAAGATATACATAGGAGGGGCTAAGGTGTTCAGTTCCCAACTTTGAATCCTGGGTACCAGCTTCTGGTTCCAGCTCCTTCTTCTAAGACCCTGTGATAGACGTTGGTAGATTATCACTGAGTCCACTGTTAGTCAGCTTTTTGGATAGTGCTAAGGAGTTTCCTGGGCAACAGTACCAACTCAAGCTAGTATTCCCCCCGACTATGTATCTGTACTCACCAAGCTTGCACCCTGCCAAATGTTCTAAGTGTCAGTAAAAGACTGAAATTATTCTTTGATCAAGTAACGTTTCCATTGATGGTTGGCAATGTGTGCACATATAATAAATTGGCATAGGCAGAAGTGCACATAATTTTTTTAGAGAGTTCCTCAGATGAGTACCAGGAGAGGTTGTTTGGTACTCACCCCATATGTATGGTGGTCTTGTCTGCCTCACTGTCCTCTGCGTCAGCTTCCTACATGGTAGATTCTGCTGCCTCCGATTTGCTGTTTCCATCCACTGGTCATCAGCTGGGTTTGGGTCAAAAGTAACTTGTTTGAACCCCCAGATCTCACACCTCAGTGGTACAACCCTGAAGGTTTATTGCTTAGTAACTAATCCCTGGGCATACCAGCAGTCCACGAGCTATCAGCAAGTGACATGAATTGTATACATTTGAAGGGGGGAGGGGGTTGTGGGGACTGATGGACATAGGGCATATATCCCAGTCCTCAGTTCCTCACATACAACCACCTCACAGAATTTTCCCTAAACAGCAGGTCCCTACTGTTTAGGGAAAATTCTGTGAGATGGTTGTATGTGAGGAACTGAGGAATGGGACCTATGCACTATGTCCATCGGTCCCCACAACCCCCTCCCCCCCTTCAAATTTATCTATTTGAGATGTTGGCCTATCTTGTAATTTAAGTTAATGGTTCAGGATCACTTCATGTTTGAATGAATTGTATACATTTAGCATCTTGCTGTGGGCACCCAGACACGGAGTGCCTCCAAGTTGTTAGTACACATATGAGCTGTGTAACAATAATGCAGGTACGCATTGATAGTTTTTGGCCCCTTTTGAGTACCAGAGTACCACTTTTGTGCACCCCTGGGTATAGGCATGTATATAAGCTACAAGCTGAAAAGGGTCTATAGTGAATGAAGACCCAGACAGCAGTAAAATCTGACAAGGGTTTAAACTTTGGTGTGTCAGTTTTGATTGACCTTTGGCATGCATTTTTAGATTTTTATACTCGGCAATGGAACTTCACCTACCGGAAACTTCCCAAACTCTCCTGCCCATTTTCATTTGGCAATTGCTTAGAGAAATATAATATTGGCACAGATCTTTCTGGCAGCTGCCCTGGCATTGGAGAATTACTGGTGTCCATATGGTGAAGGAATGGGTCTGTAAACTGGCATATTTTATGAGAATTGAATGCCTTATAGTCCAGCTTCATGCTTGACACTTCTGGTCCATTTGGGTGCTTTCTTCTGGATTCTACAAAATTTCATGCCATGCTTTTAAATACTCAATAGCATTGAATACTGAATTCCAATGATAGTGTGCTTCATTGGATGGTTGGCTCAATCCTATAGTTCATCCCTTTTTACTGCCTCTCTATTCCATCCACCTTTTACTTCCCTTACATTTCTATTTTCCCTTTTTATATTTTTTTATATTTTCCCTTTAATTTTCCCTTTAATTTTAATATTTTTTTTCTCTTTCTTTTCCTCCATGGCTGTGTCTCATGTCATTATTGTAACTGATACTGGTTCAGCTTTCCATAATGTAAGTTGGAAGCTCTTTGTCATTGAGAAGATGCCACATCATCCAATATATAAATACCTCAAAGGCTTTCTTTAGTTTGTGCAGCTGCTCCAGAGTGACTTCCTGTTCAATCTGAAAAAGGAAGATAAATTCATAATCTCAATAATGAAGAATGCAGCTACTGTAGAACTACAGGCAAATCTCCTTATTTGTATTATCATTTAACTAACACAAATGCCTCAGAGAATTCAGCAAACACGTACGTGAACAATCACCTGCTACCTACTGAAAATACAGAGACGGGTGAAGGGACAACATTCTTGGATCTCAGTCAAGCTTCAGTCCCCCTGGGGCCATGGGCAAGTTAATAATAGCTATTGCTTCAGTTCATATTACTATACACTTGTACTAAAAGTCTAACATTAACTATTCAAAAACCGGGCATAGATCTGGGTGCCACTATCCCAAATATTCAAATATATTAAGATTTGTAGGCACCACTCCTTTATAGGCACCACTCAATCAGCATTTCTATCCAGGGTACCTCTGCCTTCTTTTTCCTATGCATGGGATGTCTTTTTCTCTCTTACACATTCTACTGTGCTTCTATATAACTCCAGCAGTTATATAGAAATGTCATTACAGTTCTATGCGTGTTAGTAATGTTAATTGTAATGTTATGCTGCCATCTATTGGGGATTGTCTGGTATAACACCTATTCTCTGTAATTTACCTCATGAAATGTGATGTAACCTTCCTCACTGTGAGTTTCCTGCCACCATTGGAGCAGACACACATCTGGGCTAGGAAGGAATACTCTTTTTGACCTCCTAAGTATTGTTCATTAATTTCTAAAAGTCATCATCTGTTCTACCTGTGGATGGTACAGCCTTCAAAAAACTGAATGAAACTACTCTGGTGAGTTCAGCTATCTGACAAAGATTGTCTACAGTGATTGTCTCTGCTATACAGGCCAGGCATAGAGGTCTCAGGAAGGGAAATCGCTATACAGCTATTGGAGTCAGAATATCTACCCTGAGTGCATTTCTCCCATACAGAACCTGTATTGTGTCCAGGACCATCAATACAATCAGTGTAAAAATTGGTTGACTTAAGCCTGCCATAGACACCACGCTGTGAGCAGTCTGCTACATGTCGGACAGGAATCCTGTGTGTTCCACTGACACACAGGATTCCTGTCAGACTGAAGCCAATTACCTCGGAGGGGGAGGAGACTCCCCCTCTGATTTAACAGCGTTAACAGCCTGCAGCTGTCAGTCTGGCAGAAAAAGAACCGGCATGTCGGATCCGTGTGCGATCCGACTTGCCGGCTTTTTTTCAACATAATTCAAGGTGGGCTCCCTCATAGCGGCAGACCAACCTTGATGTGCTCGGCGGGAGCGAGCACGCAGGTTGGTCTGCTACAACTATGGCCGGGAGTCTGCCCGTCTATGGGGGGCTTTAGGAGACATGTTAATTCTAACTCTGACAAGTTGTAAAGTGTGTGTCTTGAAGAAGCCTTGTTATAGGGCGAAACAGTTATGTGTAAATACATTTATTGTTATGATTCTGTGTTGATTATGTATTAATATACAATTAAAATTATGTTATAAAAGGATTGATTTTATATTTTGATTAAAGAGTGGTGCCAATAAAAATGTTCCAGGAGGTCTGCCACTTCATTCCAAATATGGCCCAATTTGGGTCTAAAGGTAGGAATACACGGGTCTATTTTTCCCAGATTTTTGCACAGACAAGTGCCGTGCGCGTTCATGGCACTAACCTGTGCAGAAATCTGGGGAAAAAAATCTACCTGTGTATGATGTTTTCTGAGCGAGATCTATTACCAACATGTTGGTAACCTGGGCAGAACAGGTTACCAACATGTTGGTAAACCTTGTTCGATATCCTATACTTTGACTAGGGAACCACGGTTCCTTATTCAAAGTATACACTGGCTGACAGCTGGCGGGAAGCCGGGCAGTAGCGTGATGACGTCATCACACTACTGCCGAGGTCTCTCTGTCGGCTCAAAAAGCGAGCCGTGAATCCCAGCCTTAAAGCGGACCTACCACCAGCAATCTATGTTTTCATGAATGGCACTAGAAGTGCCAATAATAGGGAGGAATGCAGTGAAAAAACCCAAAAACTTACCTGTAATGAGCAATTTAGGAATATAATCCGGCATTTCTCCTCACTTCCTGGTTCATGGTCTCAGCAGACCTCGGCAGCACATCACAGGAAGCTTAGATTTCACAGTGAGCTGCTTTGAAAATTCCCATAGAAGATCACTGAACGCCCCCAGTGGACAGCCGCGATATTGCACCACCATGTGTTTCATGTGTTGCCTTGCAGTGAACAAGGAAGTGAGGGAGCTGTGTGGTAAGCTGTTTTTGAGTTTTTTTTACTGCATTCCTCCCTATTATTGGCACTTCTAGTGCCATTCATGAAAACATAGATTTCTGGTGGTAGGTCCGCTTTAACTTACAAGTCTAAATATCTAACTGTACTAAAAGTCAATGATACGCCTCGTTTCCGGCACAATTATCTAAGTGTAATGTCCTCTTCCATATATGTTATCACCGCTCTTTGTATCCCCATTGGATGATTTCTCTTCTAATCTTGTTCTGGTGGCTGGTTGTACGATTATACCACTACATAAAGCAAACATATTCTATGTGTTTTAGTCCACTGTCCAATGCATCTAGCTGTTCAGTCTTCCTGTCTCCAGAATGTGGGTGTACAATTCTACATCTTCATACATTGCAAGACCAGTGGTCGCGTCCTAAGGATGGGAAGTTCCTGCTGGACTTGCATTGTATGTGATGACCCATCCAGAGGTTCTGGCCATTGCAATAAGCATGGGGGAAAGTAGGGAAACACTTCAACGTTGCATTACCTTTTCCTTCTTGAGGCTCCTTGCTGGGTCAGACTGATTCTGTAAACTCTCTATGACATTGTCCACAAGCCCCAGGGAATATCTTCTCTGGTGTCTCCTTATCATCTCTTTCTCCAGCCATTCTGGAGGACTTTGACTCTCCTCCTCAGAGTCTCCATCGAAGTCAGCTGGGGACAATGCCTGGCTCCTGGCTGTTCCCACAGCAGTTTTTGCTCTTTGTTGTACAGACTGGTTCTGGGCTGTAGAAGTATGTCGTATTTCACTGAAAAGACTGAAGAAGATCATTGATTGAGGCTTTGTAATTCTCTCAAATCCATCTACATTATTTGGTTACATTTTCCTTTTTCCCAACCTAAAAGGTCTACAGTCCTAGACCCCAGCATGGAAACATTCCCCATCTAGAGCATAGCTGTTATTGGCAAAGCATCGTTTTTTTGAGTTACTGTCAGCAGTCTACATTACTATCCCTACATCGGAGAACACACAAACGGGCCCACAAATATTATACTGCTTACTTACAAGCTGACCCTCTATAACTGTGGTTCTTAACCTGTGAGTTGGGACAAACAACCATTTCACAGGGGTTGCCGAGTTCTCTGAAAGCATCAGAGATGCTCCTAACAAGCAGCAGTGCTGATGCCCACAAGTTGGGTGGTAAGTTAGGAGGAAGAGTAATGCCTCTTTCCTGCCAATGTCGATTTGTGATGAACGACCGGCAATCACAATGCTAGGAGGGACCGTAATGCCCTATCCCTCCTAGCATTCTGATTGCCGATCATTCATCACAAATCAATTGTTCGGGAATCAAACATAAAGTCGATCCGTGTGTGGGGACTTCACATTAGTATCTGCAGAATTTCTTTAATATTCACTTAATTGTGAAAACAATAGATACCCCCCACCTATTGTATACCTTGTTCCCCAACCTATTAGATTGTAAGCCCGTCCGGGCAGGGTCCTCTACTCCTCCTGTGTCATTACCTGTACCTGTGTGTTATACTGTGTTGTATCTCCACTCTAATGTATTGTACAGCGCTACGTAATATGCTGGCGCTATATAAATAAATGTTGATAATAATAATAATAATAATACACTCTTGCATTTACATGTTCTCTAATTGGACAAGTGGTAGTTGACACTGGTTGTTGGGGGGGGGGGGGTATGTCACATGATCATTCCATGAAATTACCCTAAAATACAATAGGACAAGGAAAACAGTGAAAGCCCTTGGGGACTCAGAGTTTATCACTGCTTCTGCCTAAAGCAGCCCATACACGGGTCAGATTTTCAATCAATCGTCTTAAAACGATAAATTTTTTAGTCGATTGATTGAGAGTTGAGTTTTGCCCACCTGGTTAAATCGACTTAATCCGATCAAAATTGAGTGTAAATTCAGTCGTTTTTTGATCGGACTGGATGGTAAATTTTGATCGGTCGATTGAAAATTGGTTTGGTATTTTGAGAACCAAGTGTGGTCAACCAATTTTTGATCGATTTTTTCTACCTATTCTACCTCACTTCTGGTTGAAATTTTAATTAGACTATTTTGGATCGATTGTTTTGTGGATTGAAAAAAAAAATTGATCAAAAATCTTGTACTACATATGGCCCATGATACAATCGACATACAATTTTATACCGACTTAAAAATGTATTGTTTTAAGTTGATTGATGGGCTGCTTAACAATAACTGTCTAGAGACCATTTAGAATTTTATCTTGAGCTACTGTCACGACAACATCTTACCCTGGAGCGGTTTGAAATGTCTCTGCAGTAGGATAATATTTAATCATCTGTGTGGTTATAGTAAAATACAAACATTTACAATTACATATATTTTACTCCTCCATTTATATCTATTTTTTTTTTAAATGGCCCCATAAAAGTTTAAGCTTTAATCATGAGCGGAATATAGATAGAAAACGTTCTGAGTTCTGATTGCAAATATCTTATGGAAGGTCTGCAGTAGTATGTTGAAACAACTGGACTTGCTGAGGTTTGTTTCATTACTCAACTGTCAACTGTTTTTCTCAATTTTCAAGTCTTTACTTAACAAATGCATTTGCTCTTCGTTCAAGGATATTTTTTGCTTAGTTTCACAATAATATGTTCCTCCTTTCCTTGGAATCACTCAACATATACCCAATAAGTAGATTCAGAGCCTATTAGATTGTAGAGCCAGATTGGGCACGGTCCTCTTCTCCTTCTGTGTCATATCCTGTACCTGTGTGTACTTTATTGTGTTGTATCTCCACTCTAATGTATTGTACAGCGCTGTGTTATATGTTGGCGCTATATAAATAAATGATAACAATAATAATAATACTCTAACATATTCTGCATATTTTTGGTCCAAGAAACAAGCTTACCCTTCTCTCTCGTCTTGTGACATTGTACTGCAGGACCCATCAACGTCTAACCTAGTCCGGCTTCTACAGAGAGTTTATGCAACTAAATTTTATAGCTAGCTTATCACAGCAGCCAAGGAAACTCACAAATGTCTATTCAAGGGGTGTGGGAGCAGTTGTGAAATCAAGCAACTTGAAAGAACTCAGACAAGAGTAGGTTTATCAGGAATGTCCCTTACAAGACCTAGAGCTCTACCTGGAAATGAAGCAACCAATGCCTATTGTTCACTAACATTCACTCTGAGCTTTGGAAGGAGGGTGTGAGGTTTGCCATGACTTTACCATGCGCTATATAAGAGGTGTTTCATTAAAGTAGGACATATGGAGAACAGCTTTGCAATACATTTACATTTCCAAATTTTTATTGGGTTTTTACCCCAAGGAGCACTTTCAATCTCCTTATTGCAAAAGCTGGCTTTAGATCTACCAACAACTATGTAGCATAGGGTTCTCTGGGATTGAACATAGATAGACCTGATTGTTTAGGGGGATGCAGCAGCTAAAGCCCCCCCATACATCTTAAGATCCATCCATACAATTTCCTTAAGATCTACCAACAACTGTGTAGATCACTAATAGAATACATAGTGATTGGGAGGTATATATCACTGCTATGTAGTGCCAGGTCCTCCCTGATAGAATACATAGTGATGGGAAGGATTAGAAAGCTCCTCATATTACATGGTTTTGGTAGAACAAAAGTTGGTTGTACAGAAACTGTATGGAAAGATTGTAAGGTGTATGGGGGCCTTAAGGCTCAGAAAAACACAGCATATATGTTAGGAGATATTATTATTTAATTCAGTAGATTTGTAAGTTAATTACAAAGCCCCTGAACATGATATCATCAGCAAAATTGCTGGAGATGTAGAGAAGGGATGTGGGAACATTGCAAAGAAAAAAGTGTTGTTCTAGCACAGTGGTGGGCAACTGAGATGGAGGGCTACAAGTGCGGTCCTCGTCATCACTAACGTGTATCCTAACATGCTCCCGACAGGCAGTCAAAAGCTGACAGCACCCCCCCCCCCCCCCCCCCCCCCCCTCCTGCCCCTGGGTGCAGCGGTCATATGTAGACCTGGTTTCCCCAATCAACATTGACAGTTTTACTGACATAGGACGGCCAAAGTTGATTAGGAAAGCAGGGTCAGCGTGTGACCACTACACAGGTGAGTTCCTATGCCCTTTGCATTAATAGGTAGGTTTTGGGGGCTGCCGAATAATGCCCAAAGGGCCACAGGTTGGGCACCTAGGCTCTAGCATATCAAGTTTTTGCACAAAATAAGTTAAAATTTGACTTAACTTTGAACCTGATTTATGCAAAAACTACATGTGCTAGAAAATTTTTTTTTTCCAAATGTTCCCACAACCCTTCTCTACATCTCCAGCAAATCTAGTAATGATATCATGTTTGGGGGCTTTGCAATTCACTCATAAAATCAACCTACAAAATGCTGCTGTATTAATTTCTTGACCAGAATATAAGGTGAACCTTTAATGTGACCTATGACCTGTACCACTCAAATGAAAAACAAACTGAAATCTTTTAATATAAAAAATAAAAATAAAATAATTTGGTTGCGTACGTGTGCACACGAATACACTAATACTTTGTTGAACCACCTTTTGATGTTTTTACAGCTCTCAGTCTTTTTGGGTATGAGTCTATCAGCATGGCACATTTTGG
>CM070033.1:24666831-24682367 GCA_036250615.1 Ptychadena robeensis
GTGATCGATGACGATTGCCAAAGTGGGGACAAGCCCTTAGGCGATTATCACACGTGCCGATCGTGGCTGATTGCTTTTGCTTAGTTGAATGGTTTTGTCCCCGCTTCAACTAACGGCCGAGATCTGGCGCGGAAGCGGTGCAATCAGAATCACGTCCATTCATTCTCTATGGGCGTGATTTTTTTTACTGACGCTGATGTGATTAAAAATCGCCTGGTCAATCGTGCCCGACCGCGTCAGCAATCTCGTCCGCGCCACAGCTGATCACATAAAAGGGAACATAGCCTAAAGATGGCAGCTGCTGCAAAAATTGGGGAAGAAACCTCACTGAGCTCCAATGTGGCCCCTGCTGTTCCCCACTATATATTCACCGGCGATCTCTAAATATGGCAATCTGCATTTTTAGACATTTACAATTTCCCATTCTTACTGAAACACAGGATCCTGGGTGCTTTTCACTTATATGATCATTAACAATTATATAAAATATTCACTTATTCAAAAAATTTTGTATACAAATAATGAATTTCTTCTTTTATATTTTATGATTTTATTCTCAATGATTCCTCCATTGAAGTGTGGTGTTCTCCTTTATAGTAGACTGTAATCCTCCAATAATTATGACAAGTAAGATTAGGCACGTCATATCATTTATTTGGTTCCTCAGCTCTGTTACGTATGAACATGACCCTAAAGCAGGGTACACACATGAAGATATGGGCCAGATCTATGGGTGCTTCGATCACAGTGTGCACTCACGGCCTTCTATCTGGCCATATCATATGCGGCCATCGCTGTTTTCGATCAATCCCGCTCGAAAACAGCCATATCGGACATGACCATAAAATACGGCCAATGTCTGTTGCTTTACATGGAAACCGCGGCTCTCCAGGCAAAGCATCGTGGCTGAGCTGGGGAGAGAGTAGAGGTGTCTCTCCAGCTCCTCCGATATGATATGATGACGTCATCGCACTGCTGTAGGGAACATCAGACGGCTCCAATATCGAGCCGTCTGTACCCTGCTTAAATACTCCAATATTATCCAGAAGTGGCAGCAGCCATTGTCAGCATAATTACTTTTCCTTCTCTGCGCGGAGACCTGGCACAGCCGTTATGGTTTATGGCAATAGACTGGTTACAGTCTCCAAGTACTCTTCTAGTCAATGTTTGCACAACACACGGCTGACAGCAGCTTTTCACATGGGTGATGAATAGAAGACATTCGTTGTAGTACTGCCATGCATGCCCGGAAATCAGAGGTGGTTAGATAAACTAAAACCGAGATAATATTCCATTTATTACGTCTACTGCCTAGAGAGAGAGGGGGGGGGGGCAAAACTTTTTTGGCCTGTGAGCGATTTTTAAAATTACCACGTCAAAATGATCTGTGTACAATAAAAAAACTGTTAAAAAAATATTTGATAACACGTAACAAGTATGCTTGATAAACTAAAAAAAAACAACATTCAGTCTTCATTCAGGGACAGCGACCCCCCCCCCCCAAAAAAAAATACTCCCCTTTCCTGCCTGCTCACTTCCACGCCGCCATGCCTGGAGTGTGTGGTCCCCCGGGCAGCAAGATGGAGTCTTGCTCCCTCTACCAATCTGGATCTGAATCCAGTAATACTCCGCCTCTCCACGTCACCCGATTCTGATGTGGCTGGATACAGGCGCTTGGAAACTTGGGGACATGGAAATCAGAAGTCGCGTGGCGGCACGTCACTGGGGGGTGGAGCGTTTCTGTATTTTCAAAGTTTATACTCAAAGTTTTACCGGGTATTTTTTCATTTATACTTTTGACATCCGAGGGTATCCCTTTGCTAAAGCAACACAGACATATTTGCACAAATATCCAGGATCTTGACTGACCCTTTGGGTTTATGGAACTTAGTATGTTCCTTCAATGATATTACATAGAGGTAAAGAGTATATATCCACAGTTCACAAAAAACTTACACTCCGGTGTCTAAATGAGTCCTTATATTAATGAGAGAGACACACATTCACACACAGACATACATGAATCACACCGACAAACACAAAAGCCCCCCATACACCACATACAATTACCATGCAATTTCTGTACAATCAAATTTTGTTCTACTAAAACCATGTAATACGAGGACCTTTCTACACCTTCCAATCACTATGTATTCTATCAGGGAGGTCACTATACTACATAGTTGTTGGTAGATCTGATAGAAATTGTATGGAGGAATCTGAAGGTGTATGGGGGGCTTTAGAGATGAATTTCTGAAGACACACACAGACACTTACACAAACATAGACGACACATTCACATAACTGAATAACACACACATTACCACGTAAAGGAAGAAAGAGATAATCTATGCAAGGAAAGATTATGAGACAATTGTCACTGGAGCTAGTGGGCAAGGGCGGTCCTAGGGAGATCGGTGCCCTGGTCGAGCACCTCCCCCGGATGAGCATGTCCTGTTACTACTGATGAGAATATCTGGTAGGTTCTGGTTAGTCAGCACTCCTCTAGAGACAATCTTCTCTTTCCCCAGGCTGCGGCGCACTTGATAGGCGGACGTGCTGGGGGGAGGCAAAAAATTTGATGCCCAGATGCCACCCCCCGGCATGATGCCGCCCTGGGCAATCGCCCATGTTGCCCATGCCTTAAACTGCTACTGCTAGTGGGGTTCTTCCCTATTAGAAGAATTCCCTTCTGTTCCTCTCTCATATGGTACACTTGTCTAAACCGGAGATGAAGCACTGTTAATGCAGCAACTCTCAAGAAAGAAAATAAATGAGGGATGTGTGTCAGGGAGAAGGAACCACAAAAAACTGGAGACTTTCACATTTTATATAGTGATGAGCAACTAGGCAATATTCGAATTCGCGTAATTCCGCAAATATCCGCCATAATATTCGATTCCATATTGGTAATCTCGAATATCCGCACTTACGACATGAATTGCGATCTTAAAATCCGATCAAATCTGCGCAATGCATGCAAGTCAATGGAGCTCGGATATTCGACTGGGAGAATATCCGTCATTTCCGTTTAAAAGAATCGCATTGCGATTATATAATCGCTATCCCATTCATTGCAATGGATTGCGATTATATATTTGCGATTCTAAAATCGCGAAAAATCGTGATCGAGTCGGATATCCGATGATATATTCGCTAATATTCGCGAAATGGCGAAGTAGCGATATTCGAGCTAAATATTTGAAAATCGAATATTCGAGCTCAACACTAATTATATACACTTTTATGTCTACCAGCAACGCACGCATTAGCACTAAAGGCCCCTATAGACCTTACAAACATACAATTTCTGTACAATCAACTTTTCTTCTACCATAACCATATAATAGCAGGAGCTTTCTAACCCTTCCAATCACTGTGTATTCTATCAGGGAGGACCCGGCACTACATAGCAGTGATATATACCTTCCAATCACTATGTATTCTATCAGGGAGAACCCGGCACTACATAGAAGTGATATATACCTTCCAATCACTATGTATTCTATCAGGGAGGACCCGGCACTACATAGCAGTGATATATACCTTCCAATCACTATGTATTCTATCAGGGAGGACCTGGCACTACATAGCAGTGATATATACCTTCCAATCACTATGTATTCTATCAGAGAGGGCCCAGCACTACATAGTTGTTGGTAGAACTAATGGAACTTGTATGGTGTGATCTAAAGGTGTATGGGGGGCTTAACACATGGGTTGTATAGTACCCACTGTATGTTAGCAGAAGCTATAAAATATTATGGGTTAACCATTGTGCTGAAAGGCATAAGTGCGCACAAGTGTGAATGTGTTATATTTCGTGTTTCCAGACTATTTATCTTTAGTTACAGAGGAGCAAACGTCTCTTTTGATTATGAAGCCTGCTGGCCCCTGATCTAGCCTGTGCACAAATACTTATTCCTATGGGAGATATATTTACCAATAACTAAATACTGCCCAACAAATGCACAGGTGTGAATGCAATAGTGTATATACTCACTATATACATTATATATATACAGTGGCAGTTTTAGGCATAGGCAACCTGGGCGGTTGCCCAGGGCGGCATCATGTTGGGGGCGGCATGTGGGCATCAGAAATGTTTTCAGATGCCCAGATGTCTTCCCCTGTACCTCATAGCATGCCCCCCTATCCGCACACTCGCCTGGGGAGAGAGGAGTAGAGGAGACTCACCTCCCCCAGCTCTCTCTCCCTGGGAGTGGAGATGCTTGCTGGGGGGGGAGGCGGGATGTGGATAGGGGGTGATATAGACATCACAAGCAACTCCATTATCCCCCCCCCTCCCCCCCAGTGAGGGGAGACGTGACTCAGAGATCCAGAGATCACAAGTCTCACCTCACTCCCGTGGAGGGGGTTAATGTGCTTGTGAGGTGAGAATGTTAGAGGGGGCGCCGATCTCCCTAGGACCGCCCCTGTATATATATACATATCTCACTATATACATTAGGTACAGGTTTCCCATGTGGGATACATCATGTGGTCCCACATATATTTGTAAATCTCCAACGTGGGACCTATTTAATACCATTGAACATCTTCAAACAAAATGACTTTGGTTTTAGCTTCCTCTGATCTTCTTTATTGACATACACATTGAAGGTGTTCAGGGATTACATTTACCTGGTCATTAAATATGTGGTCTCCATGGTGCCACCAAACATGCCACCTAATCGCTTCTGTCCTGATACCTAATCCTACATTCACAGCTTCTTGTAATGCTTATTTGTATACGCCAAAGGGCCTTGGAACAGTATCAACCTCTTTACTATGAGCCAAGCACATAAGCCACGGTAATTATTCTAATAGGGATTAGCTAGTTTAGATAATAACCTGTTATTGCAATACAGGGTATAAAGAAATAATTGTTATTATAAAGCCAAAATAATGTTTCAGTCTACTGTGTAATCATTTAAATATATTCCTTAACACTCCATCAATGCTTAAGCTATCCCTGTGATAAATAAAAAAACATGTATAGCTCTCTATGACCTCCTTCCTTAGGGCTTGTTTCCACTATACGTCGGGACCCCCTCCACTGAGCGTATTGCTTGGTTGTGATCCTGACATAGTACAAAGACATTGCTTGCTCGGCGGATGCTGTTTTTTTTACACATCCGCAGAGGCTCAACGTACTCGACTTAGTTGAGCCTTGCATCAGTGGAGTGGCTCGGCACAGCATCCGCCGAGCAGGTAAGTCTATGTGCTACGTCGGGATCCCCGCCAAGCAATACGCTTAGCCGAGAGGGTCCCGGTGTATAATGGAAATGGCAGCGAGGGTGCGGAAACCACATGTTTAGCCAGGGGTACCTCTTAATCTCAACTGTACCTGGGTATATTAGGGTCTGGAGGTTGTAGGGAACCCTTTAAGAAGTGCCCCGAATGTACATTAGAAAAAAACACTAGCAGACTATAGGAAGTCTTTATGGAAAAAAAAGATTATTTTAGTAAAGAAAATTCTAACCTTTTATTTTCAAACTACAATCAATGCATTTACAGATGGCATATAGCAATTAACTTAAAGCGGTTCTATACTCAAAATAAAAAAACACATACATTACATTGACATAATCCTCACCTGTCAGCAGTATACATCTGTGAAAACTGCTACAGAATAAAAAAACAACGTACTTACCTTCCTCACTTCCTCATTCCCGGTGAAATCATATTTATTAATGGAAGATAGAAACAGTTCCACCCACACTTCAGCAATACTTCATTCTGACTATGGGGCTGTAATTCTAAAAAATGGCCACTAGATGGAGCTTCGATTCTGCAGCTGCATTCCAATTCACAATTCACACAAAACGACGGACTTCCTCCCAGCTGTCCCATGATTGTTTTAGAAACTTGCCGTGGTGGGTACGTCACACAGTGGGAGGGAAGAGCTTAAAAATCGCCTCTCCGGCAGTAAGGATTTTTTTTTATATGTGTTATATTATTCAATATCGTTAGATATAAGAATGCATCAACTTCTAGTTATATTTGGATGTAGAATGATGGCATCTCCCCCACCCTCCTTATCTGCTGTTTGTTTAGAACCCAGGTGCCCTGGGGGCTGCATGCGGCCCTTTGGGCATTCTTCAGTGGCCCCACTTAGTCTTACACATGCGGCTCCCGAAACCTAACTAGTAATGCTTAGGGCATAGGAACTCGCCTGTCTGCCGACCCCCCTGCTGACGAGTCTTCATCCGGGATCTTAGAGCGATAAGAGGAGGAGGGGCAAGTGCTCCCTAATGCATGAAGTATCAATTTTAATAATTTAAAGATAAAAAAACAATGTATTCTAGCTATGCCTTCTGTCATTTTTTAAAATTAAAAATGCTTATACAAGATAATATAGATTGAAAAAGTTATGTGTGGCCCTTTATTAATGCCGAGGGACAAACTTGTTGCCCATCACTGGTTTAGAATGACCTAAAAGTTTCATATTAGAACTGTTCTACTAATATTTTTTGCCACTATTTCTACAAACCTACCATATTTTTTGGACTATAAGACGCACCTGACCATAAGACACACCCAGTTTTAGAGCAGGAAAACAAGAAAAAAAATATAGTGTATAGTTTAAAGCAGTTTTACACTCAAAATAATAATAATAATAAACACACATACATTAAACAGGCACAATACTCACCTGTCAGCAGTTCAGATGGTGGGAAACTGCTACACAAAAAAAAAACCCACACTATACTCACTTCACTTGCTTGCAGTTCTCATGCCGGAATCTTGGCTCCTGGAGACATGCAGACAAAAATCCCCATGCAATATCAAATTTCAGCCACAAGATGTCACTAGTAGCACTTTACAGCACATCACAGGTCATCTTTCTCACACATTGGGGAAGAGGGTGGCCAAGGGGGAAGCTGTCTCCCTTCTATGGCTATGTGTGTAAAAGCTGAAACTTGAGTGCAGCTTTCACACCATGGCTGAGATGGGAGATGTGCCGGCTGGCAGCTCTTTCATCTATGTCTCTCTGCTCTTCATTGGTTATATCAGTGGGGCTCTGCTGATATAAACAATACAGTACAGATGGCAGATCCGGCAGATGGGCAGATCTCCCTTCTGACAGCTCATCCACCTCCCCAGCTAATCTTCTTGCTGGGAGAGCAAAGACATTGGTGGGGAGCCACGGCCGCGCATTCGAACCCTAAAACAATGCCCCTTTTCCCACCGATTTCTTGCGGTCCGAAAAATACGGTAACTTTGAACTTTTTACTTCCATTGTAGCATGACTGAATTTCTGTGAAGGAACCAATGATTTTAGACAAGTTTTTATAGACTCCTTGAACTTGTACATGTCAAAGTTTCAAAAGCGCGTGATATTAACACAAAACATTGCCTAATGATATTTTTCGACTTTCCATTTGGATGGCAGTGATCCTTCAAGGAGCTTCAGTCTGCACTGCTCAGCAGAAATGCTCATAATGTTCTTTCCGTTAAGGTTTCGGAACAATGCATTCCATTTCTTAATAAAAAAAATGAGATATTCCCACTGACTTATTGTTTTATCATAATCATCAGAAGACATTTGCTGCAAAATTAGATTTTGACTAAATGGAATAAAACGCCAGCGACAGTAATATTAGACGCACTTATCACCCAATATTCCAATACATGGGTGAGCGCGATACTGACAAATTACCATCAGGCAGATTTATTAACGTAAGGGAAGAAATAAATGCGGCCTTTACTGTACTGCTGTACCTTTAGGCTATGTTTCCACTAGAGCGATCGGCCGTGATCACCCGCGTTTTGAATCGCGGCACAGTAACCGCGGTCAATTGCTCCCATTAAAGTCAATGGGCAAGATTCCACACATGGAGACCCGCAGTCCCCATGCAAAGCAATGAACATCAACTGTGGTTTACGGTCATCTCCGATATCCCTGTTTTCTATTGGGATTGATTGGTCCAGCTCGCAAACAGTGATGGCTGCATATGATATGGGCCAGATTGATGGCCGTGATTGTGCACGGCGCTTGGAGCGGCCATTCGTCTGGCCCATATCTATACGTGTGTTCCCTGCTTAACTCCTCTGTGGCTTTTAGGGATTAAATAACTGCAGCAAGAAGAACGACCACAAGATGGCACTAGATAATGTTTTTTAACAGTGAAAGCATATCTCTGGACCATTATTATTTCTTTACTCAACTGTCTCTGCACTTCCAGCGATCAGAATGTTCCTTGAACATCATTGGAGGGGTGGAGAGACACAGGACAGATGACATTTACTCTTTACAGGTAAGGTTTTTCTTTGTTGATCGATCACCCTTATAATGTGCAGTTTGGTGCACGCTCTCATCATTTCTCACCTGGACAACTGCACCACCACCCTCTCTGCTCCCCTAACTAGACTATCACCTCTCCAGTCCATCATGAATGGTGCTGCTAGACTCATTTACTCCTCTAACCGCTCCTCATCTGCTGCCTCTCTCTGCAAATCTCTACACTGGCTTCCAATTGTCCAGAGAATCAAATTCAAAGTTCTGTGCCTTGCTTTTAAATCACTCTACACCTCATGTCCTCCTTACCGTATTTTTCGCGGTATAAGACACACCGGCCCATAAGATGCACCCAGCTTTTAGGGCAGGAAAACCAGAAAAAAAGTAATTTAATAAGTTTAATAAGTTTTCACATCAATTGGGTTAATGCAATGAATTCAGTGAATGCAATATTCAATTCAGCCAGCAGGTGTCACTAGCAGCAGTACACTCTCAGCTGAACACGTCATCTCTACACTGCCTGAGAGGAGGAATGGGGGGGGGCAGGCTGTCTCTCTCCTCTTAGTCTCTGCCGATGTTGCAGTTACTGTGTCCGTGGGGGCTGAGTGATTGCTGTTCCCACAGACAGGAGAGAGAGGTATAGATGATCATCTATATCTCTCTTAATTGCCTATGGCAGTAGAACTTTGATCTCTGTTGGCATAGGCAAATACACAGTTCAGATGGGAGAGCCGGACACCAGCAGGCATCTCACATCTGACAGCTCCTCTCCGACTAATCTCCGTGCCGGGAAAGCTTGCGGAAAGCAAAGGTGCGACCACCGGCGGCCGAGTGGCAGCGGAGGTCGCGCATTCGGTACATAAGACGCAGGCACTTTTTGCCCCCAATTTTGGGGTGTGAAAAAGTGCGTCTTATACAGTGAAAATACGGTACATCTCCAACCTGGTATACAAATACACCCCTACCCGCCCCTTCACTCCTCCAGTGACCTACTAATGAAATCCCCACTCATAACATTATCACATGCACAGCTTCAAGACCTCTCTAGGGCCGCTCCTACTCTCTCCCTCACCCACCTGTTCAGTCTCTCCTACCCATCTTCTGATCCCTAAAGCTAGCCATACACGTGTCGGATTCCATGTCCAATCGATTCATCATCCGATCGATTCCGGCGATTCTGACGGGAATCGCAGGTGTGATCAATCGGCCAATTAAGAGTATCCATCGCAGCATACCACCTTGTCCAACAGATTCCGGCACGATTCCGTGTGCGATTCCACCTCCGATTCCACCTCACAAATGGCAACTCCCCCTGATCCGGGCAGAATCGGATGAGAAAGACCAACATGTTGGTTCTCCGTCGGATCCGATTCTGAGCCCCTGAACGATCGGACCTGATCGATCGGACAAGGTGGGCTGCATGCGATTCCGGCACGATCGTTTGGCGTGCACGCGCCCGGAATCGATTGTGGCGGAATCCGGTGCGAATCCGACACGTGTACGGGGGCCTTAACATCACAACCATGCCAGTGCCCCCCCTCCCCACCATCTGACCTATTGTATACTCTATTCCCCAACCTATTAGGTTGTAAGCCCAACCGGTCCTCTACTCCTCCTGTGTCATAACTTGTGCCTGTGTGTCATCTTGTGTTGTGTCTCAACTCAAATTCTTTTTATAGTGCTGTGTAATATGTTGGCGCTATATAAATAAATGATGATGAGGATAAGGATAGTTACAAGGCCACTCTCAAGTACCTACCCTTCTGTTTAGCTTTTGGAAAACCACTCATGCGTATGTCGCATCAGCCTGATAGACCTGTTATAGGGACCGTGTAAATCTAGCCCCCATACACGTCTAGATTTTTCGTTCATTCAACTTAATTCAATCAATTTTTTTTGTTGATTGATTGAAAATCTATGGCAGCCCACATGGTTAGATCGACCGAAAACGATTATAATTGGAAAAAAATGTGATCGAAAAATTATCGGACATGCTGGAAAATTTTAATTGGTTGCATTGAAATTGAACCTTAATTCAATTACACTTTCAGTCGATCCAAATTTTTTTTATCAAATATCTGTTACTACAGTTGGCATAGATTACAATCAATCACAGATTTTCCTGATCCCCAAAAAATGTATCTTTTTAAGTTGATTGAATGCAAAATCTAGACGTGTATGGGGGGCTTAACATGTGAATGCATCCTTATGCTAGCCATATACATGCCGATAAGCGGATGATTTTTAACCTGACCGACGGACGTGCGCGCTCGCGCCATCGGTCAGGTTAAAAATCGGCCGCTAATCGCATGTGCCCACATGGGGCGACAGATCCCTGTCGCCCCACTGTTCGGCCGGCCAGAGAACGGACATGTCCGATAATCTCTGGCTGATGGGAGCTGAGGGCATTAGCTTCAATGAAGACCGGCGTCTTCATTGAAGCTAATGCCGGCACACAAAGGGTGCCGGCCGACTGAAGGGGCCCCATAATGCACCAGGGTGCAAACGTGATGACGTCATCACGTTTGCATCCCGGTGCAGATCGGGACTGGTCTGCCTGCACCCATCGGGGTGTGTATGGCAGCCTTAACACAAGTACACAACATAATGCCCCATCACGCACATTATCTTTACCACTTATTCATCACAGGGTCTCTCACCCTGTAATGGCTGCCAGGTGCTTCCAACAGTTACACATGCTACAGGTTACAGTTGCTCTTTTTCGCAGCGCTTCCCTGTCCATGGAAAGGTCAGGGCTGCATTGACAGATATCAATGTTTACTTGGCATGGATCTGTGTCTGTGATAGTGTCAGTTTACCTGTCCTGCTCAAGGTGTATTATTGCGTGGATTTATTACTCCAGTTTCTGATCTTGGACCATCCGACATCTCTTGCTTGCCATCTGTACTGACTGTTCTGCTTGTGTTTTTTAACTACTCTTCTGATTAAAGTCAGGAACACACGGCTCGATATAGGAGCCGTCCAAGGTTTCCTGCAGCAGCGTGATGATGTCATTGCACTGCTGTACGATATCGGAGTTGGGAACACAGTTCTGCTGTGTCTCCAGCTCTGACAATGCTTTGCATGGAGACATGTGGTCTACGGTCATGTCCGATATCCCTGTTTTCAAGCGAGATTAATTGGTCCCGCTCCAAAACAGGGATAACCACATTAAATATGGGCCAGATAGATGGCCCATATGTATGCGTGTGCTCCCTGCTTAACGTTTTGGTTTATTGGACTGATCTCCTGTGTTTAACTTTGGCTCTGTTTTCAGAGTTGCTCCTTGGGTTTCATCAGTTTCCGTGCACTCACATAGAATAGGCAACCATGGCCAAGTTGATGTATCGTGTCCACCGCTCCAGCAGGGGCTTAACATAAGCTGCATACTGCAGTGAAGATTGGGGTATGCCTTGAGATCCTTACAGCCACCCTCAAAGTCATAGCCACACTTACTTGGCCATTGGTGGCACAGCGCCCCTGCTCCCCCTGCTCGAGTTTCTTTAGTCAGAGGCAAATTACTGGGTAAAAGCTGTAGTGCAATTGACTGCTGAAGAAATCATTTTAAAGTTTAAAAATATCATTATGTAAAGTTTTAAAACTTATACAATTGTATCAGGTCATCTTTGATGAGGACACTCTTGCTAATTGTGTGTCTTTGGTAAGAAGTGTTTGCTAGACAGGTGACATGAAGACTTATTATTTATTTACTTATAATACTTTAGGGCTTGTTTCCATTACGTCGGGAGCCCTCCGCTAAGCATACACGCTTAGCGGGGGTCCCCGACGTAGCAGATAGACTTACCTGCTCGGCGGACGGGTCTGTCTTCATTGCGCCGACCCGGTCCGCCGGTGTCAGGCTGAACGTAGTCAAGTACGTTCAGCCTGTACACCGGCGGATGTCTAAACAGACCATCCGCCGGCAGGCTGAGTCTATGGGATACCTGCGTATACGCTTAGCGGAGGGCTCCCGACGTACAATGGAAACAAAGCCTTAGTGCTTACGTGCAAAATGTCATAACAAACATGAAAAACAAATATGTGAAAAATTCTTATACATTTATACTGCGTGCCTTGCAGGTATATTCAGACTTGCAATACATAGTAAACACCTAACACATGAATAACCCTTTGTACAAAAAAAGAAACAGACACATACTTTAGCTGAAGTAGTTTTGTATAAAGTCTTTTTATTATCGTTAGAACTAAAAAAATATTCTAAAAAAAAGAAATTTAAGGTTTTTAGGAGAGTTTGGTTTCAAGAGGTTCATTCTTAAATTATTATTATTATTTGAATGTACTTAGATTTAGAATGGGACACCATTAATGTCCTGAAGGTATGATGGCTGGGCGTAGGAATATATATATCTAAAGGGTCTCTGGGAGATCACCAGTCTCTATTCAGGTATGTAGGATACCCCAATCTGTACTGCGGTCTTCAACTTATGCCAAGCTCCTGCTAGACATGATGTGTCTGCCTGACTTTAGCTGCCCAACCAGAAGAGATATCCTACCTGAGACCAGGATGGACAGATGCAGTCCAATATACATAGGACCCTAAGGCTGGGTACACTCGTGTAGATATGGGCCAGAACGATGGCGGATTCGACCGCCGTGCATGCTCACGGCCATCTGACCCATATCATATGCGGCCATCCCTGTTTTCAAACGGAAACAGGCGAAAACAGAGATATCAGACATAACTGTAAAACAACAGGTCTCCATGCAAAGCATCGGCTGAGCTGGAGACAAAGCAGAGCTGTCTTTCCGGCTCCTACGAGATCTGACAGCAGCTCCAAAATCAAGCTGTGTGTTTCTTGCTTAAGGATTACACAGGTGGATGGTCAAAAAGCAAGCAGAGGTAAAGGGGTCAAATGGTCATAGCCAGAGCAATCAGTCCAGAGAGCTGTACAGATAAACTGATGCTATCACAGGCACAAACCCAAACCAAGTGGGGACCTAGTTACTAAAACATAACTAGGGGTCCCCACACACACAACGAACTGCGGCCGATTTTGACGCTGACTGCGCACTCATGGCTGTTTGCAAAATCACATTGGACAGATCCCTGTTGCTCCAAGGCTCGGTCGGACAGAGAACGGACATGTCCATAAATCTCTGGCCGATGCCATTAGTTTCAATGGGGACCGGCATCCCCATTAAAACTAACATCCGCTGCACAAAGGGTGCCCGCCGATGCTGTGAGCGATGGAGAGCAGCATAATGTCATATCGCTGCTCTCCACAGCTCAGCTGTTGGTCCCCACTTGATAAGTGTGTGGGGTCCCTAATCCCTTACAGATCCCGATTAAATCAGATCGACTATTCAGAATAGCTAGGGACTGCATTATCCAAAACCCACCACTGGGTGGCAGCAACACAGCTGCGACCTCTCCATTGGACAGGGAAGTGTCATCTGGCTGGGAGCCACAGCTGTACTGGCAGCAGCCCTTCACTATGTGTTTCTAAAACTTCGGAAATCTAACGCTAGTCTCTACATATTCATTAGGCTACCTACCTCCTCCTAAAGGACTTTGCACTTGGGTAGAAGATTTTAATTTTTGTGTTTTATTCTGTAGATTTTGGTATTAATTTCTACCACAAGCATGGGATGCTTACTTTTTTCCTGTGCGATGCTGTGTCCTGCCACTGTTGGGGGAGCCTGAAGGTCATAATATGACTTTATTCTGCTAGTATACAGTGGTATGTAGGATTTAGAGGTGATGTATAATAAACAAAGGTCACTGTTCACACAAATTAATGTTTATAGTGTATAATTTATTGTTTTTATATGCAAAAAGTCATGTCTGGACCCAAAACCATTCCATTCATAACCAGCAGACAAGTGATGCTGATCTTGTCTGCTGGTTATGAATGTAATGGTTTTTACATTCTAGTAAATGTAATTAGCTTCATGCATGTAACAGGCAACAAACATGTGAGAAGTATTCATACACTAAAACTGTTCATAGTTATATTCATTCCTGTAAGAAACTACAGGAGAGTGTTGTACCGTGTTAGCCATCGTTGAATATGGAGAGTTTGAAGTGATCACCATTATTGGCTTACTGATATCATTGAAAGAGCAAGCTTTCAGGTAGTGATGGCCGAACATCAGCCGTGACCAGTGGCGAACGGGTGGATCGGACAATAATAAAACCGCCATTACTAGTGGCCATACACTGTTAGATGGTTGCATGAATTAACGAACAACCGCTCATTCACAGATTGAACTGGTAAATTGAAAAAAAGGTTGATCAAACCAGGAATGGACATGCCTGTATATCCCAGTTCATAGATTATAGATGGGGACCTCACAGCCAGTGCTGCCAGGAATCAGGGGCAGAGCCGAGCACGGATGAATGCTGGATAACTCACAGAGCTGCTTCTTTAATGGGTGGAGGTGTGCTCCAGGAGGGAGAAAGGTGTTATTGGCTAACACTGTACCTCCTGACCATGACCTGAGATTCATGAATATAAAAAATATAGTGGGCCGATCCTAAGGCTATGTTCTCACTTAGACGATCAGCCGCGCATTTGCTGACGCGATTGACCAGGCGATTTTTGCAAGCCCCACCAGAAAAAATTATGCGCCCATAGAGAATGAAAAGGCATGATTTTTGATAGAGTCCACATGTGATGAAAAATCATGTCCATTCATGTGTATGGGTGCAATCAGGGCAGAAACTGTCCACCGCCCGCAATCAGAACACGGGGAGCCACGATTCAACCGCGCCCATTAGTTGAAGTGGGGACAAGCGTTGGACGCATTCAACAGTGACAGTGAAAACTGTGTTCGCTGTGGACTGTCCGCCACGCAAACATTGTGGCCATCACCAGATCTGAGATATCTTAAAAGCTTGCTTTTCCAATGACATTAGTAAGCCCAGTGGTTCCCAAACTGAAGGTATTCCAGGGGGGCGCAGGCTCTCATTGTTAACCTGTGTTTGAATTGGGAGGGGGGGCTCGATAATGACCCTAAATAGAAAAGGGGGGTCCTGCAAGGAAAGTTTGGGAACCACTGATTCCAGCCAATAAAGGGTGTCACCTGATTTTCATACTTTCTGTAACTAACAAGAAATATTTGCATTTCTTTTCCTGTTGTCGTTGTCGTCATTTTTAGGTGAAAAGGGGTACATTGGGGAAAGACACACCTATACATTTTTTTGTGTGTGTAGCCCAACGCATGGAAAGCTGAGACACACCTAATGTGCTAGTTCACATCTGTGTGTTGTAAGAAAGAAGAAGGAAGATCCCCTCGGGTGGGACTTTACTTGGAATGCCTTGAACTG
>CM070033.1:24682467-24709652 GCA_036250615.1 Ptychadena robeensis
GGGAAGGCCTTGATACACTAATCCAGGTTTCGATTCACAAACCCCCCTTTTGGCTTATCTGTGTGTTGTAGTGCATTTTTGGAAAAAGGTGCATGTGTCTTTTAACCTCATGGGTATTTAGCTTAAATTTACTTGGGGTAAGATTGTTTACTAACAAATCTCACCCCGAGCTAAACTCGGGCATTCCCATCTAACTGCTGAAAGCCCACGGCGGTCCTCTATATTGGTGGACCTGCCGATCCTTCCAGGTTTCCCCTCATGATGTCATATATAATGCCAGAGGGAAGGCGGCGCTGTAATCCTTGTAATGGAGGTGGTGCCGCTTTTTTACAGTACATCCCAGACTTCACCGGTGATGCCAGGAATGTGTTCGGAGGGCAGATAATCACGGCAGATTTTGTAATTTGCTGCCATCGTCTGTGGCCACAAGCGAATCGCCCAGGAGGTTAAAGCGCACCTAAACCCACCAGATAAGCTTTTGTCCCTCGCTGGCCAACCCCCTATTACTGGGGCAATCTGTAAAAAAAGATAAAGAATTCTTACCTGTAAGGAGATATTTGTGTATTATTCCTGTCGCTCCTCCATTCTCTTGCCCCCTCCGAAACGACAACGATGTGTCAGATGGGACATTCATAAACCGCAGCTCTTCATGTCTATTTACTTTCGTTTTGTCCATTGAAAGACATTGTATCTGGCGGCCCCGGTGGCTGTTCACGTTACTGCAGCATTAACCAATGGAAGCTACACAGAATGTCTCCCACAGACAACAGCAGGGTAGGTAAGTATATTCTTTTAGGTAACTTTGGGACAGTTAAAAATGTAAATCATTTTTTTCTTTTTTGAGTTTAGGTGCGCTTTAAGGCACGCCATAACTAACATCGATGTCAGAAGGATGAACAAAAATTATGAATAGTGTTGTAGTGCATTTAAGAGTGACAACTAACACATCCCTTAGCAACCTTTGCTCAGTCCTCTCATTTAATTGGCTGGGCTATGAGCCAAATGAACACACAGTGCATGCAAAACACACAAACAATGCACAACAATGCATATTAAGATAAGAATAAATGGATGGACATATAATTGGTTACAAACATGGTACACCACAGCGAAAAGGGGTTGACCTAAAACATTTAATGTGTTTAGCTTTGAAAGAGAACAATGGGCAAAATAAAAACAAAGGATTGAACAATGTGCCAAGATTATTTTACAGAGAGTTGAGGAAAACCATGTAATACTGACAGGGTCTCTTGCACAGATCCATTTGTATTGCTGTAAACACTCAAGCCTGGGGGGGTGGTGCAGCAGCCAGCTAAGGCACAGAAACACACAGCAAACGTGCGATTGGGATATTAATATTAGAGATGGTTGCTAAATTGCACCTATCTGAATTCACTATCTGAGTAAATTACAAAGCCCTTGAACATGGTAACATCCCCGCTAGAGATGTAGAGAAGGGTTGTGCGAACATTACAAAAAATAAATTACTGTATATACTCGAGTATAAGCTACTTTTTCATTGATCTGACAGATGAATATATTGGATCAGCAGCCGTCTGATATATGGAGAACATTGTGGGCTTTTCTCCACCTTATTTTTAATTGCCTGAAGAATAAATATGGATAATCGCCTATGTTTTTATTCAAGAAACTTTAACTGCCTCGTGGACTTTTTGAGCATTTGAAACACTTTGGGACTCTGTTGTCTCAACTGTCTCTACTGATATCTACTAGCCATGCACATGTTATGGTTTGTTCTAAAAATTCCCCTTCGGGGTAATGTAATAATTGTAATAGGGTGACCCTGTCAAAGTCCCCTTGCCTTTGTTTCTACAAAGAAAAAAACCTAGTGGTGGGATAGGCCAATTCGTTGGCCTCTCCTCCCATTATTTTGTCTTTGACTTTTTCATCTCTTGCTAAAAAAAAATCATCTTATACTTAAGTATATAGGGTAAGTCTTTATGTCGAACAAGGGTAAAAGTTAAACATGTTTAAAGCCCCCCATACACGCATAGATCCATGGTTTGTAGCGATCTGGCAAACAGTGATCGGCCAAAGAGCAGGCATGTCCGGCTGCACAGCAATCAGCCAGAGAACGGACATGCCTGCTTTTCTTCAGTCGATCACCAGTACTTTGGAGATGGGGACCAGGTATTGTACAGGGATCGATGTGCAGAATGACGGACACTCCACTGCGGCATGATGACTTCATCACACTCATCTGAACCAATCCACCGCAGATCTATGAATCTATAGCCGGCTTAAGTTTTGTTGGTAACCTTCACAAAAAAAACTCTTTAAATCTATTACGCCTTCTAAAGGCCCCCATACATATTTTGATAATTTTTGTAGTTTGTGTGTTTCTGGCTGGGGTACCCAGAAAAAAATGTATGAAAAAGAAAATGTAACTATCACATCTGAGGTCTGGTGTGCTGCAATATATTACAATTTTTGCTTCAAGTTTTAGGGAAATTTTTTCCATAACACAACACATCTAAAGTGATCATCTTTACCAGCTGAATTTCACACACAGATTAGCAGCACCGATATCAATTTAATTTGGTCTGAGTTGACTTTATTTCTAAGCGTTGCTTGTCATTTTCCCGGACGGCCTTTAGAAACTTCTGGAGCATTCTTCTCTCTGTCAGTTGCAAGAAATTTCACGTAAGCCATTTTCATTTTAGAGAGATCGTGGTATAGAGGAAGATGATGAAGACATCCATTACCTTCAATGGGGACATTCTGAAGATAGCTTGCCAGCTCTGCGGGATCCATCGAAGCTACAAGACCAGAAAGGTCAACGTATTCTTTTCCGAAATGCCTCTGATACGTGGTCAGTTGAGTTCTGTTTTGCTGGTTTCGGATATGAGCATATGTCACGGTAGGAACTGAAATGTCAAAGGAAATGAAATAAGACAAGGTTTAGAAAATGAGCCCGTATAACTCATGGTGGGTATAATTATTGGGGGTATGATAACATTAAACAGAGGTTATGTACAGTGAAGGTCACGCGCCAATCTGATTAAATGAAATGGAGTTTGGTAGTTCCCTACCACTGCCTGCTTGGAAAGGTTTCTGTGATTATTTGTGATAAAAAGATAAAATATTAAAGGGTAACTGCCAAATTATAATATAATCATCATAAATATGCCCATACTAAGAGAAATACAGGAGTGGGGGCCACTCATGGTATGTTACTATAGTCCATTCAATACACCACAAACTTAAAGCGAAAATCTTCTCTTTGCCATAACTAAACATGATGGTTTCGGGAATGAGGAAGTGAGGATGGTTAGTATGTTTATTTTATTCTGTAGCAGTTTTCACGAAAATCCCATGATATCCTGGTCTAGATAAACCAACTGATTTCTAGCTCCTACGGTTTACACCCCTTGGCTAAACCAGATTCACAAAATCCCAGTGTGTACCCAGGTGGACTGGGATATAATGTAAACTTGTTAAAATGTGTTATACAGTGAGGAACATAAGTATTTAAACACCCTGTGATTTTGCAAGTCCCTATTAGAAATAATGGAAGGGTCTGAAATTGACATTGTAGGTGACTTCCCACTGCGAGAGCCAGCATTTAAAAAGAAAAAAAATCAGGAATGACATTATGATTAGTAAAGAATGTATTTCTATTGCACTGCTGCACATACATATTTGAAAACTGTGCAATCAGCAACAAAGACCTGTTACTTTGCCTTTAAAAAGTCCACCTCTACTTCTCTACTCCACTCATTAATCTAAATTAGTAGCACCTATCTGAGCTCTTTAACTCCCCTAGCGCTTCTGACGGCTCCATCTCGTCCAGCACTTTCTTGTCAGTATTGCAGTTGACGAGATGGAGCCATCCAGCTAAGCTCAGATCCCTGGCATCAGCACATACTCACTGTTCTGATGCTCTAAGCTGGCTTCCTTACTGAAGAAAGCCGGCCGATGTCACCCTTCTCCCAGCCTAATTTGCATATGAATGTCCCGGGCAGATTGGGCTATCTTCAAAGAGCACATCTGGAAAATCACCCCCAGTGTCATTTTAAGATGTGCTCTTTGAAGTTAACCCTTTCAGAGGGTGCCAAATGACTTGTATTGGATACAATGATAACTGTATCCAATACAATTCAAAGTGAAACAAAACACATTTCCAATTGTAATAAAAATGTTATTATAAACAAACAAATACTGTTTTGAAATCTTTCATATCAAATAAGTATTCAAGAGATTTTATCATTCAAATGATACATTTTATAAACTGTTTTTAATGTACTTTTTTATAATAATAATAAAATTCCATTATAGTCTATGGTGCGCTTTTGGTACAGAAATCTGGACCTTACAAGAGTGCTAGGGAGGTTAAAGATACTTGTCCACCCACAGACTGCAACTACTACCATGGGCAAGAGCAAAGAGCTGTCAAAAGTCACCAGAGAAAAAATTGGCAATTGCCAAGCAGTTTTGTGAAAATAGATTTTGGAGCAATTGTTAGAAATGGAAGAAGCTAAAGATGACTGTAAAGGCCCCCATACACCTTACAATCTTACCATACAATTTCTGTACAATCAATTATTGTTCTACCAAAACCATGTAATAGGAGGACCTTTCTAACCCTTCCAATCACTATGTATTCTATCAGGGAGGCCTCTATAGTAGAGAGTTTTTGGTAGATTTAATGGAAATTGTATGGAGTGATCTAGGTGTATGGGGGACTTTAGTCTCCCTAGGACTGGGGCTCCATACAAGATCTAACCTTGTGGAGTATCACTGATGATAAGAAAGGTGAGGAATCAGCCCAGAACTACATGGGAGGCCCAGGTTTGCCAATGACCATCTGGATGATCCAGAGTCATGTGGTCAGATGAGACCAAAGTAAAACTTTTTGGTCTAAACTTCTGTGTTTGGAGGAAAAAGAAAGATTTGCATCCCAAGAACACCATCCCTGTGAAGCATGGGGGTAGTGACATCATGCTTTGGGGTGCCTTTTGCGAAGGGGACAGAACGACTGCACTGTATTAAGGAGAGAATGAATGGGGCCATGTATTGCGAGATCAACAACCTCCTTCCCTCAGTCAGAGCATTGAAGATGGCTGCATCTTCCAACATGACAATGACCCAAAGCACACAACCAGGATAACCAAGGAGTGGCTCCGTAAGAAGCATATCAAGGTTCTGGGGTTGCTTAGCCAGTCTCCAGACCTAAATCCAATAGAAAATCTTTGGAGGGAGCTGAACCTGCGTGTTGCTCAGTGACAGCCCTGAAACCTGATAGATCTAGAGGAGATCTGTGTGGAAGAGTGGGCCAACCTGGTCAAAAACTACAGGAAATATTTGACCACTGTAATTGCAAACAAAGGCTTCTGGACCAAATATAAACACTGGTTTTCTCAGGGGTTCAAATACTTATGTGCAGCAGTGCAATACAAATACATTCTTTACAAATCATACAATGTGATTTCCTGAATTCAGTAAACTATTAATGCAGCCTCTTACAGTGGTAATGCACCTACAATGTGAATTTCAGACCCCTCCACGATACAGAAGTGGGAGCAAAACCTGCAGAATCGCAGGGTGTTCAAATACTTATGTTCCTCACTGTATATATTTTGCCCAATGTGCGCTAGATCTGATAATTGTGAATCCTGAAGGTCTTTACCACTACAGAAGTATTATACACCCGACATTACATGTTACTGAAAGTGATCCACATGGAACATACCGACTCCTCTGGCTGCGACACGTCTGGTTGAGTAACAACCATATTTGTGAGTGACGTCATCCAGTTCCGGGGCCCGAGGTTGTACTTGGTAATGAAATCGTGATTCCGTAGCTAGAGGTTTAGGAATTTCTTTTCTCCAGTCCAATGGAGCATCTATAGCAGTCCTCACTTGATAACCTGTATGTGAATTGAGACATTGGAATTATTATAAATTGCAGCATATTGATGTCAATACACATACTGATAATGAGAAATGGCAAATTTACCTTGAAAAAAGAATTTAAAGAAGAACATGATCAGTTGATTAGTACTGCTCTGGTTAAGGGATCCTGTTTTAGTCCACACATGAAGAAAAATTTGGCCCCCCATAAATTTCTAAGATCACATGACGGGGAGTGCTGCAATTGGTTGTGCTATAACAGTGATGGAGAACCTTTTAAGGCCCCCATACATGTGTCGGATTCCCACCGGATTCCGGCACGATCGATTCCGGGCGCGTGCACGCGAAACGATCGTGCCGGAATCGCGTGCAGCCCACCTTGTTCGATCATTCGCGTCCGATTGATCAGGGGCCCAGAATCTGATCCGACAGAGAACCAACATGTTGGTCTTTCTGATCCGATTCTGCACACATCAGGGGGAGTTGCCATTTGTGGAGTAAGCGATCGGACACGGAATCGTCCAGGAATATGTGGGACAAGGTGGTATGCAGCGATCGGATACTCTTAATTGGCTGATTGATCGGAGCTCCGATTCCCGATGAGATCGCCGGAATCGATCGGGTGAGTGATCAATTGGCCATGGAATCCGACACGTGTATGGGGGCCTTTAGAGACCGAGTGCCCAAACTGAAACCCAAAACCCACTTATTTATCTCAAATGCCGGCATGACAATTTAACTTCACACACACACATCATACACACACAACTCATATACACACATTCTACTTTCTTATAAGATAGAATAGGAGAGGGCACTGTGTGCAATCAGAAGAGAGGGGAAGAGAACTGACAGCATTGAGAGCCAATAGGCTGCAGTTCTTTGCTCTGTGCTGGCTGACAGCTCGCATGCCCACAGAGAGGGCTCCAAGTGCCACCTCTGGCACACATGCCATAGGTTCGCCATCACTGTGCTAGGGAATGCTGCCCTCTGATGGTACAATGTTTCATTCAAAGAAGGTTTTTGAATTGTGAATCCAACATGGTAGAGCTGCTTATTGTACTGGAGGACTGATTGAGTAGACATAAGCTGGCCATATACGGGTAGATTCCTGTGCAATCGACCGGCGATCAATTACAGCGTGGTGACTTATCACGGGTCAATCGAACGGTGATCAATGTGCACCACATGGGCACATCAATTACCATATGATAGGGACCCGGTTCCCCTGGTACCCCGGGTCTCTCCTTTCCCCAGCCAGAGAAGCAGCCAGTCTGCATGGCCCCCCTCTCCTGGCAGAGTGCTGGCCACGCCCCCATCACACACACAGCCATAGCTGATCACACAGGCTGTGTGTGCAGCTCAGCTGTCAGCCCATCCATTACATTGGATGGTGACTCCGTTGATCCTGCTCAAAGGAACCGTGGATGGCTCAATTGAAGAAGCAGATTAGAGCAACATCAGGTGCCTTGACCGTGCACAGCACCCAATGTTGCTCTAATCTGTTTCTTTATCGAGCCGTGTATGGCCAGCTTAAGAGTGTCTATGTAGCTGGTACCAGTAGGATCAAATTCAGGAGTGGTTGGTTACCTGGAGCAGCATCAAAGAAAAAAGTACCTATCTATATACTAACTAACGATGTCCTGATTTTTAATAGATTGATATTACATTCCATGTTTTGTACTATTGATGTTTATTTAACAACAAATCTGTTAAAATATTATATAGGTAATGGCTTCTCGGTTCTACCTCCTTTAGATTTTCCTGGAACTATGCAGTGAGTAAATGCAGTAAATTGCTAAAAAAATTTAAATTAGGACTTCACAGTGACAAACCCAAAGAAGGTTTCAGAAGTGCTGGGGATCCTGTTTATCTAAAAACACCAGACGCCGGGAACTGTTATTTGTTGAAATAGAAAAATACTCAAACAGCAGATGTTTGAGAGACTTCTCATTTCAGACTTAACCTTGTACCCAACTGTTAGCGGAATCACAAAATGTAGTGTTGTGAAATGTTGTCATTTAGGACACAAATGGTATATAATGGAAATGGTGTATAATAAAATCCACATTTACAATGTGATCTGCTAATATTCTGTTTGAAAGTAACAGGTGGTAGAACAAAGCATACATGTAGCGTATATACAGCGCATCACTTTTCCCACATTTTGTTATGTTACGGTCTTATTCCAAAATTGATTAAATAATTTTTTTTTCTCAGAATTCTACACACAACACCTCATAATGACAACGTAAAAAAAAGTTACATCTGGATTTTAGTCAACTCCCTGACTAAAGGTCACCATACACACATAGATATGCGCAAGATGGCCACTTTGAGCGCCATGCATGTTCACGGCCATCTACACATTTCCATAAATGCCGATTGAATGTCATTCCTTTGGATCCAAATCCATCCAAAGGATTGACAAGGAATTGGGCACCTAAAGTGGTGCGCCTTGATTCCTGTCCGACGAGCACCCATCTTGACGTTTATGGGCATCCTAAAGCCCTTCTACCCAGATTGTCAGTTTACATCACCGGCCAGCTCTAAAAAGACTCCTGGTGGTCACCACGGGTCCTCATGCAAAGCATCGGCTGAGCTGGATGATGCAGCAGTGCTGCGCCTCCGTCAATATCGGGGGCTGCTCAAAGGCTGATCCATCTCACGGGTATCGACCCATGTATGGCATGCTTTAAGGAGTGAAGGTGCTGAGTGGCCGAGTGGAGGCTGGATTGTCTGGCTGGCTGAGTGGAGGCTGCTTAGCCGGTCGCTCCCTACTTGGTCTCATTTCCTGAGGCGTAGAAGTTGCCCGGCTTAACCGCAGAGCGGAGGCAAACCTTGTGCCATTAGCTTCTGTTTCCTATTTCTTTTATTGAATCGGTTGAAAAGTTATCGAGGATATTCAGATATCCTCAATATGGTAAACAAAACCCCCAGGATTCAGAGCCTAGTTAAGGCACAAACATTGTAATTTACACCCAATGACACTAGATACAATATGGTACGCTCATACCTGTGAGATTCATCACTCAGAATCATACCTTGTGGTATCCCCAGATAGTCCCCTTTATATGTAGACTGATACTGGGATGTCATTACTCTCTGAACCTCTGAAATAGATGGAGGCTTAATCCAAGGAGAGCGGCTGTCTTCTGAAATCTTTTTTTCTTGATGAGGTAGACGCCAAGCTGAAAAAGTCTGATGATAAAAGAGAAGAAAAAAAAAAGCCGAAAGAAAAAATAACTTTTTTTATGTTTCTTTATTTAGGTACGTGGCACCTGGTCAGGCTTTTATTTAGAATCAAATATTGAAGGTTACTATTAGTTATACCAGTGGTTCCCAAACATGGGGGCGGGCTCCCCAGGGGGGGCACGAAGGAATTCCAGGGGGGCGCGGGCCCTCATTCTTAACATGCATTTGAATAGGGAGGGGGGCTAGATAATGCTTCTAAATAGAAAAGGGGGGCCCTGCAAGGAAAGTTTGGGAATCACTGAGTTATACCATTGTCTCTAACATAATAGACTTGATGAAGAGCAATGTATTGTGTTTTTTTTCACACAAGGTCATTGGCTGGACATCATCCCTCTCTAATGCCTACAGAGTACTAAAAATGGCATAAAAGGTTCTCTACATACATCTCCATCTAGTCCAGATTTATCAACCAGTTCACCTTTCTGGGCTCTACCATAGCTGATAACCTCTCTGTACAAACTGCACATCAGTGCAAAGGATAGGCTACTAAAATTCCATTCGCCTTACTAGATGTGTCTAGAAAGACTCACAGTGAAGAAGTGAAGATAAAGATGGCTTATGGCAGTGGCACGGGGGGGGGGGGGGCATGAAGGAATTCCAGGGGGGCGCTGGCCCTCATTCTTAACCTGTGTTTGAATAGAGAGTGGGGGCGCTCGATAATGTTCCTAAATAGAAAAGGGGGGCAAGGAAAGTTTGGAAACCACTGGCTTATGTGAAATCTTGAAGGAGGATCTTGCTCCAAAGATACAGATTATTTAAAAAATCACAGACCCCAGAGGTAACTAAACAACATGGAGATAATAGAGTGTATTTTGTCCCTTATCTGTAAAGCTGGCTGGTCTAGATTTTTGTGTGATTTCTGAAAGATTGACTAATGCGATCAATCTTTCACAAATCGATGCATGCATAATGTTAGCGATCGAAATGGCGAGTAATCGCAAGAAAAATCGATCATGCAGGGATCGGACATGTCTGAAAATGTCAGTAGATCGTGAATCGAGGGACTTTATATGAGACTTTCGATTGTTTCTATTGATGGGCCCATGGAGGCCATATCCCAATTCCATCATTTCTGATGGATCCCAGAAATGGTGCACTTATCAATCGATGTATGATAATCGAAGACTCAACCTCATGCCACAATTGTTTAGAAAATCAATCTCGGGAAAATCGAGATGAATGCCCAGCTTTATGAATTACACTGCTATGGTGCCTTCTTATTCTCTTCAGTTTTCAACAACTGCCTGGTAAACAACCAATTAAAACAACTGACCAGCGACTTAGGCTTTCGTCCGATAGACATGTCACAGGGTTGTTATCTAAAAGTCCCCTGAGCACCTGCACAAGTTTGCAGGCGCTTGCAGACAGAAGTGCCCGGTAGTTTCCTGCAGACTGTTACACACTTTTTTTATACAAACAGATACATAGGTATTTTATAAACTTTAAATATACAACAAACAAATAAAAAAATTATAGACACAAAACTATTATTGTTTTCTTTAAAATAACCAAACAGGATGAGCTACATAGCTGTAGTAGATGCCTTGAATCGGTGTGCACCAGGTTAAAGCTTTCTTTGTTGTAAATTCTGAGTACAGTACAAGGATGGTGACATATATGGCCAAGGCTGAGGATTTAAAGTAAATCAAGGCTTTTCTAAAGGCAAAGGTTTGCTGCGGAATGCACTGCTATTGTTCACTAAAAGCATCAACATCTTAATCGACTCAGAAGTAAAATCATACATACCAAAAGGCATGGTCCATCAACCATCATTTACATACCTACATACATACATGCATACTTAGGATGTTTACCAGGAATATGGTATAATGCTGAGCGATTTGTTTGTATCTTATAGTCTTTAACTAAATAGGGGGGAAAATACGACCTTGCTTCCCTACATTTGTCCACAGCTGGCTTATGAATTGTGATGAAATAACTGTTAAGGACAGTTAACTTAAAATGTGTTTTGTCATTACAGGCATCTAAATAATATTTTAAGCTAGCCATACACGGCACGGATTCCCTGGCTGATCGATTCAGCACCGATGGATTCCGGCGATTCCGGCGGCATCCACAGGTGAGAACGATCATCCAATTAGGGAATCCGATCGTGGCAGCCCACCTTGTACGGCCGGATCCGTGTCCGATGGATCGCCTCCCTGACCGCAACGCCCCCTGATCAGAGCAGAATCGGACCCGAAAAGACCAACAGGTTGGTTCTTCCTCGGATCCGATTCTGTGCCCCTGATCCATCGGATGCGATCGGACGGGCAAGGTGGGCTGCAGGGGATTCCGGCACGATGGATCCGCGTGCACGCGCTCGGAATCCATCGCGCCAGAATCCGGCACGAATCCGTGCCGTGTATGGCAGCCTCTACTCTCATATGAGCAGTTTTTTTAATGTTGAGCCTTTTCTGTGAAAAGAAAATACCTGGTGGTTCTAACTAATGCGCCGGCAGACCAAGTCTTTTCAATTACAGAAGAATATCAGTCACATGACCAGAAAAGAATTGTTGAAAGGACTTAAGGTATTACTACTGGTGGATTATTTTGTGTTTTGTGATAGGTTGAAACACTTTAAACGCACTTCTTCCCATTAATTAGGCAACCCGAAATTTGCTTTTTTCGTTGACATGAGATGTCAACTATGAAATGTTAAAGTAGTTGTCCTAGTTACACGTTCCACTGTGTCACATAACAAAATGTTACCTAACTAGATGAAATCTACTATACCTAAAGCTGGCCATACACCTTTAGATCTCTCCATCAGATTTCCTTTAGATCTCCTTTTGTTTTACCAAAACCATGTAATATGAGAGACTTTCTAAACATTTAAAGCTAGCCACACATGGTTCGATTTTGGTTCAATCGATGCTCGATTAGATCGAGGAATGCAATCGTCTAATCGAAAATCGATCTTAATCGCATCAACATACACCCCACATTGAGTTTGCGATTCCAAAATATTACTAAAATCGTCGATTTTGGTATTGAAACGTTTGCATTCCAGATTGAAGTGGTCTATGTTATTATATCGAATCTAATCGATCCAGGAGAAACACCACAAACATCGACGATTATCAAACGATTTTGGCACAATCGACGATGATTTTCCAACATGTCCGATCAAAATTCGATTTGATTTTCTGCCTTCATTGAACAATTATCGTTGATCGTACCATGTGGGCATTCCTCGATTTTCGTTCAATCGATGAAAAAATTCATCTAATCGAGCATCGATTGAACCAAAATCGAACCGTGTGTGGCTAGCTTAAGTCTACCTGTGTTCAATTGCAGAGGACCTTATACTACATAGTTGTTGGTAGATCTAAAGGATATCTGACAGAGATCTAAAGGTGTATGGCCAGCTTTAAGTGTACATAAGTGTTCATTGCCTTCGAACATACATGCCAGGAATGTTTCGAAAGCTGTACAAGTATGAAAGTGTTTAAGAAAATAACCGACTACAAAAATACCTTTATTCATGTTTGGAAAGTTTCCAAAAAGTTGATTTCACAACCTGGGATTTTTTTCACCTTAAGTTCACAACATGAAAAAAAAAACCTTTTTCATGGGAGACAAGAATGTAATTGTCTGTAACTTAAGAGAACTCAGCGTGGCTGTATTCTATGGGTTGGGGGGAATAAGGTTTTAATTGCCTTTTAATGTTTAAAGGGCTGTTTGAGCGCAGCGCGATGACGTCATCGTGCTGTGCTCGAGCTTCCCGTTTGAAGAAAAGCTGGACTGCTCTATCTTTAATAGATTTGAGATTTTCACTGCGCTCGATTGTGCCAAAAACTTTTAAAAAATCTAGCCATGTGTGACTAGCTTTAGTCAAACAAAAGATTTTGATACTGTAGGGAGTTGTTAACACTTGTCCCATTCATGAGATAATACTTCCTCAGCTGGAGACACAGGTGAGAGGAAGTAATTCCACCATATCCAAAATGAAAAAAAACATTGGTTTCTGGTGCACTAATATGCTTTATTTATATACAAATTAAGTAGCTTTAAGAAGTCTAACGCAAACAAGATGGCAGCCATTGGACAGTAGTGTTGAGCAGCATATGGTATATTCGAATTCGTGTAATTTAGCGAATATACAAAGAGACATTCGAAAGTCATAAAATTTGATTCGTCTGTATTCTATTGCGTGCACCTGTTCGCAAGTATTCGCAATGATTTGCAATGCAGCTTTACAGCTTCTCTTCTTTATTCTGTGATCTTAGCCAGTACGAGCACTGTGTGTATTGCGCGTATCCATTCGCAATGCACACAAATATGTGCGATGTATGCCGGTAAACAATGTTAAAACATAATTGAAAACATAATGATTAACATCCGCCATTGCGTGTATCCAAACACACATTTGCGAAATATTGCGAATTCTCGAATGATGGATATTCGTCAAATATATTCGAATTTCAAATATCCTCGCTCAACACTATTGGACAGCTATACTGTAGGTCTACACTCAACTCTTCCTAGTAAAGGACAAGTTACTAAATTTTTCCCCATGGTGGGCATGGACATATCTGCAAGACACAGAAATGTAGCGCCCAATGCTGTTTAGATGCTGCTTTCCCACGTTTTGTCATGTTAATTAATAGGACACGTTCCCCCAGCATTAGTGGGAGCATGCCCTATTAATTAATGTCATTAATATTAATGACAAAGATGTGGAAAAGCAGCTTGGAGACATGTCCATGGATCTTTTCATGCCCATGGTTCTGCAATCCATAGGCAAACTGCCTGCAAGCTGCAGGAAATCTGCCTGCAAATCGGCAGCAGCAGTGGGCACATGGCCTTAGACTTTAGATACAGCTTAAAAACACAAGTTTTCTTCATCACAGTTCCATAGCACAGTAAGCAATGATATTTTATCAGAGCATTGTAGAAATTACAGCTAAACGCCAATGTTTTTTTTACATTTTCTCAGCATCCAATTTATTAAATATGGAAATGTGACATATAAACGCTTACCTTGTCAGGATGAGGCTGGTTATTTCTGGCACCTGAGGATGTGGCAGCTCTAATGGGTTCTGTTTTATGATACGGTTTCCATCCAAATTCATCACCATACACACTTATTCCAATGGGATCGCACAGATAATAGGGGTTTCTGTAGCTTTTGGAAGTCTTAGGCCTGTCAAACAAAAAAACACAAGTCTTTTTAGAATGGCTAACAAATGCCGCTAGGTACATCGTGTGAATGGAGGTGACACATATGTGTATGGTGACCTTTCAGGTGATACCTCTATTTAGAGATTAGATATAGCTTTGTAAAGTCACTGACATATAAAGCTAGCACGCAACACTGCTGGACAAAAGGAACCTCTATACTAATTACTTCTATGGAGTCTATTATTTACCTTTCTGTGACCAAAATCCTTAGTAAAATGCACATTGATTGCATACTCTATAAACAGGGTTTATAAACATCCTACCCTAGTTGTCTCTCATTTAAGCAACTCCCTACTTTCAAAGTTTTAGTATAAATTACAATTTGGAGCTGCCTTTGGTCAAACTATATGATGTCCTGTGAGTCTCTTCAGTTCATAGTGAGAGGTCTCCTATGATGCAGACAATGGTACCACATAATCACATGGCCATACTATCTTGCTATTAATGCATAATTTTTTTTATTTCCTAGCCCAGCAGTGAAACCCTTAGTGCTTGTTTCCATTATACGTCGGGACCCCTACACTAAGCATATACGTATCACACAGACATTGCCTGCTCGTGGATGGTCTGTTTACACATCCACATAATAACATGGCCATAATTATATAAGCCGAATGTGGCTTGAAATGTCCTTAAAGTGTGTGCCCTTGAGGTTACAGGGTAACTGTCATCATTTCAACCTAGAAAAGAAGCAGCTGCCAGAACCAGGAGGACAAGGAGAAGGCTTCACTGATGGCTTTCAATCTGGGGTGGTTTTACACTATGGAGCACAGCTTGGCTGGCAAATTACTATCTTGCTATTAATGCATAATGGTTTTGATTTACTAGCCCAGCAGTGAAACCCTTAGGGCTTGTTTCCATTATACGTCGGGACCCCTACACTAAGCATATACGTATCCCACAGACATTGCCTGCTCGTGGATGGTCTGTTTACACATCCGCCGGTGTAAAGGCTGAACGTACTCGAATACGTTCAGCCTTACACCGGCGGATCGGCTCGGCGCAATGAAGACAGAGTCTCAGCCGAGCAAGTAAGTCTATCTGTTACGTTGGGACCTCCCGCTAAGCGTGTACACTTAGCGGAGGGGTCCCAACGCAATGGAAACAAAGCCTTAAGCAGGGTACATATTCAAGCCATCCGATGTATCCTGTAGCAGCGTGATAACCTCTATGCAAAGCTCTATGGCTGTTTTCGAGCGGGATTGATTTGTCTGGCTCGAAAACAGCGATAGGGGCATATTATATGGGCCAGATAGAGGGCCGTGAACGCGCATGGTGCTTGAAACGGCCATCGATTTGGCCCATGTTTTAGAGTCTGTACCCTGCTTTAAAGTAGCCTCTGACATTCTTATCTTTTCACCCAGTGTATTCCACAGCTGAATTTTCTGAAAGTGGTTTCCCCATGTACACATGAGATACACAAGGTATGACAGCATACCTGCCCTACAATGCATAGGTGGGGCCCCCAGAACCTTCTTGGGTTACCAGTTTTACCCATTAACTATAACTGCTAAATCAACAGATGACCACAGTGATCATGGGTTGTAAGTATCCTATAGAATAGAAAACATGTATTCCTCTGTGCAGCTGCTGGTGTGACTTGAACAGTAGAGATATGGTCACATTTTTCAACTTGCTGACTTTGTGAGCTGATTGCAAAACCTCTTAAAATGGTATCATAACCAAACTGGCTGGAGATGTAGAGAAGGGTTGTGGGAACATTGTAAAACAAAGTTTTGCTCTAGCACATGTAGTTTTTGCATAAATAAGGTTCAAAGTCTAAATTTTTACTTGATTTTTGAACTTCATTTATACAAAAGCTATTTAGTGTTAATGCCATACTTTTTTGTAGTATATCCCCAACACTTATCTCCAGACAAGTTTGGTGATGATTTCCTGTTCAGGGGCTTTGCAATTAACTCAAAATCATCAAATATTTGAGAACAAACTCAATCATCTGTTGAATAGCTTTGATCTAGATAATTCAATCTTCAAAGACATCTGCTCATCTGCACATGTATGGGAGACTTTAACGAGACATTACTGTGACTTACCTTACAGCGATAGTTGGAGGACCGACTTTCAGTGGGTAGTCCCGATTCATTGAGGTTTCATATGGATCCCATATGTTTCCTCCTATATGAACAACAAATAGTTTTTCAATCATTTATATAAACCACCAGTGTGAGGACCCACTTGAGGCATTAAGTGTGCGGTATTATGATATTTTCAGGAATGGCGTTCTTTTCCAGGTGTAAGGTTCATTGACTAGGAACCATGCAAGTTGCATTGACTGGTAGGTTTGCAGATAATAGTTCTCCTATTAAAAAATAAAACTAATCTGAAAAGTAGTTTTTGAGTATAAATTGGGATCAAAGTTATATATACAAAATGCTAAATTAACCATTGTGCAGATGTAGCTAGGAAAAAATGTCTGCTTACTCTATTATAATAAGGTTGTCATATTAGGTACAATATATTCCCCCCCCCCCACCCTACCTATTGTATACCTTGTACCCCAACCTATTAGATTGTAGGGTCCTATATTCCTCCTGTGTCATAACCTGTACCTGTGCGTTATATTGTGTTGCATCTCAACTCTAATGTATTGTACAGAGCTACGTAATATGCTGGCGCTATATATATATATATATATATATATATATATATATATATATATATATAAATGATCATAATAATAATTACCTCATTTTCATTTACTATCATTTCCTCATTTTATTTTTGTGTTATATATTTTAATAAATTCTTAATTTAAACGGCCAACTTTCAGTCAGCTGCCCTGAAACTTCAGCCCAACTACTGTATTCGGCGCTATTGCAGCAGTTGTGCAAGACTAACACCTACCCCCTAGGTGCCCAACCTGCAGCCCGGGGGCCACATGCGGCCCTTTGGGCATTGTTTAGCGGCCCCCCATGGTCCTCCACATGTGGTCCCCAAAACCTAACTGTTAATGCATAGGGCATAGCAACTCACCTGTGAAGTGGTCACACGTTGACCTGGCTTTCCTAATCAACTTTGGCGGTCCTACATCAGTAAAATTGTCAATGTTTTGGGGGGAAACCAGGTCAGTAGGGGGGTGGGTGCTGTCGGGATTTGACTGCCTGTCGGGATCTGGTCCACCGCCTGCTGAGATATGTCAACAGGGGGAGGTTCAGGATCAATGTTATTTGCGCCCCTTTAGTGATGCCGAGGGCCGCACTTGTGGCCCTCCATATCACTTCAGTTGCCCACCCACTGCTGTCTGGGGTTACGCACAGCTTTCAATGTGCTGGACATATCTAATATTAAAATATCACTTTATTATACCTTGTAAGTTTAGGGAATATTTAAATGTGTTTCTTTTATTGTACTAATTGGCTACATACTGTTCTTTGAAAATATATTCAGACTATTTGAAGACTATGTGAGTATTAGAGGACTGTTACGTACTTCGGTCATTTGATCTGAAGTGAAGCAATTTCCTTTAAGAAACGCAGCAGCATACAGAACTTTCAGGGTGTGGTGCTGTTGGTTTACTTCTAGCATTAAAATCTTTCATTAATTACAACTGGAACAAAGTGTACACTTCAGAATTGCATCACTTTTGGATAAAACAACAGTAAGATACTTATGTATTAGACAAAGAAAAATGATAAAGGGTTGACCACATTTATACACTGGTTTGCGACATCCCAACTAAATATAGATACAGAAAGAGAATATGTTTCCCCAAACCAGCTTAGATGGTTGGAGATTTAGGGATTTGAAAGGCAGTACCAGGCTTTTTAGAGTAAAATCAAAAGTTAATTCATTGCCTTTTGATTTTACTTTAAAAATCCTGGTACTGCCTTTCAAATGCCTAAATCCCCAACATCTAAGCTAGTTTGGGGAAACATATTGTCTTTCTGTTTCTATACTTATGTATTAGTACTGTTCTGTAGAAAAAAAGAGTAATATATAAAATATATGTAGCAAAAACTGTATGCCTGGCCACCACATTTTTTAGGCAAGTTGGACTTCTCATTCTATAGCCATATGCCTTTCTGCTATATAAGGTTCTATACATTACAGAGTATGTACATGGGAATTGGGGATCTGGTTCACATCTGGCATCATGAAGGTGTTCAGTAGGACTGAGGTTAGAACTGTGGCACATTTGGAGTCCTGGATCTCTATTGGTCTGCACAATGTCTTTATGGACCAGGTTTTGTGCCCAAATGATGACTAAAATAAAAAAGGGCCTTCCTCGAGCTTGCCACAAGGTTCAATATGCACAAGCTTCTATTTAATTCTGTAGCTTTAGCAACATCTTTTAATGGAAAACACCTGGACTGGAAGAAGCAATATACAATATATCAAGATGTACCTACAATATATGCTTTTGGTCACAAACTTTGTTTGTCAGATTTCTACAAAACTTTGTCCATAGTGTACACAATGTCATGGGTGCAAAATGCATGTGAGCTATAATTATGTCCCTTACAAGACATGCTGTAGTAAGTGAGATTATGCCTACTACATGTAATAGGACATGACTACTACAAACCATAAATTGCTTGGCTGATGAAAGCATTCTATGTGTGAAGCACTGAATCTAAAGCAGGCAGCTAAGAAACTCATTTCTAGTTCTTTAATAAAATAAAATGCATGAACATTATTTCTTAAGCCCCCCATATACCTTACAATCTTACCATACAATTTCTGTACAGTCAACTTTTCCTCTACCACAACCATGTAATATGTGGAGGTACCTAAACCTTCCAATCACTGTGCATTTTATCAGGGAGGACCCAGCACTACATCGTTGTTGGTAGATCTAATGGGAATTGTATGGAGTGATCTAAAGGTGTATGGGGGGCTTTACTGTAATATGTGGTGCTACAAATGTTAGGAAGATGTCCATCGACCCTTAGGCAAATGCTCCACTTGGGTGTTTTATGAGCACCCAAGTGGAGCACAACCTCGTTCCAAACTGTGTGCCGGGTCCCCACTGAAAACAATGGAAGTGGATTGGGTGATTTTTTTAGACACAATACTCCATTGAAATCAAAAGAAAAAAGGAGACGTTTCTAAAAAACGAAACGCCAGTGGATCCATGGCCCAACTCATGCTTTTTCCATGTGTTTCTTACAAAATGCAATGAAGCCTTGGCCTTAAAGCATACCTGAACTAAACATTGATTTATTAAACCACACAGTGGTGTGGTTGGTCCCCATTATGCATTGGGGGTCATACACCTGGTTATCCATCTCTAGTATGCATTGCATTACTGTCCCCTTCTCTGAAGGCAATACTTTGGATCTAACGCCTGAGCAGCACGGCTTTCAGAATCATCTGGGTCGGTGCGCGCAATGCTCATTAATCTTCAATGTATTGATTTAAGTTTCAAACCATACGTTATAGAAAAGTGTAGGTGGCATTATTTATTATCTCCCGGAAGAAGCCTTGTTGCAGGGCAAAACGCACTGGAGAGCTTTTCCCAGTTTTGCCAACATATGTATGGTATAAATCATCAAATAAATGTGACACTATGATATTATTCTGTATTATACAGATAATGGCAGAGTCACAGCTATTTGTTTTATTGTATTTAAGATGTTAAATCAACATAGATTTTATAATATGCTTATTGGTCCTATATATTACAATAAAGACCTTTTAACCTTAATATCCTTGGATTTTCTGTGCCTTGAAACCCCTAATAGTGTAATGTGTTAGTGTTCTACCCCTATAGGGCCCAATTAGATATATTTATTGTTCGGAACACATTGATTTAGTTTGGAGAACCACCCAAATAAGCTTTAATGTATGATTCTTTATTAAGGCTCATCTCTTATACATGAATCATGTTTCATGAGGCCTGCCATCTCGCATTTCTGGAGATTCTGAAAATTACTTTCCTAAAGTTTGTTGTTGTGTTCAGGGCTGTTGTTAGCCTGTGGGGGGCACAATGAAAGTTTTTGGCTACGGCCCCCTGTCGAGCAGGGGGTGGGGCTTGTCTATTCAAGAACAACCTTGCCCCCCTCCCGTGGCAGGTCACACTGCTCATATCAGGACAGGAAGGAAGGGAGCCCGTGCAAAGCAGTTGTCTGGGGGGTTTGCTAGTAGAGACAAATATTCTGAGGCTCAGATCACGATGGAGAGGATGCCGGTGTCTGGGAGGGTGCGGAATATTCCTGCGGGGCATAGGGCCCCCACAGTCTCCCAGGACGATGGGAGACTGTGGGGGCCCTATGCGCACACATAGCAGGAGAAGGAGGAGGCCCTGAATGTGGCACTTTAATGCAATCAAGTCGGCAAAACTGTGGACTGAGCTCAGTAAACAAAAAGAAGAGCAATTGTCATTTACGATTTGCAAACAAGAGATATGTGTGAAAGAGGAAAATTTTGAAAAAGTACTCCTTTAATGCTCGGCATACACACACCGAGCAGGTCAGACAGACCTGCTCCGATGTATGCCGAGATGCTAACGTGATGACGTCATCACGTTAGCATCCCATTGCATTATGGGGCCCCTTCTATCGGCCGGGCACCCTTTGTGTGCCGGCCACAAGCTGCATGAAGACACCGTCTTCATTGCAGCTTATGGCATCGGCTTGCATCGGCCAGAGAAGATCGGACATGTCTGTTCTCTGGCCGGCCGAGCTGTGGGGCGACAGGGATCTGTCGCCCCATGTGGGCACATGCCGATTAGCGGCCGATTTTTAACCTGACCGACGGCATGAGCGCGCACGCCCGTCGGTCAGATAAAAAATCGCCGCTTATCGGCATGTGTATGCCTAGCATAAGTACACCTCCATACAATTCCCTTTAGATCTACCAACACCTATGTAGTGCTAGGTCCTCCCTGATTGAATACATAATGATTGGAAGGTATAAATCACTGCTATGTAGTGCCGGGTCCTCCCTGATAGAATACATAGTGATTGGAAGGTATATATCACTGCTATGTAGTGCCAGGTCCTCCCTGATAGAATACATAGTGATTGGAAGGTATATATAATGGCTATGTAGTGCCGGGTCCTCCCTGATAGAATACATAGTGATTGGAAGGTTTAGAAAGGTCCTTATATTACATTGTTTTGGTAGAACAACATTGGTTGTACAGAAATTGTATGGTAAGATTGTAAGGTGCATAATTCCAAACTACAGCTTGTGATTCAGAGGTTTCCTAGAAGTGAAGAGAAAATCTGTTTTATTTATATATTTTAAAATACGTAATTGTAGTTATGATTCATTGTGATGATCATTATAAAAGCCAACACCTTAGTAAAGTAACTTGTCCTATTAGTATCAGAGCTGTCAAGGAGATTGTGAATGACCAAATATTCAAGTCCAAACTTGTATTTTTGAGGTTAATCAGATGACTCCGTCATACATCATCTGTCTCCATTCATCCATCCCATCCTCCCTTTGGTTTTATTTTTTACTGTATTACTATGACATTACAAAACACAATGACAGTTTTACCAGTAGGATCAGTTCTGCATCTCACCTAGAACGGCCATAGCAGTCTTTGGTCTCTGTGGAGTCTTGTCTGCCGGTCTGAGGGACGTCATCCCGCCTCTCAGCTTGGAGGATATAAGCAGACATGCACTCAAACGGTCACATTTCTCTTTTTCAGCCAATGACTTGCTTTTCTCTCTCAGATAATTCAACTGTTCCACAAACTGTGGCTTCAGGATGTCACCATTAAGCTGCAGATACAAATAATGACAGAAATGAAGACGTTGAGTTGTCCAAGACATTTTCTTTGTACACTTCCAGCTTCAGTAACCTTGATAAGTCTGTAATCTAGACACTGTCCATGTTCTAAGTCTGTACATATTATTTATCGTTCACTGAGTGGGACATCTGGGATCAGGATCACAAGGGAATCTGTTGCCATGATACTCTGCACCAAATCCAGGGAATCAGTGTTCTTCAACAGCCAGGCAATACCTAAATATGGTATGTCTAGTTGTGGTAAGGCAAAGTTCTGGCAATCAGTTATCTGTACAGACCTTTAGGGCTTGTCTACATTACAGGCAGTACGGGCACCCCAGGCTTTCCCCTATGGGAAATGATGTGCCAGTCTATACATAGTGTGACAGACTGTTCGTCTGTCACGGTGCAAATGGACCCATCAGGTGTATCTTGGAAGGAATCCAGGAATATGTTGGCCAACAACAATAGGTTGTTGTGCAGTTTTGTTTAGTTCTTGTTTTGGGATTCTGGGATGGGGGGAAGGAACTGGGTGGGCCTTCCCATTCCATCCAGGAACTACATCTGATGGACATCAGGGAGGTGGCTTTGTGTGTCTTAACAAAAGAGACTGAGGCCACTCAGTCAGGGGGCTCCTAAGGAAGTGGGAGACAGTGCTGCTAGGTGCAGTAAATACAGGGCACACAGAGTGTGTGTGGCCCCATGCTGATGGTTGCCAGGAGGCAGGCCATTATGGTTTCCTAGAGAGAGGAAACATTGGTTGTTCAGACAAGGTAGGAGACCGTGGGCTTGTGAGAGTAAACAACAGGGGGCACACAGGCCCAGACCTGTAGCTACTGGAGCCGTGGAAACAGGGGGCTCACAGAGCGTGTGAGGCCCAGACCTGTTCCTGCTGGGAAGCTGAACCAGGACAAGATTTATGTTGGACGTTTGCCAAGCAAGGAGGATTGGCATTTTTCAAGTGACTTTTTGTTTATTCATTTGGATATTAACCCCTGTGAGGGCAAGATTGTTTTGGAAATAAACATGGGCAGGAGCCCTAAAACGATAACAATCGCGTGGATTGCTGTTTCTGGATCACCGTTTGGAGCTGATCCCCCACAATAGTCATAACCTGTGTCGGGGCATGCTGGGCATTGTGCAGGAACTCACCGAACATGTCCATTGATAAACAATGAGCGTGTTATGTGTGTCATTTAAATTAATAGGGCGCAGTATTGTCAACATAGCGAATACCGTTCCCTAAACACTCCAAAACAGTGCCTGAATAATTGCAAATGGGCACCGGCATGTCCGTAACAACACCCCCTGTTTTAGTGTAGACTCAACCTCAGAGAGAAGTTAATCTTGTAGCACTATAATATGCGTTTAAATGAGATTTCGCTATGTTTCAGTGGCATAGAGGGCTTTTTTTTCCATAGTCTGCATTGGCTCTTGAGTGTTGTTCCAGGCACTGTTTAACACTAGCTTTCCTAACAAAATGGGGGCCCTACCCCAGTTATCATTGGATACTTACTGCCCAAATGAAGGAAAGCCATAACCAGAAAACTTTGTTCAGGTATACAGCATGGCATATTAAAAAGGTTGAGGAATAGATGTACAGAAATCAAATGTAAGAAATGGAATAAAGTGTTGTGCAATAGTGAATGAGGCAGTGTGAATAGGAAATGTACAATCAAAAGAAATAAAGAGTTCTGCAATGGGAGGTCCATAAAAAGCAGAGTAAGGGTGAGGAAATACACAATAGGTAATGTAGAGCATGGTATATTGAATAAGGTTATTAAGAATAGGAAATGTAGAGAGAATATGCAATGTAGAGCTTGTGAGTTTCAGAATATGCAATGTAGAGCATGGCGTGTGGGATGGGGAGGTTCAGAATAGGCAATGTACAGCATGGTATATGGAATGAAGAGATTCAAAATAGATTATGTAAGGGGAATATGAAATATAGAGCTTGGGAGTTTCAGAATAGGCAATGTAGAGCATAGCGTGTGGAATGGGGAGGTTCAGAATAGCCAATATACAGCATGGTTTTTGCAATGAAGAAATTTAGAATAGGCAAAATTGAACATGGTGTATGGAATGAGGAGATTAAGAATAGGCATGGTAGAGGATGGTATATTGAATGAGGAGATTCAGAATAGGCATGGTAGAGGATGGTATATTGAATGAGGGGATTCAGAATAGGCATGGTAGAGGATGGTATATTGAATGAGGAGATTTAGAATAGGCAATGTAGAGCCCAGGTAACACTTGAAGTATCAATTAAAACAAGTTTTGTTATTTAATTTAGGAGCATGGTTTATGGAATGAGGAGATTCAGAATAGATAATGTACAGCATGGTATATGGAATGAGGAGATTTAGAATAGGCAATGTAGGGAATGGGATTTGGAATGAGGAGTTTCTGAATAGGCAATGTGGAGCATGGTATATGGAATGAGGAGATTCAGAATATGCAATGTAGAGCATGGTATATTGAATGAGGAGATTCAGAATAGGCAAAGTAGAGCATGGTATATAGAATGAGAAGATTCAGCGTAGGCAATGTAGAGCATGGTATATGGAATGATGAGATTCAGAATATGCAATGTAGAGCATGGTATATGGAATGAGGAGATTCAGAATATGAAATGTAGAGCATGGTATATGGAATGATGAGATTCAGAATATGCAATGTAGAGCATGATTTATGGAATGAGGAGATTCAGAATATGCAATGTAGAGCATGGTTTATGGAATGAGGAGATTCAGAATATGCAATGTAGAGCATGGTTTATGGAATGAGGAGATTCAGAATATGCAATGTAGAGCATGGTTTATGGAATGAGGAGATTCAGAATATGCAATGTAGAGCATGGTTTATGGAATAAGGAGATTCAGAATATGCAATGTAGAGCATGGTATATGGAATGAGGAGATTCAGAATATGCAATGTAGAGCATGATTTATGGAATGATGAGATTCAGAATATGCAATGTAGAGCATGGTATATGGAATGATGAGATTCAGAATATGCAATGTAGAGCATGGTTTATGGAATGAGGAGATTCAGAATATGCAATGTAGAGCATGGTATATAGAATGAGCAGATTCAGCATAGGCAATGTAGAGCATGGTATATGGAATGAGGAGATTCAGAATAGGCCATTTACAGCATGGTATATGGAATGAGGAGATTCAGAATAGGCAATGTACAGCATGGTTTATGGAATGATGAGATTCAGAATAGGCCATTTACAGCATGGTATATGGAATGAGGAGATTCAGAATATGCAATGTAGAGCATGGTATATGGAATGATGAGATTCAGAATATGCAATGTAGAGCATGGTATATGGAATGAGGAGATTCAGAATAGGCAATGTACAGCATGGTATATGGAATGAGCAGATTCAAAATAGGTTGTTTAAAGCAAAGAACATGGCACCTTACCGAGAACCGGGCCCAGGCCTGATGCCAATGCCCGGCTAGCGGTCACATAGGACTAACGGTAGCAATTCAATGTATTTGAAGGACAGGTTTTTGAGAGTCTATTGACCTGTTTACTTACCTTCATTTACTGTGTATAAATTCCACTTGAATGCACACTAACATTGTTACCATGTTTTTTCATATTTCATGACGTCTTTATGAATTGCTACCGTTAGTCCTATGTGACCGCTAGCCGGGCATTGGCATCAGGCCTGGGCCCGGTTCTTGGTAAGGTGCCACGTTCTTTGCTTTAAACAATTTAATGATGTTTGGATGTTGGTAGCTATATACGGGAAAGGGTGTTCCTTAATATTTCTGTCCTAGATTCAAAATAGGTAATGTAGAGAAAGGAATATGGAGTAAGGAGATTTAGAATAGGCAATGTAGAGAATTGCATATGGAAACAGAAGGCTCAGGATAGGAAATGTATTACATAAAATATGGAATGAAGAAAAGCAGAATTCGTTTTTGAAGATTGCATGAGGAATGTGGTTGTGCACATCAGGGCATGTATAGTACATAGTGCACAATAATTACAGAATACATCTTATAACACTGACCTCACCCAGGCCTCAGACAGCACGGGACCAAGAGTGACTATCCGATTACTGCTTTACTGCTGTCACTGGCAGAGGAAAGCTTCCAATTCCCATATCCTCTGCCACTCGTACCTTTAGTTTATGTCATCATTCAAAGCCACAGAGAAAATGAGTAATGGAAGATTTCCATTAGCGGCTGAGTGACCTGGTCCTGGATATGGCCCGGTGTTCTGAGATATTTTCCTACACAACTGCTCGTGTGCAGATAGCCCTAGTTTTGGTGTTTTTTCAGGGTTAGGGGGTTCCGAGTGTTAAGGTAAGGGGATTGGGGAGGTTAGGTTCATTTAAACCCCCCAAACCCCTTAACTTCCCCCCTGATCTACAAAACTCACCCCTACTATCAAGCACCACTCCTCCCCAAACCCTGACACCCAAAAATCGGACACCCAAAAATCAATTAACCCTGAAAACACCAAAAATAGGGCTACCTGTACATGCGCAGTTGTAAGTGTAGGAAAATATTTCCGGGTATAAAAATATCTCAGTACACCGGCAGTCATGTTTAGCCGGTTAATCAGCAAGGACATAAGGTGACTTCTGACTGCTCACCATGTTTTTATCCTTTAAAATAATTGTTCAAATATAAAAATATTTTTTTTATTACAAAGAGTGTCAAAAAAAGTTATAAAAACACAAATTTAAATACATAATTAGATGAAAAAATATTAAAATTGTATGGTAGACAGGTAGAAATTGCACTACAGTATAAACTTGAATATAAGCAGAATATTTCAGCACCTGAAATGTGTTAAATATTTAGAGCCCTTCCAGTACCAACGGTTATTGGGTGCACAGCCCGGGGATAGGAAATGGGGTGCTAGGAGTTCTAGCACATAATATGAGGTGCTGGAAGCTCCAGCATAAGATATGGGCAACTGCTACACGTTGTGGGCAGAAGACATGGCACAGGTAAAATGTTCCTGTGACTCCTGGCACAACATGAAGGGAAGCTGTAAGCTCTGGCAGAGGACTGGCACAAGATATTGGGTGCTGGGAGCTCTGCAACAGAATATGGGGTGCTGGGAACCCTGGCACAAGATATGGGGTGCTGGGAGCCCTGGCACAATAAATGGGGTACTGGGAGCTCTGATACA
>CM070033.1:24709752-24720661 GCA_036250615.1 Ptychadena robeensis
GCCCTGGCACAGGTTATAGGGTGCTGGAAGCCCTGACACAGGTTATAGGGTGCAGGGAGCCCTGGCACAGGCGCTATGAGCTCCCACCTGAGTGCTGATCATGTTGGGTGGAGGACACGCGATCTCCCCGGTCCGCTGTGACTCCGCTCGGAAAATATCACACAACACCCGGCTCCTCTTCTCATCTGCTTCCAAAACTTTCCCTCTGACGCTCTAGTTGCCAGGCGACACAGACACCACGTGCTCTGGGGCGTGGCCTCTTTCCTCAGTCGGGAATGTTATCTCCCGGGAAATGAATAATGGACGTCGGTTTCAGCTCTCACTTCTTCGTGTCATTCACCAGTCATTACAATAGAATCCATTACTGTCATTGTATTACACAGACTGTGCTAACACAGGGGCCGGTACCGAAGGTTTCTATGTATCACGTGGTCTGCACACAACTTTCCACAACAAAGTTATTGTTTATTAGTGACAAGTACAAAGTACCGGGCGCCATAAAATAATAAAAGTCAGTTGTTGGTCAATGTTACAGCGCCCAATACCGCCTGATGAATCTTCCAGGGCATTGCTAGCTGTTGGCAGCATAACTAGTTACATGGGTGATCATTGTAGGACCCACTATTACACAGGGGTTCACTGTTCATTGCGACAGGAGGAAGCAGGCAAGGCAAAAAGCTGATTCATTTTCTCATTGGAGCTTGTGTCCACGCAGCTACTACTGCTTTTACAGTTCCCCAAAATAGTACTGTATTTTTCGGACTATAAGACGCACTGGACCATAAGACGCACCCAGTTTTAGGGCAGGAAAACCAGAAAAAGAAGATGTAATATGTTTTCACATCAATTGGGTTAATGCAATGAATTTAATGGATGCAATATTCAATTCAGCCACAGGTGTCACTAGCAGCAGTACACTCTCAGCAAAATATCATACTTCACACTGAGCTGCAGGAGGAAGCCAAGGTGTGACCACCGGCGACGGCCAAGTGGCCGCGGGGGTCGCGCATTCGAACCATAAGACGCAGGCAATTTTGGGGGTGAAAAATTTGTCTTACGGTCAGAAAAATACGGTGTGTGAACCCTTTGGGATTACATGGAGTTTTGCATGAATTGGTCATGAAATGTGCTCTGATCTTCATCTAAGTCACACCAATAGAAAAACACAGTCTGCTTGAAATAATACTACACAACCATGATATGTTTTCATGTTTTTATTAAACATAACATGTAAACATTCACAATGCAGGGTGGAAAAAGTATGTGAACCTTTGGATTTAATAACTGGTTGACCCTCCTTTGGCAGCAATAACCTCAACAAAATGTTTCCTGTAGTTGCAGATCAGACCTGCACAACGATCTGGAGTAATTTTGGACCACTCCAACAAAACTGTTTCAGTGTAGCAATATTCTTGGCATGTCTGGTGTTAACCTCTCTTAAGTTCATGCCACAGCACTTCAATTGGGTAGAGGTCAGGACTCTGACACTCCAGAAGGCGTATTTTGTTCTGTTGAAGCCATTCTTTTGTTGTATGCTTTGGGTCATTGTACTGTTTTATCACCCATCCTCTGCAGAGCTTCAGTTGACAGATGGTCTTACGTTTTCCTGCAAAATGTCTTCATAAACCCTGGAATTCATTTTTCCATCAATGACAACAATCCGTCCAGGCCCTGAGGCAGCAAAGCTGCCCCAAACCATGATGCTCCCTCCGCCATGTTTTACAGTGGGGAGGAGGTTGTGATGTTGGTGTGGTTTTTTTTCTCCGCACATTGTTTTGTGTGTTCTTTTACAAACAACTCAATTTTGGTTTACTTTTTCCACAGAATATTTTGCCAGTAGTGCTGTGGAACATCCAGGCGCTCTTTTGCAAAATTAAGACCTGCTGCAATATTTTTTTTTTGGACAGCAATGGCTTCCTCTGTGGTGTCCTTCCATGTACTCCATTCTTGTTGAATGTTTTCCTTATTGTAGAAGTGTCAACAAAAATATAAGCATAGTGCTTGGCGGGGATCGTGACGGATCACATACAGTTTAGCTGGCCGGCGGATGCTGTGTTCAGACATCCGCCCATACAGGGGTTAACGTACTCGAGCGCTGTGACAACACAGCATACGCCGAGCAGGTAAAATGTATGTGCTCCATCACAACCTCCTGCCAAGTAGTGATGGACCGAACTGTTCGCCGGCGAACTATTCGCACCAAACATCGCATGTTCGCGTTCGCCCCATGTTCGCGAACATATGGCGAGTTCGACCCGCCCCCTATCTTTTAACATGCTACGCTGCTGCATAGGGAACCATTAGCTAGGGCAGTGTTCAGTGTCATCTGCAGTCTTCACTGAATATCCCATCCATCCATACATGGGGAATATCCATCTCCACCAGTGTCCTCCAAACTGACCATCACCACCAGTGTCTGCCACACTGACCGTCACCACCAGTGTCCGCCATACTGACCATCTCCCCACTGTCCTCCACACTGACCATCACCACCAGTGTCTGCCATACTGACCATCCGTACATGGGTCTAATAGACATCCTGAATATAATAATGTCTGAAACAAACAATTATGTTAAAAAAATTACATTAAAGAAAATATATGTATAATAAAAGGTATCATTTGAATGATAAAATCTCTAAAATACTTATTTTGTATGATAGATTTCAAAACAGTATGTTTATATTTTTATTCAATTGGAAATGTGTTATGTGGTTTTTTTTTTACTTTGAATTGTATTGGAGACTCCAATACAATGCCCTTTGGCACTCTCTGCCACCTGGTGTGATGAACAGAGAAAGGGTTAATGGCAAAGAGCACATCTGGAAATCACACTGAGAACAGTCTTCTGCAAAGAAGACTGTTCTGGTGTGATTTCCATTTGAATCTCCCACCACCCCCACTGTGGAGGGGTAGAGGGGACTGTTCTCCTCCTCCAGCTTCTCCCTCAGATCCGAGCCCCGTAGCAGCACAGAATAGTAAATCTGCGCTGCCGGGGCTCTGATTTTCTGACCTGATGGCTCCATTGCTATACTGACAAGTCAGCGCTGGATGTGATGGAGCTGTCACTAACAACAAGAGGGGTAAAAAACAGAAAGTATGTTCCCCACACACCAATATTGAAAAAGAAAACGTTTAAGACTCTCCAAAAACGCGACACTCACTTTTCTGGTGCTGCTAATGGGCTCAATAGGTATTGGAAAGCATGCACGCCAGCATGCACCCTTCGTGTCACCCAGATTCTAAAGAAAGTTCCATTAAAAGAGTCCAAATCCCTCCAGCTGCAGTGCTATATAGGTGCGGCTACCACTCTGCCTAAAGGCTAGTTCTTTTCAGGGCTGCTGACTAGAAATGTATCTAATTTTGTGAGCTGAGCCATGGAACATGGTATCATCACAAAAATAGCTAAAGACGTAGTGTATACCCCCAACCCTTCTCTACATCTCCAGCAAGTTTGGTGATTATAGTATGTTGAGGGGCTTTGCAATCAACTTGACCTGGTTGAATTTTCAAAAAACAATTCAACCATCTATATTGTGGACACTTGACACCTGCCTGTCACCACAACTGCACAACTGGGTACAGAGATTGCACACATACCTATCAACTATCCCGTTTTTGCTGGGAAAGTCATGTTTTTTATGGAGCTTTCCTGCCCAAATGCCGATTTCACTAAATCCTAGATTTTTCCCAGGTTTTGAACCCGGGTGATTTAGGAGGAGGGTTATTCTGCCTCTTAAGTTCCCACCCCGCTTGTGCTGAAAATGTAGACATTAGCAGGGAGAGTAACCCCCGCTCCCTTCCGAATCAGCCCATAACTATATGTAAGGGAGGCCTCCTGATATCAGAAGTGACGACAATGATGTCACTTCCTGCATTTAGAACACAGAAGAGCAACTTTTAACTTAGTCCACACAGTCCAATGCTGTAGTAATAACGTGGTAACTTGAAGGGGCCAACAGGCTAACCGTGACCCCCTAACAATAACCTAGCGTGGGGCAGGGGGTAACAAGGTTAAGAGTGGCCAGTGTTTGCGTGTCCCAGAAGCGGAAGTGGGCCACAGACACTGGAACAGAACGGGCAGTCCATCCTTTGGAGCACTGACCAGAAGCCACCCCACCGGCAATTCTGCCGCGAGGGTGGCTGGAAGTACTGTGCCCGGAGGTAACTGGGGCTTGCAGGAATAATGTGTTCTATTCCGCTCTCTGGCTGCATGCACGCCAGAACAACTGGTGTGGGAGACGTGAGCTCCTCAAGTTACACCATCTTCATCAGGTCCTTTCCCTTCGCTTAAATAGGCTCCTGGCCCCGGGGCATCTTGGATAGTCGTCCTAAAGTGGACAATGTCTACTCTCCCATATAACCTTTTGCACACTGGTGAGATGGATAATGGATAATAGATAATAGATAATCAGCTGGTGCTGATAATAGAAGTCAGAATCAGAGGTGGAGGGTCCGCTTTAAGTTTTATTTATAAAAGGCCAACACAATGTGCTGAACATTAAATCGGTATCAAAGATTTTCCAATAGAGTATGGGAATGATTGAAGGGTGGGGTTTTCTGTATATGAAGCACAATGGCTGTATGTGTTGTGCACTGTAACTGAGCAATCTACAGCAATGTTTGTTACCTCAGGTTAGTAATCAGAAGGATCAGTTTCCAGGAGCGGCTATGTAACACTCTGTAATTGAAATGCATGCTAGGCGACAGTGTATTTAAACATATGAAGGAATTGGCTTTGGGATATGTTGCTTTATGTTGTGAGCCATTCATAAATCGTTAAAGATAATCTGTAGGGATGGAATGGTGAGGATTTCTATTGCTGTCTCATGCTATAAAAAGACATTGTAGCACATCTTAGGGTCCCCACACACGTATTGAGCAGCGGCTGATTTCGCAGGTGCCCACATGGACAGATCCCTGTCGCTCCAAAGCTTGGTCGGCCAGAGAATGGACATATCCGTAAATCTCTGGCCGATGCCATTAGTTTATATGGGGTCCGGCGTCCCAATCCAAATGAACAGCCAGCACACAAAGGGTGCCCGCCGATATTGTGAGCGATGGAGAGCAGCATGATGACGCCATCACACTGTACTCCACAGCCCATCTGTCGGTCCCCACTTGATAAACGTGTGGGGACCTTTAGTATTCAAAAGTTCTTCAAATACAGAAAATAAATAGATTGTTGTATCACTGGTTTTCATAGCTGTCACTTTTGGAAATAAAAAAAATGGCTGACATACAGGAAGTGACGCCATTGATGTCACTTTGCAGATCGGGGTTCTTCCACATTCCATTTACCGGAAGTGACGTCACTACCGTTACTTCCGGTCCCGGGCTTACTTCTAGGCTGCTCTAAAAGGGAGAGGGCCTTACTCTACCTGCTAATGTCCCACCCCGTTGTGGTGATAATGTGTAGGTAGGACGCCCTTTCCCTGCTAGATCAGCGCGAGTTCAAGAATCCAGGACAAATCCAGGATTGCTTGAAATCCACACTGGCACAGTTGCTCCAAACACAGGAGGTGACAGTTTGCGACATAACTTCTGGGATTGTGGATCTCAAAAGGTTGAGAACCACTGCTTTAAAATTTCTGCTGTGATATGGGTGTACAGTTGGGACATCTTAAACTGAAGCTCTTAAAATCCCAATATTACTTTAATTTTCTCTCATTAAAAGCCATTGTATCGTAGTATTGGTGCCCCTAGTGGCAGTACATGTTACTTCAGCCTTTAACCCCTGGAAGACTGGAGTCTACACAGGAATCAACATGGCGACTTTCACAGATGAGAGCAGAGCAGGTAAATATATTGTTTTGAAAAATATGTGAGTGACCTTGAGCCATTAGGACAGCTCAGAGGTATATAAACATTTTATTTATTTTTGTTGCTGTTTTTCTGAGCTTAGGTGTGCTTTCAGCAAAAAATGCTATTATGATCTATACTGCATACATTGTATGTTTTTCACATATGTTTTATGTTGTAGTGTCCCCTTAACTATGAATCACATGTTGACAACCTGGCAGATACAATTTACCACTGTAGAGACTTCCACACCCATTGTCTGACTCATGTGAACAAACAGTATCTAGAATGCATAGAACTGTGATCACACATCAGCTTTTTTTGTTTTTGCTTTGCTGCACCCAAGACCTGATCTATAGTGTCCTCAGCATCTCATGAGAACAAATAAATCCATTTATTGGAATAAGAATTGTTTTTCAAACTCTCATGTGCCAATCAACAGTTTTCTCTTTGCTTTGCTATTGTTAGGTGGCATGCAGACTTCAGAACAGTTTTAAGATGTGCCACCTATGTTAACTGTAGTTGAACGCATCTATACAAACTTCTTCTGTTCTCTAATCCATTGTTTTTCAACCTTTTTTGGGCAAAGGCACACTTGTTTCATGAAAAAAATCACGAGGCACACCACCATTAGAAAATGTTAAAAATTTAACTCTGTGCATATATTGACTATATATAAAGTAATTCTCTTGAATAGGAATCAAATAAACACAAAGAAAGTATTTTATAATTACTTTATTATGAAATAGTAAGTAAACATTATAAAATACTTTATTTAGTGCGCAACCTGGGCCTGTTTGGCTGAACACAAAGCTGATATTCTGGCTGGAATCAAAGAAAGGGCTTGTTTCCACTTGAAGCGGAAGCCCGCGGTTGTGCACGGCGCGGATGCAATGGGCTAGTCACCTGTCCGCGGAATCGCGCGGACGGCCGCCTAAAAACTCGGTCGACCGAGTTTTTAGGCGGCCGTCCGCGCGATTACGTGGCCGCCCAGCACTGACCGCGGCCATAGGGGTGAATGGCCGCCACTAAAAACCGCATGAGATGCGGTTCTTAGCGACGGCGGTTCTTAGCGGCGGCGGTTCTTAGCGGCGGCGACCGCGCCGCCGGCTTCCACACAAGTGGAAACTAAGCCAAAGACACACACGTAGCTCTTCGTCAACAGCTCTCAGTCTCTCTCTGTATTTAGTTTTTATAGCAATCATGCTTGAAAAGCTCATCTCACACAGATATGAAGTGAAAAATGGGAGCAATGTCAAATCGTCTCCCCTGCTGGCACCAGGCAACATCCCGCGGCACACTGGTTGAAAAACACTGCTCTAATCTATGTAAAATATTAACTTGATTTCTTCCAGTGTTTTCAACTTCAATATGTTTATCTTGCAGGATTCTAATGAATTTGGGTAAACACGGTGGGTTCAGGCTTTGGTATGCTAATGAGGCATTTAAGCCTTAGCTTAAGTATTATTTGACATTTTTACAGTAAACATGTCACTATAGATGTCAGTAACAACCTTTAAATTCCTAAAGCTGTCCATACACCTCTAGATCTCTCAGATATTCTTTAGATCTACCAACAACTATGTAGTGCCGGGTCCTCTGCGAATGAACACAGGTAGACTTGATGGTTTAGAAAGTCCCTCATATTACATGGTTTGGGTTAAACAAAGGAACTGTAAAGCCACACATGGTTCAATTTTAGCATTCAATCTACGTTTTTCGATGAAAAATTTGATCAATTGAAAGAAAAAAAATGGTTTTATGGTTCCTAAAGGTTATAACGCTGTTGCTAACATAACCCTGACAACTCTTTGAAACAAAGGAAGACACTATACTTGATCTTAGCCCAAAGGGGGGTGGTCTTAGTCCAGCAAAGCTGAAACTATACCATGTGTCTATACACTAGAATTAAACCCACTGAAAAACTTATGGAGAGCCACATTTTACAATCTGGCACTAACATCTTACCAATGAGCAGCTATTCACATATGGTAGGAGAGATGAGTCCGTGTAAATACACAACCTTTGCTATCTAAATAACATCAACTCTCTGAGTTTTTATTGTTGTGATAGCTTAGTGAGCTCATTCCGTTGTTGATAATATGCAACATGGCTTTCCCCATGTGTAAATAACTGTGTGCGCTGAGGCTATGATAACAACATGAGGTGTGTATTTACATTGTACATTGCAGCAAATCTATTATGACATATTGACAGACTCATCCCCCTCCCCCATATGTAAAAGAAAAAGCTGCTCATGGGTAAGTTGTTAGTGCTAGATTGTAAATAACTGACAGTCATTTTAACCTTTGACTTCAAAAATAATAACAAAAACATTTGACTTTGGATGCACAACGGATATCGCAACCCCAGACAGCTGAAAGACAGTGCAAGGCGTTCAACAGACAGGAGAGGGATCTGGAGAATGACCTCATTTGGAAAATGATTTGGCCTCCAGCTCCCCATAAAGTCATACACTTATGAATGTCTCTTCTTACATTCAGAGGAGGGGGGGGGGGCTCTCAGAATGTCAGATCCCTGACAAAGTTAATTTTAGAAAGTTAAGTGAATAGATCACGACAACTCCAAGGTGAAAAAATCATTTTATATGAAAAGATCATTTAAACCTGGGAGGGTGTGTTCAGACACTAGAAAGTTATGCACTAGAGAGTTAATGTTTTGTGGCTTATGTATTAATTCCAGGCAGTGGGTGCAGTTTGTATGAATTCTTACGGCATGACTGAATCAGCAGCGGGAGAAGGACTGCCAACCATCCGGAGACTTATGGACAGGCTGTAAAAATAAAGAATCAATAAAGCTGCCTATAAGGTCCATCACAGTGTTCATGTTAATTTTGCATTTGTTAAAAGTCAACAACCACAAGCAAATAGCTATATGTGTCTATACAATGTTTTCTGTATGTCCAGTGATTGAAAAGGGTTAAAAAGTTAAGTCCATCCAAAAGTATTTCATATATGAAAAGAATGTGAACAGATATGCACTGATTTCATGTATTAAAAGAAATGTATTACATGGAAAAAAGACCTGTACACCCACACGGGTGTAGAAGCAAGGCTTGCAGCATAGAACTCCACAGTAAAGCCTCCATGCCATAGTAAGTCATAGAACTTTTTTTTAATGCTTCACTGTGGCAAAGAGCTACATGGAGAAGATGCAGTCTATCCAGTTTTAAATTCTATTATACTCAGTTACTGTATATACTCGTATATATGCCTACCTGAATATAAGCCGAGGTACCCAATTTTATAAGTTGAATGACTCAAGTATAATGACTCAAGTATAAGCCCGGGGGGAGGGGGATGCAGCAGCATAGGGAATGTTTCCACATCCGTAGGGACCCCTACACTAAGTGTATTGCTTGGCGGGAGGTCCAGACGGAGCACATTCACTTACCTGCGCGGCTCGATGCTGTGTTCTCACGGCGATGCACGGGTTCCGCCGATGCACAGGTTAACGCCCAGGTGCCCAACCTACGGCCCTTTGGGCATTCTTCGGTGGCCCCTTGTGGTCCTCGAATTGTGGCCCCCAAAACTGTTATTGCATAGGATATAGGAACTCACCTGTCTGAGTGGGAAGTGGAGAGGCAATAAACTTACCTGATGGATGTATGTAAAAGCCAATCAGTGACCCAGATGGCACCTGAGAAAGTCCCTCCCCTTCTCCTCTAGTGTTGGCGGGGGATCAGCAGACTGGTGAGTGCCTATGCTCCCATTATCCATCAATGAACAAGGGGTGATTTGTATAATAAATATTGCTATGTATTCTATCAGGAGGACTCGGCACTACATAGCAATGCTATATACCTTCCAATCACTATATATTCTATCAGGGAGGACCCCGCACTACATAGCAGTGATATATACCTTCCAATTACTATGTATTCTATCAGGGAGGACCCAGCACTACATAGCAGTGATATATACCTTCCAATCACTATGTATTCTATCAGGGAGGACCCAGCAGTACATAGCAGTGATATATACCTTCCAATCCCTATGTATTCTATCAGGGAGGACCCGGCACTACATAGTTGTTGGTAGATCTAATCGAAATTGTATGGAGTGATCTAAAGGTGTATGGGGGGCTTTAGTGACTATACCCCTATCACCCCTGGTGATCTGTGCTCTCCTCAAGCTTTCAAGAACTCTGACCTCCTGCCCTACATTGCAACCATGACCTCAAAACTTTTACAGAAGAGCCTACAAGTGATCTGTATCTCAGATAGGAAGCCCCAGGGGACAAGAAAAGAAGTACAACTTTTCTTTTCCAGACCTAAACAAGCATTTAACCCTTGCAGTGTAGGGAGGTAGCTCCACTTCAGGGAAATTGCTTATCTACCAGATTTAGCCTTAAATGCATGGAACTAACTTAAAAGGTTGTATCTAAAATAAAAGAAACCAATGTGAGTAAACATAACCTTTTTCTGCAAAGCACATCTCTCGATGAAGCTTTCAATGAAATAATATTCGTGTGACTCATAAAGAAAAGAAAAAGTGGGGCCTCGAGTAAGGAAAGCTTTGCAGTTGAGAAGAAACTCATCTCATAGCACTTGTATTTCATTAGACATACTAAAGCCGGCCATACACTGGTTGATTATTCGTTCTATTCCCAAATAATCAATCATGCACATTCATGGCGATTGATTGTTCGGGAATCGGAAGCAGCCCCTCATAGGATCGACCAGCACCAGCGATCAACATGACGGATCACCGTGCGATCCGATGCACGGCAGATTCCTGGTCAATCTCGGCAGGTGGGCGCACCAGATTTTCGGCCCAGCGAAAGCCGGACGATTGGCAGGAAGGCACACAGCGGTCGATCGGCCCAAAAATTCCTGCCCGTGTATGGCTAGCTTAAAGCGGTTGTAAACTTAAAATAAAAAATCCCCCACATACATTACATTGACATTATACTCACCTGTCAGCAGTATACATCTGTGAAAACTGCTACACAGAAAAAAAAGGTACTTACAATCTTCACTTCCTCATTCCCTAAGGCACCATCTTTTTTTTTTCAAATTTCAAGTCTTATTGAAAATTTTTGTAGTACATAAAGAAAATACAATGCATATTAAAATACAAGGAATA
>CM070033.1:24734188-24749865 GCA_036250615.1 Ptychadena robeensis
TCTGAGGGGCGGCAAATTTCCGGTCAGCCCCAGGCGGCGAAAGCCCACGCTACGCCACTGCATGAATCCATTCACAATGTCATGCTCCTCCAGAGGTATTTGTAAGATTTTATAATCAATAAAACTCCACTCTCCGATGTATAGTGCCCAACATCCCAAAAACAATACAGAAGTTGATGATGGCATAAGCACATCACCCAAAATTTCCCCTTGAATAGACAAGGTCGAGGGGACTTTAAGGGCCACTCAATATGTAAAAGCAATACATTGATTATACACAGTGCAAAGAATAAAGTAATGACATCATATCAATCAAAAACAATGTGCAATGCTGTGGATGTCACATCTGTACACGCGCTTAGACAATTAAAATAGTCCAAATCGCGCAAATTTCACCCCAACACGCGTATGGTTGAAGACTTCTTCAGGGGACACGATATGTAATTTCATAGGCCAATCTGCTTTTGTGTCCCCTTTTATGACAGACGCTTGGTTTACTTCTGCAGTTCTCAAAACTAAGTATAACAGAAAAGTTGTATTGTCCAAATATAAATGATTAACCTAAACTGGGGATAAAAAAAACTATTATGAAAAGTTGTTGTTCTAAAAATCTTCACCTACTTGCATATAAAGTTACACCAGCAAAAATTATTGATTTAAATCATGCCTTACTGGCTAATGATTTAAATCATGATTTAAAATTGGTTTGATTTAAATCAAATCCACCCTGCTCACAGTACAACACAGTTTGAACCCCCAGATCTCATACATCAGTAGTGCAACTTTTTTCTTTTCAGATTTTACCCTTACATGTGCATACTGTCATATTATAATAATAATAATAATAATGTGCATGATGCATTTTTTGGTATAATTAGTGATGCATATCTTTGTATGATTGGTGTGTGTGAAAAAGGGAGTTGTATTTAAAATAAAATTTGAGGGCACCTGTTACCTTTTTAAAATCTTGTGTTTCCGCATTGCACTGGCACTCACTGTAAACATATATGTTTGAATGGGGGGCTCAATAATGTTCCTGTATAGAAAAGGGGGGCCCTGCAAGGAAAGTTCGGTAACCACTGGCTTATACTGTATTTTTCGAACCATAAGACGCACTTTTTTTCCTCCTAGAGTGGGGGGAAAATCAGGGTGCGTCTTATGGTTCAAATGCAGAAGTACAGGGGCATTTTCTTATGGTACCGTGGTGTCCCCGCCGGTCCCCGTTCTCTGCCATCTCTGCCATGTGTTCCACTTCCTCCTCTGTTACTGACGTCCAGCGTGCACTTGTGGCCACCCACTAAGGCGGCGCCGATCGGCATCCATCAAATCTTCTGACACACCCCACAAGTGCCGCACGCTGGACGTCAGGCAACACAGAGGAGGAACACAGCGGCAGACAGCAGCCAAGTTTTCTCCTCTGTGTTGACTGATCTCCAGCTTGCGGCACTTGTGGCCGCCCACTAAGGTGGTGCCGATCGGCATCCATTGACATCCATCAGTCAACCCTTCTGACACGCCCCACAAGTGCCGCACGCTGGAAGTCACTGAAATCTACCGGTAATTCAGCTTAAAAATTGATTCAAGTGAGACTGCTGAAAACTTAACAAAGCCCAGGGTAACTAAAACATGGAACCTTGCTCTCCCCCGCCAGAATAAAAGTTAAAGGGGGCTTGGAATGACCAGTATTACTTAACTTATTTTTTACTTCAACAAATGTAGGTGACATTGCTGCTTTTTATCACCATTCTTGTGGTCCCAGGCTTTCTAAGTTCACCACATACAATACAGGACTAGCAGGGAACCCAATGATGGTCCAGATCCCAATAATGCTGGGGTGTTGGCACCAGATTTTCTCCTCTGTGTTGACTGACCTCAACATTTTACTACACTGGTACAATTTGGTTCAGAATATTTTTTTCTTGTTTTGCCTTCTCTAAAAACCTGGTGCGTCTTATGGTCCGGTGCGTCTTATGGTCCGAAAAATACGGTAGTTACTGGTTGTTCAACATCGTCCTTATTTCAGTAGCGTGGGACATTAAAACTTTAATGTATAACCTGGAAGTGACCTACTAATGGTCATTAGAGCCCAAAGTATCATATGAGAGTGACATGCATCAGAAAAATGAAATCTTTCAATGACTTGTCATAACACAAGTTTTGTTTTATTGAGACATTTTTAGAAAGAATACAGTTGGGTTTAGACAGAACAGAAAAATGTCCCATTGACAATGACTGATTAAAACAATATTAATATAAAAAAAGTAATTTACAGGCAATTACATGAATTGATTAAAACACAAGAATTGCAGTGCTTGCAGTAAAGTATCAAACATTTCCAAAAATAAACAAAGAATCATACCTTACGTGTCAAATTCAGCAAAGCCTTCTTAGAACAGAAGGTATTGAGGACCCCCTACACTTATATATGGTGACACCAGCTCTATTTTTTTCTTGTTCATTTATATGTGAAAATTTAGGGTAGTAACACTTCCCCAAAAATCCCCATACACGGTCATCTATATTTTGCAGTGTTTACCAGTTACAATGGTAGATATCACACAACAGTTAGATATAGACAATCATGAAAAGCACATGGCATAGTTCATATTGTTCCTTTCTGGTCCCTTTACCAAACCATAACCGGTTTATCTTTGATAGGGAAAGTGCCACTTTGCAGCTGAATGCCCTAGTGGTGGCAAGATTCTAAACATGTCTACAGTTGGTAGAACCATGGTATTCTTCTTGAACTTCTACAAGTTGGACCATTCTATTTGATTTCTAGAGGCTGAATCTCTTTGGGAGCAGCAAGACATTTGCATTTGAGCCCCCCCAAAAATAGCTCAAACTTATTCACATGTTGGCCAACAAGCTGAGTCTTTGATGTTCCTCAGTGTCCAGCCAATAGAGAACATAACATCACAGAACAGAATGTCTCTATTTATGTACATATGTATCCGTGTTTGGAGTATAAAAAAAAACATTGCATAATTCCACATGGGTGTAACAAAGTCATCATTGTCCTCTACTGTTCTTCTAAACCTTGCCTGCATTTTAGTCCCACCCTCACTCACAGATATATGCACACACCTGGCCTCTATTATGTTCTTAAGAAAACAGAAAAGTCCAGTTACAGTGTATATAAATCTCCACAGTGGTTGGAATGTATTTGAGTGAAATAGAGCGGGGACAAGCTCCATAGCAAAGCCAACACCATCCTTGTTTAGCACCGAGATTGTGGTTGGTGCTTTGGAGAAGGGGATACATTCTGAAGGGTGTATACACATATAGGTTGTGAGCAATAAATAAACTGTCCAGGCACCATTGGCATATGATGAAATACTTCTAAATATCTATTTAAATAACATGAATACCATGGAAGAATGTGCTGTGTTGTTAAGAGGTTGACCAAGCGTGTAGAATACAGGGCAGATAACTACAGTAGAAGCAAAGGTATACAAACACTGATAAGTACACCAGTCCAATTGTCATAAGGGCACGAATACAAAATGTATCTAATATAAATAATATTTATAAAGAAGAGCTCAGTAGAGTCGGCATTCTTAGAAAAAGGGAACCAATGATCACATTTCAGTCCTTTAAGCCTTAGGACATGCTGACTAGATGTTGGTTTGTGAATATCTGCAATAGAATTTACCTTTACTATTTTTGTTATCCGATTATTACGTTTTTAAGTGCTACAGAAGTAGTATCCTAGCTTTTGCCATGCTGATCGTAGCTGACAGGCAGACATGGAAGACATTGTGTGTCTCTTTGCTGTACTGCTATTAGCAGCGCTCTGCTGGTAGAAGCAGTACAGTACAGATGAGGGAGCTGGCTGTGGCCACATCTTATCTGACAACTCAGGAGACCCGCCGTGCGCCAACCAACCTAGAGAGCAAACCATAGAATGGAGGTATGGTAGGTAGACATCACTATTGGGGGAATTAATTTTCTACTTGGTTGATTGGCTTATTCTCAGGTTTGCACTAGCAGACAAGTCAACCTGTCATAAGATTTCATTGAGATACCCCTGAAGTGTTCCTCATTAAAAGCTTACCAGGTGGTTTTAGTGAACCAGATCCTTCTAAAAACTGCTATTTCTTAACAGGAGAAAAAAACATGTACAATAAAGTTGGTAATAAGGAGCTATCCTTTAAAATAGATCTGCAAGCTTGCATTCTTCAGATGTTTTTGTTTTCCCATTTATAATAAAGCATTTAACTTACACATCACTATAGCATTTGCTGGATTCCAGCACAGCAGCATAGAACACATTGTGTAGCAGTAATCCATTGTATCAGAAGCGCAGTCCATCCACCTCCACAGTGTGCGCTAAGTGCACTTTTTGGCACGGGAACAGACCTCATAGGGATCCATGAGGGAGGAGCTTTCTCCAATTTTTCTGTTGCTTCAATGCAACTTTTTAAAGTTACCCTCAGAAGTTCCCTTTAAAAGTTTTAGGCTGTGGCACAGAGTAGAGCCTTTTTCCCCATTCGTTTTGATTCACGGACTCAGGACTGGCAGGACTGGTTCAGTATCTCCAGTAGCCTCTTCAGCTGGAAATGGATCTTCTGCAATTATCTCTGGAAAACAAAAAACAACAACATTTAGCATGTTTTTACAGAAGTAATAGCTGACATTTCAGCAGATTATTCATGTAGAAGGGTTTTGGGCAAATAGAGGGACTCTATACTACAGGTACTCCATACTACAGGTACTCCATGCATTCATTCTATGATCTTTGTCATTTAAGACAGTATAAAACTCCACATTAGAATGCAAATCACAAGCAGACTGCAATGACCTCATATCAAATCCACCAGCTACAGAATTTCATTGGCTTAGTTTCAAGGCTGCAACTATCTCATTGTAGTTGTCACTAAAGAGAGTCAATTGAATGCATAATATTTAAGTAAAGTAGATTACTTCCAGAATGCATTTTGATAGATTTCACAAGTATTTTTTTAAACCTCTGATCTGCCCTATTATACTGAGGCAGTAGGTCTGCTTTAAGACTTTAACTGAATTCTTCTAAAATGCAGGGCTTATAGCTCCACTTCAGGGGTATCAAACCTGGATAAAACATGTATTCAAATATTGAAAAAAAAGCATAATATAACACATGTGACATCAATGTGACGTCAAATATAAGACATCTGTGCCATTCATTTATTAATAAGATCATTTGTAAGGTCTTGCAGGTCAATATAATCACACTGGGGCCCAGATTTGAAGTTTAATACCCCTGCTCTCTATTATAGAGGGAACAAGCTGCAGGAGCACACATCTTGGTTCATTGAAGCGTTTTCCCCCATAAATGAGGATTTAATTTATAAAAAAGGGGGTTTGTATGGCTGGTCAGATAAAGGCAGAAGATTCTGAACACCGTCACAAGAATTTCCTCTGAAACATCAGAGGCTGGGGGACTTTAGCGGCCAAAGAGTGTTATGAGAGTAACAAGAGTGAGAATGATTCACACATAGTAGTTGAAAACACAGTTGTTTTATCAATTGAAAAAAGTCCACAAACATCAAAGAGTATCATAAGGCACCTTATACATTCATGGTTAATTTGATACATTGGCTTAAGCCCCCCATACACCTTAAGATCGATCCATACAATGTCCATTAGATCTACCACCAACTGTGTAGTATAGTGGCCTCCCGGATAGAATATGTAGTAATTGGAAGGATTAGAAAGCTCCTCATATTACATGGTTTTGGTTGTGTTACAAAATTTGATTGTACAGAAACTGTATGGAAATATTGTAAGGTGTATGGGGGCCTTTAGGATCACCTTGGGAACATCTTAACCACCTTTCCAGAGGCTTGCAAAAAGGCCAACGAATGTGACTATAAAAGTCACCCCGACGTACGTTTCGCCCTGAGCAAACTTCTTCAGGGGGTGAGAATGGGGGAAAAGATGGTTAGAGGTGATGTATCAAAGACGCAGAGTCACCACGTTTAATGCCGATCAGACTACGGAATAAACCAAGGAATGGAGAGCCCATCCATATATAGACCGGGCACCACACCCCAAAGGGGGACCCATATGGGGTAACTGAGTAAATTTCAACACTGTGAAGGCAACGTCCAAAATGTTAGTGGGTAGTGTCAGAAGAGCTTCTCTGCGGACGTCCTCACTGAACGCCGATTTAGTAGTAATGCCCCGTAAGAGCACAGAACACAGGCCTGTATATACAAGAAAGACCATTGCTAAGGAGCAATGGACACACAGCCCAAGCAATCAAAAATCAGCGAGGCAACACACACACTGAGAACATTTACTAGTTCAATTTTATTGGGCGGTGGAACTTTTCTATACACACAAGTCATCATTTGGAGGCTTACCTAGAGAGAAAGCACTGGGCCTTCGGTCACGGTCAAAGCTGCTACCCATTCTGATCAGCGGGTTGGTCATTTTAGAAAGGAATAACTTAACTTTCTCCTTCTTCTCATTGCTGGAGGTGTGCAAGTTTAGAATTTTTCCATTCACATCACAGACCTTTTTGCTGAAGCCCAGAAAGTAGAACATATCAAAAAACACGTCAAGCTTGAACGTGTAAGAGAAGCTCAGGTTGTCTTCCATCAGTTCAAAATTTTGCCTTTCAAGATAGTCTTTCAATGAGTTACGGAAATTAAACTAGGGGAAGAAAATAAATTCAATCCATTAGAGAAGGAAGCCAGTACAGATAAATATCAGCATTGAATACAGTAACATTTGGAAATACAATGGGGGATACACAGACACACTGAATCACATTTTTGAGAGTCACTCTGTTACAACTTGCATCTCACTTGGGAGCTCTGGCTGAACAAGCCAAATCTTAAGGCTGCCATACACGCACCGAGCGGTGGCCGATTTTGCTGCCGACCGATGGGCGTGTGCGCTCGGGGCCGTTGGTCAGCGGGAAAATCGGCCGCCGATCAGGGGTTCCCACATGGGGTGACAGATCCCGGCGCCATAGACCTCCATGTTAATGGAGGAGCGCCGGCTTTCTATGTACTATGTACACTGCCTTGATCGCCCATATCGTGCCGTTGTAAACGGCGCGATATGGGTGGTGCGCTAGGGAGGTTAAGCAGTGCTCACTTCAATCAGCACTTTAAGTGCTAGTGATGTGTGTATGTAACTATTGGTCCCTCTTGTGCCATCAAGACATACCTGACCAATTGAGGCAAAGACTCTACAGGACACCCCCTAATGTGTCTTATTATCTGGGAGCAGCAGATTCTTTCAATCCTGTTAGCTGAAGGTGAAGCAGACCTGTTTTTCCAGAAAATACTCAGATAATTGAGACACATACAGACCTCCCAGCTATGTACTTGTGCTAAAGAAACAGAATTCGTAATAACAGGAACATTCTGCCACTGCTCAGTGTCATCAGATATTTAGGGGCCCCATACTAGGTAATTTTTCTGGAACTCTACCCCTAAACTCAAGAAACCCAGTTGTCGCGCCGGAGCCACAACTACAGGAGGCGGGCATGGTACTGACCAGGCAGCAGACTGTCGGGCACAGGCCTGGAGGGCCCCCCTACCTGCCTGACGGCGCCCCCCGGTTCAAGTTATAATATTTATGTGGCTTTGTTGGTACTTTCAGAGGAAATGCATAAACATATGAGTGTAATACATTGTGTGTTTCAATTCCTTTTATTTCGTAGGCAGAATGAAGTTTCTGAGCAATCTGGGCTTCAGTCCTTCTTTAGTAAATTGGACCAAAGAGTCTGGACTTCATCATCCCATCCTAATGCCTTGGGTGCTTATAAGAATCTCCCTGGTTCACTGGTAGTACATCATTGGACCGCTTTTGGTAGGTACCAACTACTGGATACTGGAAACAACACACAAGTCCCACCGTTTTGGAGATACTTGGGCCTACAATGTCTAAATATCAGACTTCTACTTGCTCAATGATTTCTGCTTCTAATTGATACACACACACACACACAATCTTGATATACATAAGAGTGTAAAATATTTAATGCTGAACCTAGGTAGATATGAAAACTAAAAATAAGATAAAATAGAAAAAAACAATTGCATTCGTTCCAGTAAAAGTATGTCTTTGATTTCACCTTCAGAATATAAAATTTTGCCTATTCTAAGGGTACGTCATATCAGGAAATGTCTTCATGTCAGTAGCACACAAGTGAACTTTGAGGAAGGTTTTTTGAATGCTAGCCTATGATTGAAAGATGGTCACTAAATGGTCACTTAAGACTGTTGGAAGGTCTAGACCTGGTTTGCACACCCCCATCCTCCAGTCCAAGCCCATCAGGTCACAAGGCTGAACAATCATAGCAGAAACATTGTGACTGATCAAGCAGAAACCTGGACTGTTCTAATACTCAGTAAAGAGTATCCGCTTTTCAGATATGTTGGTGTTCTATAAAAAACGTATTTAAAGATAAATCACATACCCAGAGGTACACCGAATTATGGGCTTTCCTTCAGGATAACTAGTAACCAGTGCCAGTAAAATAACTCACCTGTAAAAAGTAGTTTTCTCCCATAACTGAAGAGATGACATCATTCATACCGCCTTCCACTCTGGCCTTCATCTGCGGGTGCCGCGTGTTCACAATGAATGCAAATGTCTTTGCTGAAAACATTGAGAGATTATTGTTACAAAGCAAGGAAGTATTATCAAATATGAAAATATATTGCCTGACATTTATGTAACCATCCAAATGATTTACTCAACTTAATAGAGGGCCATGTCACATGGCTTCATTTGTTCTGCCACTACTTTAAGTAGAGGAATTATGTGACAGGGTCTATTTATTATACATCCAGTATCAAACAAAAGTAAGTATATCCCTCACATTATGGCAAATGTCACTGGTATATCCATTTTCAAAGACCTCTGCATATAGCGCTGAGAATGTGCACTCAACTTCTTTGATTGACCATGGTGGGGCATGTTTTAGTGGAACATGTCCTTTGAAACCTCTGTATGGTCTTGTCCATCGTGCTGCAGCTTAGTTAGGGGTGTTGGCAATCTTTCTTAACTCTAGAGCAGGGGTATTTAAAATAAGGCCCAGGGGCAATTGGTGGGCGATTTTGCCACCGACTGACTGCCACAGCTCGTTAGGTGTAAGAGGACCCTTAAGCTAGCCACACATGGTTCAATTTAGTGTTCAATCGAGGTTCGATTAGATTTTGTAGTTCAATCAAAAAAAATCGAAAATCTATTTTAATTTAATCGATGTACACCACATGGGGAGTACGATTATTGTTCAATTTTGACTGAAAGGTAATCTAAGTTATCCAAAATCGTCAATTGAATTCCTCTTACGATTTTAGTTTCAATCGGAAGTTAAAGGGAAATAGCCACTTGTCTGATCACGATTCAATCGACAATTTGACAAAAATCGATCAATGATTGTCGATTGTAATATGTGGGCAGCACATCGATTTTTTTTTTACAATCGATCGCTTTTTTCATTGAAAAACGTTGATTGAACGCTAAAATCGAACCATGTGTGGCTAGCTTTAGGGCCCACATACACCTTTAGCTTTCTCTGTCAGATTTCCTTTAGATCTCCTTGTTTTACCAAAACCATGTAATATGAGGGACTTTCTGAACCATCAAGTCTACCTGTGTTCAATCGCAGAAAACTACATAGCTGTTGGTAGATTTAAAGGATATCTGACAGAGAGATCTAAAAGTTGTATGTTACTAATCCTGAAATTTTCAGGGTTGCACTACTGATGTTTGAGACCTGGGGGTTCAGAGCAGTGATGTTGGATTTGCTTCGGCCCTGCTATCAAAAAGGTTAGTGACCACTGTTTAATTACTCAAATTAGTGATGGGCTGAGACAGTGGGTGGCATGAAGTGATGCTGAAGCTATTTGGAATTCAAATATACATTTTTTTCATGTACCCCTCGAACTATAATTCGGCCCCCTGGCAGTCTAAGGTACCACGAACTGGCCCCCTGATTAGAACGTTTTGAGGACCTCTAATCTAGAGCAACAATTAACCAGTAAGAGAGTGTGAGAGCTAATTGGGTACCATCATTCTTTTTTTTTTTTTTTTTTACCAACAAATGTTTATTCAAATGTTTTGAAGAGAACAGGAAGTAAACAACAAGATGGGGCAGTATCTAAGCTCTAATCACTTTTGTGAGATATTGTAGCATTACACAAAATACCTAACAAAGACCCTTGCTAGCGGTGCTACCCCTCTATTCTGCTGTGAAGGAGAGACGTAATGGCTTCAGACATATCATTGTATCTTTTTATGGTTGATAATGCCCATCCTAATGGAATGGACTAGGTGCTCCATAGAAGGAGAATTGGCCTAGCTGGTGTAATAGTGCAAAATATCAGCCTTTAGACCAAGAACATGTTTTACTCTGTGCTTTGAGCTTGGGTCTAGAATACTAAAGCATTCAACATGTTGAGTTGACAAGTTCTTGACATGTTTCAAGGAGTAGTGATGCTTTTAGCTCATTGAACCCCTCACGCCTGAGGAGTCTTCGTTAATGCAAAGCTTTCACATACCAGAACAAAACAAGAATGTTACGCGACACAACCTTTGGACACTTAAAATAAACGTATAGAAAAGGGTTGATAGCAGGCAAAGAACCAACTGGAAAACAGGAGAAAAGAAAATGACCTAAATATTGGACTCACATACTGGCCAATCATGACATCATTCTTATTTTTTTCTTGCAAACGAAAAGCTGAAACCTTTTAGTCTTCTTTTGGCCTGTATTTAGGTTTTTAGTGACCTGCATGGGGGGACACAACTTCATTGCCAGAAGAGGGGTGGCTTCAAACTTTCCAACTAGCTTTTTGTTCTCATACATGACTAAAAGGTGCCCATACATGGGCAGATTCTCCCTCGATGGATGAGGGACAGACTGCAGTGATGACGTCACACTGCGGCCGACACCTAAGAGCAGTGGTCCCCAAACTGGGGGGGGGGCGGCGAAGGTATTCCAGGGGGGTGCTGGCCCTCATTCTTAACCTGTGTTTAATGGGGAGGGTGGGTTCGATAATGTCCCTGAAAAGAAAAGGGGGGCCCTGCAAGGAAAGTTTGGGAACCACTGCCTTAGAGGATCGACGGGCGCACTTTGTGTAATGGGATCTGCCGGGAGTTTACGGGACATGTCGGATCATCATGCGGGAGGATGCTTAGATGCCTGCTGAGCCACCTCACAGTCTGACTTCACACATTGCTGGATCCCTTGGACCTGGATCCCAAGTTACCTAGTTCTCATGAACCCTGAACCCTTGGCCCCTTCCATGGATTTCCTATAAAAGCCAGGTCCCAACTTCGATTCAATGCCAGATTATTGTGCCTTGTCAATATCTCGCTCTGTCTCCTCTTCATGCTCCCATTGCTGTTAACTTGTACTACTCTTCTCTCTTCACTTCATTCCTAATGTGACACTGAGCTGAACTGAGACCGTTACACTACCTTAAAAGTACTTTCTTGAAGTGCAGTAAGAGGACTCCCATCTCCCTCAAGGACCACAGCTGCAATATCAGTGTGACAGATGTTGCACAGTCTTTGACTTGCGCTCCCCCCCCCCCACTCATATGGATGGTACAGTCCCAAGTTTACACAGAACTATGTGTTGTGCTTCATCATGTAGGTTATCCCTACCATCAGCATACAGCAATTTTCTTCATATGCCATAGCTACAGCAATGGCCAGAGGTTTTGGGTTAGGTGAAATGTGAGTGGGCAGCTAGGAGGACTATAAGTCCTAGCATGCTTACAGGCAGCCTTTGTCAGTGTTATGCATGACTAATACTTAATCATAATGTCAAGAAGGTGTGAAGGAAAAGATCTGCCCCGTGGTATTGTTCATGGATGCATTGGGCATGGAGAAATAATTCCCAATGAAGTGAAAATGTCATATTTGTGATGTCACCGCCATCCCACCCCATACAAGTGACATATGACTAGGTCTACAAGTATGTACAGTGTTACCATTGCAGTATAAGAAGCGATATAAACATATACACATAATACTGACAATGATGTGAGGCTATTTGGTGCTATTACACATACTGAAGGTTTCTACTGTTATTTTAAACCTGTCTGTTTTGTTTATTTCTTACCACTAACCTTTATGTGTAACCAGTTTTCTGTTAAACACGGAGAACACGGCGCTCTCACTGGCAGAGGGCTCACAATGTTCTGACCTTCCTTTCTATAGACGCTACAACACACTTTCTTACGTTTGCAGTACAGACTGGGATTGGTAAAAGTCACCATACCTGAGTCAAAGTTGACTTTTCGTACGTTGGTTAGAAACAATATCGGTTTTGCGAGCAATGTTTCTCTGTAATCTTTGTAGTCGACATGGCTCTTGAGAGTGACTTTCCTGAATAAATAAAAAAAAGAGAAAAACATTACTATATATACATGCCAAAGGTGCCTTATCATACTGAACAAGGAGTCCTAGGTCACAATGTTATTTTTAATTAAAAAACATAGGTATACCCAGGGGTGCACAGAAGTGGTACTCTGGTACTCAAAAGGGGCCAAAAACTAGCTCTGCGTACCTGCATTATTGTTACAAAGCTCATATGCGTACTAACAACTTGGAGGAGCTCCGTGTCTGGGCGGCCACAGCTAAATGTTAAATGTATACAATTTATGTCACTTGGATAACTGCAGGAAAACATGAATATCTATGAAAGGTTGCAGTAAGGGGTGTGAAATTGGGAATGTAAATTAATCATCAAAAAAACAGATTGGACTTCTAAGGGTGTTGGAGTTCTGGGGGGTAAAAATCAGCGTAGGCATATGTAAGGGTAAAATCTGACAAGAGAAAAGCACTGTGTGACAGCTAGAATATGACATTGAAAGGATGACATTTGGACTGCTGGTAGTCTCAGGGGTTAGTTACTAACCCAAAAAATGTCAGGGATGTACTACTGAGGTATGAGATCTGGTGGTTCAAACATGTTGCACTGTGAGAGTTACATTTCATTTGACCTAAAGCCAGCTGGTGACCTGTAGATGAAGGCAGCTAATCGGAGGATCAATCAGAAACAGGGAGGTCCACCTGCAGGAAGCTGATGCAGAGGACAGTGAGGGAGACAACGCTACATATATGGTGAGTACCAAACACCATCTCCTGGTACTCATCTGAGGAGCTCATTAAAAAAGTAATGTGCACCCCCTGGGTATAACTATGAGCCACCATAAAAATCTCTACTCTTCCCGAGCTACACTCAGGGCTGCTTTCCTGCCTGAGCGTAGCATGTGGCGTCTCCCTGTGTTGATGATCATCATGGGGAGGGGGTTTGAGGACCCATGCACTTGACCTGGGTACCCCTAAGTGAAGGGGGGAAGGGCAGGTAATTCCTCTGTTTGTTTTGATTACCCATTCTCCTCTTTTGAAAGGGGGGCAGAAGGACCAGCAGGTCAATTAAACAAAGATGGCGGCTATGTAAAATGGATCTGCTTCTGGATGTTTAGCCAAATAATTTAATTAGGGACTAAAATAAATATAAAAAATAAAATAAGTAATAGTTTACTTAGTGAAGAGTCTCAACTCCAGGGTCGGTGCCAGAGTGCCAGGAGCGGGGGCCAATCAGGGGGGCACGCCTACGTCTCACAGGTCTTGCGGGTGCAGGTAGGGGGCCCAATCGGGCGGGCACACAGACCTCAGTGTCAATAAACCACCCGGGAAGCTCATTGGTTTAAATCAGTTGACTTCTAATGAAAGAAGCAAGGATGCACAGCCATTGTGTAGCATGGGAAGGTTCTCTATCTGTGGCCGATGGCTGTTATTAGTTCCCTTCACACTAGCTGCTGGTAAGAAACCACGCTCTTTGCATTGCCCTCCTATGGAAAACTGTGTACATTGTGTTAACTCAACCTGTGCTGTGTTGCGGTACTGTAAAACAGGAAAAACAGGTTGTAAAACAGGAATTATTTTAGGGCCGTTTAATACTAAAGTCTAAAAACATTAAAGGCGAGCTGGTAGCAAAAACAAACTCCCCCCCCCCCCCCCCCCCCGGCGGGTATTTTCCTGGTTTAGCAGGCTCACATTGGAAAGATTTATTTTTGCACTTTTTCCAGTGAAAAAACGTTTTTTTTCCCATTTTCCAGTAAAAAAAAAATTTTGGACTTAATTTGGAAGTCCCCGGCCAAGTATGATGTCTGAGAAGAACCGCTGCCAGTAAGTAAGAAGGCTGACATCACAGGACGAGTGCTATAAACGAGCCATTAGAAACCCGATCATTTATTATAACCTCGCCGCTCTATTTATACCACAACACTTTATTGTTCCGGCGACCTAACAACCGGAAAAGTTGTCGCGCTCACGGCGGTGAGCTGGCCGACAGACATGACAGGCGGGCTGTATCTTGACCACAGGGACACAGATGACATCACCCCAGGAAGACACACCAAAATTCTCATAGGAGTTGGAGGAACATTACTGACACGACTCTGGCTAGTGAAGGCAAACATTACTGATATGTTTGCGGTCTAAATATGACATGGCACTAAAGGTAGCCATACATGGCTCGATTCTGAGTTTCACTCCCACTGCCCACTTTGAGGGTTCTATCTCACTTAAATGAAATGTCGATCTAACAGGAATCGGACATGTTGGTAAATCCCTATTCAATCGCAATTCCTTGGCATGGGGATCTGGACCAATTGTTTGCGAATCAAACGGAAAAATCGAGCCGTGTATGTAGAGAGGGTCCCCATCCAAAGTATCGGTTTAAGTCTCTTGGTCTAAATAACATGGAGTTGAAGGTTCTCTGACCAGCACTTGATGACATCATACAAGTCCTAAACATGTTTACATCCACTTAAGCTGCCCATACAATCTCCATTAGATCTACCAACAACTGTAGTAAAGTGACCTCCCTGATTGGAAGGTATATATCACTGCTATGTAGTGCCGGGTCCTCCCTGATAGAATACATAGTGATTGGAAGGATTAGAAACGTCCTCATATTACATGACATTCAGACATTCCTCCGTCTAGCTTGATACCATATTCTAGACCAGGGGTGGGCAAACCTTTTCTCTGGTGGGTCACATTGGTTCTTAAGTTTTAAAAAAGGGGTCAGACCAAGGGTTTGTAATGGCCGACCCCCCATAGGTGTGCCAACTCCGTACATCAACGGCATCACTAATGATGGCTGTGATGTGTGATAGGCGACATGTGACAGGGACGTTGTTTCATTTCCTGCACTTAGCATCCATTGCAATGAGCAGAGATAATTCCTGGAAACTGCCTGTTGTCACAATGAGGATGCGCCACAGTGTCATCACATGATCACCACTGCATCGCCCCCAACGCTTGGACACCTCTAGACATTACGTGCACTCACTGCAAAGAAAAAGCGGAGGACATATTTTCTACAAAGTGACAGAAAAGCTAAACGGGCCGGATCTGGCCCCTGGGCCTTAGTTTGCCCACCCCTGGTCTAGAACTTAGCCTGCAGCACCGGCTGTTCCCATGGCATTCTGCCGATCTGCCGGGTGGAGGTTGACGTACTGAACAATGTTGACCGTCCGTCTGGCGGACCGGCAGAGCGCTGTGGGAACAGCCGGTGCTGCAGGCGGGTAAAGTGGATCGCGCCAGTCTGCATCCCCGCCAAGGAATGCGCCCAGGGGGATCCGATAACACTGCCGAAACAGCCTTAGTTCTTCATCTCGGATTTCTGATGATTTATCACC
>CM070033.1:24771265-24786700 GCA_036250615.1 Ptychadena robeensis
GTTGTAGTACTATTTGTTTCCTCATCATCAAGATGTGACTCTCATCAGAGCCACACTGTGCCTTCGTGTTCCGTGAGTATAAAAAGTCAGTCTTTTGAGTGCTTAAATGCTTTAGTTTGTCCATTCCCTATAATCGAATGTACTCTCGACCCCTTTCGAAGGGGTTTCTTATGGTATAGTACTTTAAGTATGATGTTTCGAGCAAACAGATGACAGTCTTTTAAATGGACGTCGCATTTTGGTCATTGTTGGTAGGACAGAAACCTATCCTATTGATACAATTGGTATTCAATGTCATTAAATCATGAGATGATAAAATTAACTGACCTCAAGTTTGGGGGCCCTCGAGACTCTCTTGACTGGGTGTTATGGTCTTTTTGCCGCTAGTCTGGTCCTTCCCTACGTCGGCCGAAGCTTGTCCAAAAACTGTCCTTTGTATGGTCGGATTCCATAGTTGTTCTTGTTGGGTGGTGCTATCAAATCAGAGTCGTGGGTCTTCTCTTCAGTTGCATCTTGGGGACCTAGCGCATAGATGGTCCTTTGACTCTTGTTTTATGTGGCCTCCGCCTCTGAGATTGAGCAGTAGCATTGTCGATCTCGTATAGGTCCTACCCCCGCCTGTATGGAGACATTCGCTTTTCTACCACCCCCTATATACTAATGTCCAATATGAATATTTCATACTTGATAGGGTTTCATCCCTCAATTACGAGGGGGTACCTGGACTGTATTCTTCTACAGAAAAGAACCAGCTGGTCCACCAATCTCAAAGCTACCTTCACCCAGGATTGACACTAGCATTGCACTTTAAAAAATCTTTTTGTGATCTAACGTACCCCTTGTAAAACCTGATACTTCTTCCCCCTCTTTCCTCCTCCTTGAAGTGATAGTAGCCTTCTTGTTTTGGGTGTTACTCACCCACTACTTGATATAACCATTCCCCACTCTACATTGCCGTGTTTTACTAGTCAGGATACACACCTTATAAAGTTCCTACTCCAACCCCAATACTATATGTTTAACAGACATTTATTAGCATTACCCTTAGATTCCCATGATTTTTAAATTGACTGCATGATGACTTACTTTATTATCTAGATTGACTCTTATTCGTGATAATTTGTTACCATCTTGACTTGTCAAATGCTGATTTTTTTTGTTTATCAAAAAATAAATCCATTTTTGATGAGGCGCTTTAGTAGGCATTAGTAGGTTTTTAGTTATTTACGTACTTTCACCCATCCCACGTGGTATTTGGGCTGTCTACACTACAACCCCGGAAGTGAGGGTTCCCCCTTGGTGGCTAAGCGCCTAAATGGGATTCGGCGGCATGCAGGGAGGGGCCAGCCCTGCTGTGGCAGAGCGAGGAAGGGTGGCTTACCATGGGGCTCCCATGCTTGCACTTTGGTGGGTGTGGATGCCCTGGGATCGGGCGCACTTGCTCCTTTCTTCTTCCCCCTTGTCTTTCCGCATCTCCCTGCGGGGTGCGCCAGTGCTCGGGCTGCGAGGTTTATTTAATGGGAAGGCCTAACAAACTCCCATTAGGTTGCGGGACTCCCTAGGCTTTACAACCATAGGTTATTGCCCAGCATCCACTTAAGCAACTGCCAGTCATAGTATTTAACCGAAAACGTTCTATATTATTTAGTGTCAACCTTGTTAGGCGTACCGCGTCAACTTGCATCCTAAGCAACACTCTGGTGGCCAATATGCGTATTTAACTTGACTGTTACTAGAAGGTACTATATATAAGGTTTGTATGTGCTTGGGCTTCTGGTGAGGTTACGCCATCAATGATCGCAATGTCCACTACTCTACTCTCGGTGTGATACTTGGAATTACCCGTGGGGAATATACAAACCTAGCAACTCTTCTACTCTGTTTTCTTCTTCTCCCTGCCTTCTCTTCTGTTCTTCTCCCTTCCGTCAATGGCCTACTATTCCCCAGCGGCCTCCCCCATCCCTGTTTGTGTTGCTCCCCCCCCCTTTTTTTTGTTTGGTATTCTAGCTAATTTAAATACATGCGGTGGTTTGATAAATATTCCTATTCCTTGCCCTCACTTTTCATTTCTACTACTCTGTCTATTAGTCCCATCTGTTTCCTGTTTCCTTTCCTTCATTACTTTCCCTCCTTTCCCACTTTGTTGCCTGTCTTTCTCTCTCCCTCTCTTTTTCTTTTTTCCTCACTCTTTTTCCATTTTGTTCTTTCCTTTTTTATTCTCCCCATTTCTATTGAACTAATTTCATTAGTACCCCTTCACATTTTTGTTTTCGGTCATATTAAGCACAGCCAGACACATTATCACATTTTGCCCATCACCCATATAAAGCTCAGATAGTTATCACCAAGATCGGACATGCTATCACAAGATCACCCTTCACACTCACAGCAGGGGCCGACGGCCCCGCACTGCTCCCATAAACCATTCAATCCCTTACTGTACACAGCTCCATCACATAACACATACACTTCTCCCAGTTTTACTACACTATGTTTATTTTTCCATTTTTTCCACATATCATCACCAAACCACACACAGAAACCAATCGCACTCCAATTGCCACCGATTTTTATTGGGCCTCCCCCTCTTATTCTCTTCTTCTCCCTCCTCCGTTTCTTCCTTTGTAATCTTCCTTTAAATGTCTCCCTTCTTCTTTCCTTTTACCTTCTACTGTCTCCTCGTTCCCTCCCTCCTCTTCACACAACCCTCTCTACTAAGCTTGCCTCCCCATGTTCCTAAGCCCAAACCCTATTTAACATTTGAATGGGTACATATGGACCCAGGATTGACCCGCAGCTATCTCCCCCTGTTCCCCCAAGAAAGGCTGCCTGAGCTGAGGTGGCTCTCTGCCTGGGAGTTCACAGTCCACACCATAAAGTGGGTAGATATAGACGACTTTCTCCTCTATTTTTTTGAGACGATAATACATTCTTCATAAACAAAATGCTCTTTTGCTCAACTTATCCTACCTTTTCATTGCCTCTCTAGCGCGTGAACGATTCAAAGTGGTTGGCCATATGTCTCCAGAGGTCCTGAAGAAGCCGAAGTGAATCTCGCGAAACGCGTCGAGACGTTAAACATATGTGCTTTATCAATTGTACTACTTGATATAGTAATGTCATTGGTTATGTTCGCGATTATTATACCTTATATAAATTGACTTGTTTATTATAAGTAGATTTTTACTTTCTTGCTTAAAAGTCCCCTCCATGCGGTGACTAGGGCTGTCCCCCTAGTCAACTTGGGTGCAACCTTTTTCTTTTTTCCTAAAGTAATGGTATGCGTCCAAGAATTTACACCACCGTCAATGGTCGGATCACTCACCACCGGGTGATCCGAGCCATGCAGGATATTCCCAGTCGACCTCAACAGTGGGCCCCCATCCCATTTTTTCTGAGCTACCGGCGGGCGGTGGAATTTGCATGAGGATCTCGCCGGCGGTGGACGCGTAAAATCGGACCGTGTATGCTACCTTACAGGCTCACACTCCACTATTATACACTGAACACCGGGGAAAAACACAGGAGCAACGTTTTTTTCAAAGTTAGGGGCTATGGGGTGTCTGTACCCACAGGTCATAGTCTATATAAGCACAACCACACTGCACCACTTTGGTTTGCCCCCCCCTCAAAAAAGCGACCTATTGTTGTTTTTATTTGTGTGACCATGGCGCGGCTTTGGAGGCTGGGAAACTACAGAAAATCAATGGCTTGGGTTCGCAAAGACGCAGATTGGTCAATTTCTGCCCATTGTTTTTTATATGAAAACGTACAGTCGACGCAGTCGGACCTAACTGTTTCGATATTAAGATGGTTCAAAAATTTTATTTGTACATGTTTACTGACTGTGTATGATGATTGCTCTAGCCTATATAGTTGTTGCATAAATTGGCGTTCAAATCAAGTCCGAAATTTAGGCTTTCGAAATTCTATTGACTTTTCACTTAATCTATCAAAAGTTTTTTGTGTTAGGCTAAAGGTCCCCATGTGCATGGTCAATACCTAACTTGATCGATGACTTGTTGCGATCGATGGCATCCTGCCGTGAGATGATGTCCCTCCAAATGCGCTCTACCGCGGGTCATGTACCTTTGTATGGGGACCCTTAATAACTCTTTCTTTTTAAGTTACCCCTCACATTCCACCAGCACGTTTGGGATTTGCAATTAAACTCACCTATTGAATCTGGGTCGAAACACTGTACAGGGTTTATATGTGTTTCCATGTAGTTGCCTATGGGCCAAAAATGTCTTGCAGTGAAAATAATATATATATATATATATATATATATATATAGAGAGAGATAGAGATAACTATTTAAATAAATTCAGTTGGCCTTCAGCTTTTTGAGTTTTTTTTAAAAATTTGGATCCTCCTGCTGTGTAATTGGACTTTTGACCTTTTGACAAAACCTGCCTAAGGCATATTGGCACAACTCAGGGTGTGAAGGGTTTTGTATACTTGCTGTTAGGTAACAAACAACTACATAGGCGGCAGTGATTGCTTGACAGGTAACTTTATTGAAAGTGCGAGACCCAGCATTGGGACCGCTTAAGAAAATGGCAAACTGTGTAAACAAAACTGCACACACACACCGGGTTGTACGGTTTGGGGTAAGTAGGACCGCAATTTGAGCCACTGGTGTACAGCAGCTGGTCTCCATTCCTCACATCTCCGAAGGCCCCGCTCATAGGCAAAGCCCTCCTTAAGTACGTTCTTTCGCGGCCACCCAGGGCAATGCCCTGTCTGGCATCTTAAAGGGGACCTCACCCTCACTAAACAACTGCCCAGCCCTACAATGACAAAAAGCCAGGTTTGTTGGAATGCTACTGTTATCTATCTGGGTTTCAAGAAAAGCATCAGACCAAAGTGGGGGGGATTATCTCACTGGGTCTAAAATGTATGCAAATTTTTTATTAGGGTAAAAAAAAGAAATCATTATATTGGTAAATATTAGCCTAATTACTTTACAAGCATTTTTTCATTTTTCATAAACTTATATTTACATTCATGAGCTTCCATGGTAATTTTTTACATGTGAGAAATCTGTCTAGTCCAATTCCCAGCCCCCTCTCCCCACTTTTCTGTTCCTGGACCTAATTGCTTTCTTCTGGGTCTTCTGGCCTTCACCACTCCACATGGGATTAATGTTTGCTTTCCCCCATCTTAAATATGATTAGAGAATGGTTGCATTTTTTTCAACACATGTAACCATTATCGAGTTAAACGTATTTTCGGACTATAAGACGCCCCAGACCATAAGACGCACTCCGTTTTTTTAGGGCAGAAAAACTCAGAACAAAAAAAAAGTTTTTCACATATTGGGTTAAATGCAATGATTCAATTAATGCAAGCTTCAATTCAGCCAGTCATGATATGTCACTACATCGTACAACTCTCAACCCAAGGTCCATTTTCTCCACACTGATCAGACGCCTAATAAAGACGACTGAAATGATCCCAAACAAAATGGCCAAACCCTCATTTCATGGGGGTTGAATAATTTTGAACACAACTGTATGCATATAGAATATAATGAGAAGCATATTGCATATAGAAGGCTAATGAGCCATCATAGCAGACTAAATGGTCCACGATGAGGCCCCATGGCCTTGCCGTAGATCGTATCACCCCATTTATTGATGTTGATTATTATTATATTATTACATTTATTTATATAGCGCCAGCATATTACGCAGCGCTGTTACAATACCTTCGAGGTGGAGATACAACACAAGTATACACACACAAGGTTTACAGGTAAATGACCACAGGAGGAATGAGGACCCTACCCGTACGGGCTTACATCTAGTAGGGTGGGAACAAGTTGTACAATAGTTGGTGGGGTGGGGGTTGACTGGCATAGTGCTGATGTTGGGAAGAAGAGGGTAATGAAAGAGGCCCTGAAGAGGTTGGTTTTAGAGCTTTTTTGAAAGGTTGCAAATGTATGAGCCAGTCTGAATGGAATGGGAGGAGTCCTAGATAGTATGAAAAAGCGAGCTTGTGAATAGGGGAGATTATGGTTTATTTACTGTAAGTGAGATGTTTGGGTAGGGGGCTTGGAAGGGGGTGAAGGGGGCAAGATAATGATTTTTCAGTTTTTTTTTGCTCAGATTGAGTTTTAAGGAATCTGTTCAGCCCTCCATAAGAAGATGGCCGATGGCAGTGGAGATGTTGTCAAGGTTGTCGTCGCAGCCTCCACGGGGTGTTGACCAGATATGACCAAACGATAGAGGGAGTGAGTCTATGTCCCGTGGAGCCTGGTCTTCAACCCAGAAAGCCCCCCTAATGTGAGATGGTCCGATGTCCTCAGGAGGGCACCGTGGTTTTCTGTGCAGGGCAGGACAGGTCTCCCTCTAACCCTACCGCTGTGCACCCCTAAGTGAGGCGTAGAAGTAGGGTGAGACTACCCCAATGTAGAATTGGGTAAAACGTTAGAGTGGTCCAATACACGAGCCGTGTCAGTAGGGCTGGAGAAGTCAACGTATGTCGGTTCACGCGTAGGGTCAGGGCCAGGCTGCAATCAAGAGAAGTCCATTAACAGCACAAGTCGGTATTCCATAAGTCAGGTCAACGAGAAACAAGCCCAAGGTCGTAATACACAACGGGGGAGTTCGATCATAAAGGGTATAAGGAATCGCATAAAGCACACTCCTCAGTAACTGACTGGGCAAAAACCTTCAAGCAGTTTACTGATTGACTGAGCCCATTCCTATATAACCTCTCCCAAGATTATCCCCCCCTCCCCTCTCAGGAAATGACTGCATAGAGAGGTGTGAATATCTCTTTAGGATGTGGCACTCTCCAGTGCGCGTGCACCTCCGTTTCCAAGGCCCGCGCATGCGCAGATGGCCTCCTTTCGGTCATCCGGCCATTGCTCTGCAACGCTTGGCCTGCGTGCCAGAGCCTTCCCTGGGAAAAAAAAAAAAGGCCGGGATAACCTCCCGTGGGGGGTACCCCATCACTCCACATTATGCCCTACGTCCCTGGGGATCAGCCAGCCGCCGTGGACCCCCTAACCAGACTGGGGACCCCGACGGCGCCGCGCTCCCCCCCGGTCGGCGGACCCTGACAAGGCCCCCCCCTCCATGCGGGGCTCCGACCACGCGCCCTCAGGTCCGGGCCTTCGAATGTTGCCTGCGCATGAAACGCTGAAACCAACACAATCAGCTTGACACCCGGCGTCCAGCTCCCAGGAAGCATCCTCAGAGGATACCCCTCCCACAAACCGATACTGGAGCACCGCCGCGGAACCAACGCGGTCCAACCAATCACTCACATCAACTCCTGCCACACCCACCAACCAAATCATGGGGATGAGGCACCCAGGGGCACACGGGAGGACGGCAACCACTGTCACCGGCTTTACCATAGAAACATGGAAGACCGGATGATGAATGCGCCAAGAAACAGGGAGACGGAGGCCTGACCGCAGCGGAAGTCCAACCAGAGAACAACCATGAACGGGCCAAAAAACAAAAAAAAACCGGGAACCCAATTTACGAGAGGGACAAACCTCAATCTCCGATCGCCCGTGGAGAGCCAAACACTTGTCCCCAATCCCGATAGGGTAGAAAAGGCCTCACTGCCACCCTATCAGCCTTGCCCTCATCGCCCTCCTGAGAAACTCCAAGAACCCTTCTGAGCCCGCCAGGTTGTCTGCTGTCTGCCAGTAACCGGGCACGATCGAGGGCCGCATGGATAGAGAAGAGGAAGGCGGGACGGCGCCACTGGGCCGGTGATAACCATTAAATTGGCAAAAAAGGGCCTAACCTTTGTGGAGGTACTCAGCAGCCTTGTTGCACGCGAATTCATAGCCATAGGAAGTAGCGAATACCAGTTTTCTTGGGATTCGCTTATATAACACCATCAGGTACTGTTCTAACGTCTGTTAGTGCTCTCAACTTCCTCGTTGGGTCTGTGGTGGTACCCGAACGTTAGATGGTCTCGATCCTTAAACAGCCTGCAGAATTCTTTTCCAGAAGTTGGAGGTGATCTGCATCCCCTATCTGACAGATGGTCGAGGGAAACGTGGAGTCGGACAACCTCCCGAACCATGGCCTCAGCGGTGGATAAGCATACGGTAGGCCCTTAAAGGGAACCGAATGTGCCATTTTGGACCAGTCATCAAACCACCACCAAAATTACAGTAAAACCATGGGAAGCCGGGAGGTCCGTGATGAAGTCGAGGGCATAGCCTGCCATGTGTCTGTTGGAATCGGAAGAGTTTTGAGAAGGCCATACGGGAGTTGGTGTGTGGGATTCTTTGATCGGGCTACAGACGGAACCGGTCTCGATGTAGGGCCTTACAATCTTTACCATCCCGGCCAAACCCAATGGTTCGAGGAGGAGATCTTTGGTCTTTTCCACCCCGACGTGTCCTGCTAGGGAGAATCATGACATGAAAGCAAGGAACCCGTCTGTCTGTGTGTTTTCCTCCGGCACGAATATACAGTTTTTCCCTTCCCAGAAGTAAGGACCCCCTACTACGGTCTCCGCGGGAGGAGGGGTTGAGGTCAGGCCCCTGCATGATATGGGACCAATTAGGCAACACATAACTACATTAGGAGCCAATATGGACCCCCCCCCCTTTTTTTAAACAGCTTATCAGTGTTGGCTTTCTTGTTACATTCTTTGTAGAGTCAACTCGCCTTCCCATTCTTGACCTTGCCTGTAGGTTACCGAGAAAACCTAAACCTATAGGGAAAAAGAGGGCCACGGGGCTTGTCCTCGGATTCAGTCTTTTGGGCCGTTGCGGATGTATTCGGGTTTTGTTATGGTCGTTCAAAAGACCGTGAAGGGATGTTTGCTCCTTCAACAGCTGCCTCCAATCCTCAATGAGGCTTTCATAGCCAGGTGGTCCCTGTCCGCCAACATCGTAGTGACTTCTGCCAGAGTAAGTTTTCTCTTGAAAAGTATGAAACCCGGTATTGAAGAAGGCTTTTTGGTCCACGATCGCTGTGTTAAAGGCTTGCCCCTATTGCGTCCTTCTTAAGCGTCGACTTCTAGACGAATTGCCGAGTCGGTTCGTTGATGTTCAGAATCGGGCCCGTGGTGAACCGTTTTTTAAGTTGATCAAAGGCATCTTGGGCTCAGGGGACCATTTGAACGGTGACTTAGTACGGTTAGTGATGTGAGAGCGGTAAAAAACAATCTTTGAAAGTCCTTAAATAAACCGCGGTAAAAAAATTAATTTGCAAACCCAGGAATCTTTGGACATAGCTTTGCGGGTGAGGAATAGGCAAATCTGTCACTGCTGCTGGGTGTACCTGTTAGGGGGTCCATAGAAATCCCTCTCAGGACCTAGGATGAGACCGAAATTTGTTGTCTGTTTTTCCCACTCGCATTTATATGGCTTGTTGGCTAGAGTTGCAGCCTCCTCAGTCTCTGCCGGACGTATCCTTACATGTCTCGATGGGATTCGAGGTCAGGTGAAAAAATATATGTTCATCAGGTAAATGAATGACAAAATTGATCCATAATGTCCTCTGACACGTCGTTTATGAACGCCTGGAAGACCGAGGTGGATTGCAGAGAGCCCAAAGGCATGACACGATAGTCGAATGTCCCAGTTTGGTCCTACCGCCGTTTTCCCCACTCGTCTCCCTGGTTTGAATCCGATTAAAATTGTATGCCCCTCGGTCGTGCTGTATAATTTTGCATGGGAGAGTTTTCTCCTTCATCAGGCATCAGTGGCAGAGTGATAATCGATTTTTGATGGTGATCTTATTTAGTTCTCTGTAATCCACTATGGGGCGTATGGAGTTGTCCTTAGTGGTAACAAAGAAACGAGTCCCGGGGCCCCTCTGGAGAAGTGGACCTACGGATTAAGCCTTTTTTTAAGATTGGTTTTAAGGTACTCTTGTTAGAGTTCTTGTTCTGTTCTGTTTCTTGTGGCCTGATACGGATACGTGCGGCCAAACGGATCTCTCCCCAGGGAGAAGGTCAATAGGCATCCATAGGGCGAATGGGGAGGAAGGTTTTCCACAGCTTTTGGGGATCCGAAGACATCCAGAAAGTCCGTGGTACACTTGTGGAATGTCCCGAAGTTCGTCCAGGCACTTGGTCTGGGGTTAAGCTCAAGGAGTGGAACAGGATGATTGTGCATAAGATGAGTGAAAACAGACCTCCCCTGTGGACCAATTGATCTCAGATTATGGATTTTAAGCCAAGGAAGGCCTATAATGATTGGGAAAGCGGGGAATGGATCAGGGCAAAACTCAGATATTCTGAGTGCGCCATTCTGAGTTTGAACAAATTGGAACTGTTTCCGTTTGTAGGGCTGGGGTGACCGGGGGAACTGTAGAGGGGATCCGTCAATCCAGAGTGATGGCCAGTTGATTGCTGAGAGGACGACTGGTAAGTGGAGGACGTGGTCAAAGATCCCTTCCATTAAATTAAACAATGGCAACAACGCACCCAGAGTCCAATTATAAGCCGGTATCCATGACGGTATTCCCTGTACCTGTACAGTTAGAGAAATGGAAGATTTTATCATCTTGGGGTTTTGAAATTGGAGGAGTGCTCCGGGAGATGGTGGTATAAGTTACACTGAGGGGTTTTCATCACGGGGCAGGCTCTCAGAAATGTCCAGTATTAGCCAGACAAGTAAATGCACAAAGGTTAAGAAGCGTAATCTTCTTGGCTCTTTCCTCTGGTGTGAGGCTTGGGCGTGTCCATAACCATTTGCATTGGTTCTTGAGGTGGAGCTTCAGACCTGAGACAAGAAGACCTATGGGGAAACTTTGACCTTTGTGAGCTGCTTTTGTGGGGTAATAGCCGTGAACGCTCCTGCTGTCCGTCGGTCTCATCTGCGATCAATGTTCGTTGACCAGGTATAATTAGATCAGCCAGGGTGGCGGGCACTCCCACCCTGCCTAGTTCGTCCTTTAGGAGGGTGTCCGAAAGTCCGTGTTTAAGTAGATTAGGGCTGGCTCATTCCATGCGTGTCAGCCGCCAGAATCGGCGGAATTCCTCGGATGTATTTCCTCCACCGGCCGTTTTCCCTTTTTTGATGCATGGAGGTCGTCCTCAGCTGTCTCCACCTGACAGGATCAGCAATACATTTCTCCCAAGTTTTTGGGAAAAAGGGTGACCACAGAAACTTAGACACCGGTCTTCATTGTTCCAATAAGTTTGAACGGCCGCAGGTTGGGGGGCTTCCCCTTGGAGGTAGGTGTGATCGTTTCCTGACCCGAGATCTTTCTGTTGGGTAGGTATGAGGTAGCAGGGAAAAAGGGATGTTTACATGCATGTTTTGAACGAGCGGAGCTCTCAGGTGGCCCCTGAGAATTTCCTCCGGCATGGATTTTGGCCTTTGTAGTATGTTACGGCTGGGAACCAGCCGCCGTGGCCCGCTTGTGTTTTGGTCCACCAGAGTTTCGCAGTGGTCTGTTTGAATGGTCCCATGGACACAACGGACGTTCTTCCAGCGCTTACTAAAATGTCCCGCGAGGATCAAACTTTTCCCGGGTAGTCATGGTGGGCTAAGGTTTTGTCGCGCCTCCACAGGGGTAGTTGTACGTGACGCAAAAACGATAAGGGGGAGTCTATGTCCCGTGGGGCCTGGTCTTTCAACCCAGGAGCCCCCCTCATGGGAGATTGGGCCGATGTCCCAGGAGGGAACCCGGTGGTCCTTCTGCTGCATGCAGGACAGGTCTCCCTCACCGCTGGCACCCCTAAGTTAGGCTTAGATTCGGGTGAGCTACCCCAATTTAGAAGTTGTAAAACGTTATAGGCAATACCGGAGCCAGAGGTTCATTAGGGCTGGAGAAGTCAACGTAGTCGGTTCACGCGTAAGGGTCAAGGCAGGCGGCAATCAGAGAGAATTTCCAGTAACGAGCCCACGTCGGGATTCCAGAATTCATGTCAACGAGAGAACAAGCCAGGTTCGGACAAGCACCGGGAGTCGATCAAAAGGGTAATAAGGAATCGTCGCATCAAAGCAAAGCACATATCATTAACCTGAATGCAACCTTCACAGTTACATGTTGACCTGAGCCCTTCCTATTATACCCCTCTCCCAATTAGATCCACCCCTCCCCCCTCTACAGAAATGACTGCAGAGAGGAGGGGTTGAATCTCTCTTTAAGTATGTGCACTCGCCGGCGCGTGCACGAGCCGTTTTCCAGCCCCCAGCATGCGCAGATGCTCCTTTTTCGGCAGCGGCCATTGCTCTGCACGCTGGCTGCGTGCAGAAGCCTTCCCTGAAGCGGGTAACCTCCCGATGGGGGTACCCCATCACTCACACAGGTCATGCCTACTCGCAGGGGGAGCAGCCAAGCCCCGGGTAGACCCCACTAACCATACTGGTGACCCCCCTGACGGCGCCGCGCTCCCCCCAGGTCGCGGGACCCCTGACACAAGGACAGAGTGGCGTGAGGCCGTGGTACAAAGATAGATTTTGGGTGTCATCACAGCATCCAGCATATAGATGGTATTGCAGACCAAAGGATGAGATGAGTTTGCCAAGAGAGGAGGTATCGAGGGAGAAAAGGACCGGGCCAAGGACTTAGCCTTGTGGGATGCCAACAGGGAGGGGGGTGTGAGAAGAAGAGGAGCCATTGAAGGAGGTTTGGAAGGATCAGTCAGTCAAGTAGGAGGAGAACCAGGAAAGAGCAGAGTCACGAATACCAATAGAGTGCAAAAGTTGCCTTTGGCCTTGGCAGTGAGCTGGTCATTGGCAACTTTAGTGATGGCTGTGTCAGTGGAATGAGAAGGTCGGAAGCCAGATTGGAGTTTATCAAAACTGTCAGCTTTACATTTGTAATATTGTGTCCTTTGAATGATCTGTCAAACAAACATGTTGATGGTTCACATGCTAAAGTTCCGTTTGGTATCTCAATATAATGCATTGGTAGTAACTGCTTCCTAGATGGTGCAATGTGCTTGGGCAATCAGTGCAATGTGACAGTCATGTTTAAAGATGACTGTTGAAGAGAAAATTTTACGTTTGTAAAACATCAACTGTCATTTTCTTTAAACTTTCAGTTAGTGAAGAGTTCAGTCAGTTACTGGCCAGTTGAGGAAATCCTTACCACCCACTATAACATTAGGGCTTATTTTTACTAAGTCTTTTCCCTCACGTTCAACAGTGCTGATCAGGGGGGAAAAGATGCGGACAGAACCGTCCCATTCATTGCTTCCAATGCTGGGGGTCGCCATTAATGACAAGTGATGCATCTATTAACTATTAATGGACTCGTTAGCGCAATATGAAAAAGCCACGCCTGGAAAACATCAGCCGCAGTTTTTCCTTTTGCAATGAGTAGGGCACTGAAACATAATACTACGCTTTCGCAATAATGGTGAAGCCAAAATGCCAAAGCAAACAGAAAATGTAAACACCAGTAGGGTAGGAAAACCTGCCCAAGCAGGAAACATTTTCCCAGTAAATTCAGGGAGGTAGTTAGTTGAGGTAGAGAGCAGTATTACAAAGTCAGCGTGGTAAAAAATATAAATCACAAATTGAATTCTATTGAATAAAATACAGTACAATGTAAAGCTAGCCACACACGGTTTGATTTTGGTTAAATCGATGCTCGATTAGATGAATTAGATGAAGGCAGAAAAATTGGTCGAATTTTGATCGGACATGTTGGAAAATCATCGTCGATTGTGCCAAAATCGTTTTATAATCGTCGATGTTTGTGGTGTTTCTCCTGGATCGATTAGATTCGATATAATAACATAGACCACTTCAATCTGAACTTCAATCGTTTCCATACCAAAATCCACGATTTTAGTAATATTTTTTAATTGAAATCTCACCACAATCACAAACTCAATGTGGGGTGTATGTTGATGCGATTAAGATCGATTTTCGATTAGACGATTGCATTCCTCGATCTAATCCAGCATCAATTGAACCAAAATTGAACAGTGTGTGGCTAGCTTTAGACATGGCGCCCTATATCTGCATACACTGTCCCAACCACATAGCCATATGCATAAAAATACAGTGGTATTGCATCCACAGAACACGTTAAAGCTAGCCACACATGGTTCAATTTTAGCGTTCAATCGACGTTAGATTACATTTTGTAGTTCAATAAAAAAATCAAAAATCGATTTTAATTTAATCCATGTACACCACATGGGGAGTATTATTATTGTTAAATTTCTACTGAAAAGTTCATCGAAGTAATCAAAAAATGTCGGTTGAATTCCTCTTACGATTTCAGTTTCAATCGGAAGTGATGTGTTAAAGGGGAGTAGCCACACACATCGAGTATCATTGACTCGACAAAAAAAAGCTGCAAGGAATGTAGTTTGATGATTGTACAATCAACCAAAATTTTCCAACCTGTCCGATCACGATTCAATTGACGATTTGACAAATAATCGATCAATAATCGTCAATTGTACTATGTGGGCAGAAAAACGATTTTCTTTCAATCTATCAAATTTTTCATAGAAAAACGTTGATTGAGCGCTAAAATGGAACCATGTGTGGCTAGCTTAAGTCAACCCCGGCGCACTTTTCATCTTGAATGACTTCCTCAGGGGGTTCTTTATAACACAGTGATCTCATTCTAGTGGAGGCAATCACATTAGACTTACAGAAGATGATGCCAAATCATCTGGTACCTTATATAATTACACTTTTCCTTACTATGGATACCTGGATGACTTTGGCATCATCTTCCATAAGTCTAATTAACCTCCATTATGTTATGTAAACTGCATATTTTTTCCGTGTCCGCACTGTGGCTAATCCGCGGCTCAAATGCTTGCCCACACCGGCAGCATCTATTGAAATCAATGGAAGCGGATCGGCTGCGGTTTTGCCACGGGTTTTAGCCCATTGACAGTCAATAGACTGTCAATGGGCTAAAAAAAAAACCGCAGTAAAAACCTGTGGGGAAACCACAAGTGCACTGCTTTTAGTATGTCTTTTTCTGTCCTCTGTAGTGGAGCCTTACCCTTAATCAAGGAACATTCGGCTTGATATTGGAGCCGTTCGAGGTTCCCTGCAACAGATTACGTCACGTCACAGTCACACAGCACTCCTGTGTCTCCAGCTCAGCCAATGCTTTGCATGGAGACCCTGCGGTCGCCATGCAAAGCAACGGACATCGACTGTGATTTATGGTCATGTTCGATATCCCTGTTTTCGAGTGGGATTGATTGGTCCTGCTCGAAAACAGAGATGGACGCATATGATATGGGCCATTTAGATGGCCGTGAGCGTGCATTGCGCTTGAAGTGGCCATCGATCTGGCCCATATCTGCACGTGTGTTCCCAGGTTTTCTGTGTGGAATATGCTGTTTGGGGGCAGCATGAATGTGCCACAGAGACATGTCCATGCTGCCCAATGGAAATATACCCTAATGCTGTTTCCTCCCCACCACCATCATGGTAGAAAAATATTTTTGTACTGTCCTCACAGCACTGTGCGATGTGTGTGCTGCTATACAGCTAGCTAAACAGTT
>CM070033.1:24795984-24814852 GCA_036250615.1 Ptychadena robeensis
TTGATCGAATTACATTGATTGTACAGTCAATTGAACCATGTGTGGCTAGCTTTAGAGGGATACCTGCTCAGGAGAAGTGAGAGCAACTGCTGACAACTGCATGTCAGAAAGTCCAGCAGCTGTAACACTGACGTTACATTCCCGTGGGACTGGACGGGAACAACATCATACAGCCCCAGGGGAAACTGGGATAGATTTCCCAGGTGCCCTTTCGGCTGTATGACATAGCGCCTCAGCGATACCTCACAAGGTGGGAGGGTCGATCTCTTATTGCCCCTCCTGCTTTCAGAAGTTTTTGTTTTATTTTGGGGCAGTGATTGCCCTATCTATCGGCAGTCTGCTGTCAATAGTGCAAAGTGACCTACATTGTGGTAGGTCCGCTTTAAAAAACATCACTACATGCAGCTTTATTAAGTAGTCAATGTGAAATACACATATCATATTATTCTTGATCAATCTTTCTTTCAGTGGATTCAATGCAATTTTAATATTGTGAGTCGTCTAACATCTAAAATCTGCTAGATACTTGTACATGACCAATCACTGCTCTTTTTATGTGTTTAGATGACTTTCGGTTGATCGATTCTCTGAGATCGCCCCTCCCACTGTGCGGTGTCATACAGCCGCAAGGACATTTTGTGTCGGCCCAGTCCTGTGTGCTTCTGACGTCAGTGTCATATATGCAAGACTTTGAGTGATGAGAGGTTTCTCCCCCCAACGCAGCTCCAGTAGAGGAGAGAGAGGCTCGTCTCTGTAGGAGTTGAGGAGGGAATGTCAGCTGCAGTAATGAGAGGTGCACATCTGGGTGAAGCCACTGGGCGGAAGTGGCTTTGGTTCACCAGTATTTAAGATGCTGGTGCCAGGAATGAAAAAGTGTGTTTTTTTTGTAGCAGTTTTGTGTGTAGCAGTTTTCCAGAATGTACTCCACTGACAGGTGAGTAATGTGTCTATTTAATGTGGGGTTTTTTTTTTTTTTGAGTTCAGCAAAAAAAAGGTTGGGCTGCCCACTAGTCCACAGAAATTAGACTTAACAGGAATAAAACATTTCTAGGACATCAGCATGTATTTTGTTCATAAGTGCAAAGCCTTCAAATAGTTAAAACAGGTCATTTTGCTTGGTTTTTTTGCCCAGACAAACCGTAGCATTCTTTTGTAAGGGTTCCCATACACCTTTAGATTTTTCTGTCAGATTTCCTTTAAATATCCTTTTGTTTTACCAAAACCATGTAATATAAGGGCCTTTCTAAACAATCAAGTCTACCTGTGTTTAATCACAGAGGACCCAGCAGTACATAGCTGTTGGTAGATCTAAAGGTAATCTAACAGAAAGATCTAAAGGCTCTTATATTACATGGTTTTGTTAAAACAAATGGATATTTAAAGGAAATCTGACAGAAAAATCTAAAGGTGTATGGGAACCCTAACACTATTTTGAAGTGAATTTATGTTTTGACTTGCCAGGCATCACTGGACTATACTTGGTCAGAGGCTCACTGGGTAGTAAAACCAGAAATAGAAAAATCCAGGAAATGCACAACTTTAAAACCCAGACAGCAGTTGCAACTCCCATAATTATATTCCCAAAGGTTCAGCCCTGTAACTTTCTTCTGTCGGAATTTGGCTAAGAAAACAGACACACACCAGTAAGCAGGGTAATGCCATTTCATCCAGGCAAAGCTGCACCTTCTATACATTTCATACTTTTGTGCAAAGAGACAATAAAGATAAACGTTTCTGCATGACATGAAAGACTAAAAAAATTATAAATAGAGGCAAATGATCAATACAGGTTGAAAATTATATAACCTTCTTTTGTTATTAGTCAAATGAAATAGAACAAAACACTAGAAAACAACAAAGAACAATGTTACAGAAGAGTTCCATGTGAACAATTGCTTTGTTGCTAACAAACTGATTTGTTGCTGTTTTTCTTATTGAACCTATGCTGTTGTCCTCCGAAGTCTGCACTGGATGGAGTACAGTACTGGATGCAGAAGCACTAGCATTCAGCCCTGGCTGGGTACCTACCTGGTAATATCTAATATAGTGTTGAGCGTGAATATTTACAATTCGAATATATTCGACAAATGTTCGCAATGTCGAATTTTCAATATATTATCACTGTGATAGGTTACAGGCATACATAAGGATATACAGTTGCAAGGAAATGTATGTAAACCCTTTGGGATTACGTGGAGTTTAGCATGAATTAGATGAAAATCAGAGCACATTTTATGACTTAGGGCTTGTCACTGACGTCACTCCCGGCGTCTGCCAGTCTTTTAGCTGATCTAGCAGGGAGAGGGCGTTATTCTCCCTGCTTATGTTCCACCTGCTTGTGCTGATAATGTGCGCGGCGCGGTGGGAGTAACGCTCTCTCCCTGCTAATCAGCTCAAGAACCTGGGAGAAATCTGGATTTGGCCGGGAAAGCCACATAAAAATGTGACTTTCCCGGCCAGAACGGGAGACTTGACAGGTCTGGCAGGAATGAGCTCCTACGGAGACATCCATTTTCCTGTTCTTGATGGTGAATCTGTGCAGGTTCATTTGCTGGAAAAGGGTCTGGCCCGTCTCCCCAACATAGAGTCCTGAAGGGCATTTTTTGCACAATATCAGGTACACTACATTTAAGGATCTACAGGTAAATGTTCCCTGTACTCTGTATTCCAGCTGTGACCCTGGTACTGGTACACTGTTTGTGCTGTGTAGTGATGGCCGAAAAGTTTGCCCGACGGACAGTTTGCAATGCCGGCAAACATTATGGGTGTTCGACCCACCCCCTATACCTTAACATGGAGACAAAGTTTGACCCTTCACCCCACAGTCAGGTGGGACAATACAGCCAATAACAAATTTTTTTTCTCCTGGAGGACCCCCCTTATAAAAGAAGCATTTTACATTTCTCCTGTGTCTCCAGTACTAGATAGTTAGGGAGAGCTGCTGCTGAATGAGGGATGGCTGAGCTACTTTCCTATTATACTCCATCCAGTGATCTGTAGCTGTAGCTAAGGTGTTCTGTTACATGTAGTTCCTTATTACTGAGCCACAAAAGTCCATTTTGGGGGTGGGGTATGTTGTATTATGCATTGCTGACTACACGTGATGCTCTGCAGAAGGAACTGTCCGGTAACTTTTGGCAAAATCTGTAATCTAGGTGTGATTTCCAGCCATTAGACCTGAAGAAACTGCATTTTTAAAAATCCATATTTTGGGGGAGAAGTCATTGACCCCCCTCTGGCATGACACTGTCCAGGTGGTTGCACCCTTTTGACTTTTTTTATTGGTATTGTGGCTACAAATATGACCTGAAGGTTTGAGAAGTTCACCCTCTATTAAAGTCAATGTAGGTTCGCCACGAACATGCGAACAGCAGGTATTTGCAGAAGTTTGATTCGCCTGTTCGCGAATAGGGATGGTCGAAAAATTCGCAGTGCGAATTTTTAAGTAGAAATTTCGACTTTTTCGCCGAAAATGCGCATAGTCGAATTTTGATGGGGTCATTTCGACTTTTCGCCGAAAAAGTCAAAACCAGTCTGATATTTCGACTGAAATCGAAATTTCAACTTAAAAAATAACTTTGCTTTTAATTTGCCGTGCCGCTATTTCGCGTGCGAGTATCGCCTTGGCGGAAATTCGCATAGCCGAAAATTCGCATGGTGCTAGCTAACTTTGTCAGCTTATTGCAAAGCCCCTGAAAATGGTATCCTCACAAAAATTGCTGGAGTTGTAGAGAAGGGTTGGGGAAACATTGCTGGAGGTGTAGAGAAGAGAAGGGTTGGGGAAACATTTGAAAACAATAAGTTTTGCTCTCACATGTCAAGTTTGTGTATAAATTGGGTTTAAATCTCAGCTCTGATTGTAAAGCTCTGCTACTATGTACACTGATTCTTCTATTATAGCTCATACAGCAAATCCAAATTTTCCACCTTATGTGAATTTTTTACCTTATGCGAATTTTAGGTTTTATGCAAATTTTTGAGTGTTTTATGCAAATTTTTGGCGTTATGCGAATTTTCAACTTCGAGTCGAAATTTCGCAGTCTAATCGAAATTCGATTGGGAAACTCGAAATTTAAGTAGAATCTAATTTTATTCATTTCGACCATCTCTATTCGCGAACAGCCACAGCTGATGTTCGGCCATCACTAGTGCTGTGTATATCAGTACAGGTCTCACATCTGCTCTGCATACAGGGAGATGTTCCATTGTGCTCTGGGCTGTTTAGGGAACTTCTTACAATAAGCTGTCTTAGATTGGGTGGTTGTCTGTACACAAGTAGAGGTCTGGGAATATTTCTCTAAGTCTTCTGTCTTTGTGAAAAAGTGTCTGTAGCTCTCTCTTTAAGACTTCTAGACGTGGGTTGAATGTGACCACTAGTGGGACCTGATTCGCTCTCTGTCTGTTTGTACTGTAGAAGGTTGGTTCTGGGGATGTTCGCTGCTTTCCTGATTGGTGACTTGTTGAATTGGTGCCCTGGATGAAAGCTGTCATGTCTGACGTAAGTAGGGCGGTCTGTGGGTTTCCTATAAATGTAAGTTTGCAATGTTGCTCCTTTAATATTTATTGTTGCATCCAGGAAGTTTATTTCTGTTGGTTCAATTTATGTTTAACCTCCTTAGTGCTCTTGCAATATCCAGATTTCTGTACCAAAAGCACACCATAGACTTTTTTCATGTTGTAGGCCTGTAACTTCCCAAAATATGTCAGTACAAGGGTCTAATAGACATACTGAATATAATAATGTTTAAAACACACAATTATGTAAAAAAATATTGCATTTAAAACAAATAATTTGAGGTATCATCTGAATGATAAAATCCCAAAAATACTTATTTGGTATGAAAGATTTCAAAACAGTGTGTATTCATATTTTGTTTATAATAAATTTTTTAATTACAATTGGAAATGTGTTTTTTTTACTTTGCTTTTTTTTTACTTTGAATTGTATTGGATACAGTTATCACTGTATCCAGTACAATTCCCTTTGACACCCTCTCTCCTCTGGTGTGATGAACACACCAGGAAGAAAGGGTTAACTGCAAAGGGCACATCTGGGGAATCACACTGAAGCCGGACGGCACCATTTTGTCCAGAGCAGTACTGACAGGACAGCGCTGGATGAGATGGTGCCGTCAGAGACGCTAGGGGGGTTAATAGTAGGGTGGAAGTTGTTGTAGTCCCTGTCAATAAAGCTAAAGTAGGCCATGGGTTTTATTGGGCATGCCACTAGGAAGTCCTCCTCTATATTAAACAGGTTTGCGTACTGGGGGGCAAATCATGAACCCATTGCCACACCCATCTGTTGCAAGTAAAGGTCCTGGCAAAAGAAGAAGTAATTGTGGTCAGGATGAACTTTACTAGTGGAGTAATTGGTTCTGCCGGCTGGTTCCATTTTTGAAGGAAGTGGAGACATGCTGCATGGGAAATGTTTGTATATAATGATTCCACATCCATGGTGGCTAGGATTGTGTCTTTAGGTATTGGTCCAATAGCAGCTAGTTTGTTTAGGAGGTCTGTAGTGTCCTGAATGAAGCTGGGTGTTTCTCGGACCAGATGTTTTAGGATATTTTCAACCCATCCTGAGATATTTTCAGTAAGTGTTTCAATACCTGAGATGATGGTCCTCCCTGAGTTCCCTTCCTTATGTATTTTTATCAATTGACATTTTAACCTCCCTAGCGCTCTTGCAATGTCCAGATTTCTGTAAAAAAGTAAGTGCACCTTAGACTTTTTTTATATGTTGTAGGCCTGTTACTTCCCAAAAACTGTCCGTACAAGGGTCTTATAGACATCATGAATATAATAATGTTTGAAACACTCAATTATGTAAAAAAAATGACATTTAAAAAAAAAATAATAATAATAAAAGGTATCATTTGAATGATAAAATCTCTAAAATACCTCTTTTGTATGAAAGATTTCAAAACAGTATGTATTTATATTTATGTTTTGTTTATAATAAAGTTTTATTACGATTTGAAAAATGTTTTGTGTTTTTTTTTTTTTTTTACTTTGAATTGTATTGGATCACTGTATCCAGTACAATTCCCTTTGGCACACTCTCTCCTCTGGTGTGATGAACACACCAGGGGATGGAGGGTTATTTTCAATGGGGCACATCTGGGTTATAACACTGAAACAGTTTTCTGCATAGAAAACTGTTTTCGTGCAATTTACTTTTGAATTTTCCGCCGCCTTCCAGATATAATGTCATCACATCATGGGGGAGGGACATCAGCTTCAGTGAAGACAGTTCAGATGATCGGAGCCACCGGAACAGCGCAAAACTGTAAGTATAAACAATAAGATTATGTCCATGTAACTTTGTGTCCTTGTAAGTTTGTGTATAAATGTGAGCTTCTAAAACCAGAATTGTATTAGCCTGAAGAAGTGGTCTGCCATATACCGTTGCCAATAAACGGTATCATCTGGACTTCAAACTCTCTATTCATCAATGGCTAACACGGTACAACACTCTACTATTGTAGTCACAGAATAGAAAGACACAAAAACAATTCTAAAGGAAGTAAAAAGCACAGATTTCAAAACATGACTCACTCTGTTCTGACACTTGTCAATTGTTGTATTGATGGCATGTCACCTAGCCTTCCTGTATTGCCTGTAACTGTATGCAAATCACATGAACGATTACCCAACTTACAGGGACGTCATCTCTAAGGTTGTTAGTTTACTTTCCTCTAATTTTGTAATATCATTTTAAAATGAGTAATAAATAAGGTTTAAATTGCAATTAAAAAATAAAAATAGTAATTGCAAAACAAATGAAACCTAAAGCATACATTGACCTTCTTCTGGGATGTAAGATTATATTATTATATATCATTTCAAATTTATATAGAAAGAAAAATGATTGAACCAGGTGGCTCTAAAGGTAGAAATTCAAATGTAGACTTTGGCATAGATTTTTGTACAACAGAGCGGCATGTGCATTCACGACACTCTAATGTGTACAAATCTATACAAAAATCGACCCGTTTATGGGTAGCTTTGAGCGGGATCAATCCATTCCACTCGAAACTACCAATTACCAGCATGTTGGTAAGCCTTCATTGATATCCTATACTTTGAATGGGGACTGGGGCTCCCCATCCAAAGTATAGGAGCTGTTGACAGCTGATGTCAGGCAGCAGCGTTGCTGCCAGGAATCTCGAACGGCTGTAATATCGAGCTTTAGAATCCAACTGTCCCATTCCTATAACAATAGTTTAAAACAAGACATTTCCCTTGCTATGACTTTCAAAAGACAGTTCAATATAATGTCAATATTAGCTTCACAACATGTTGACATACACACTAAAGCAGGGAAGACACGGCTCGATATATCCATCCGAGGTTCCCTGCATGTCATCACACTGCTGCCTGACATCAAAGCTGTCTCCAGCTCCGACGATGCTTTGCATGGGACCTGCTATGGGGATGGTCATGTTCAATTTCCCTGTTTTCGAGCAGGATTTATTGGTCCTGTTCGAAAACAAGGATATCCTCATAAGGGCCAGATAGATGGCCGTGAGCGCACAAGGTGCTCAAAGCGGCTATCGATCTGGCCCATATCTATACCCGTGTTTCTTGCTTAACTGGATAAAATGATATCGTTGTATTGGAGCAATTAAAATCTTACAGGACTGAGCTTATTGCATGGTTTGTTGGAAATGTGCACTGTTTTTTCTTGGTAATAACAAATAAATTGTGATGCTATTGGTGACGTTATATCAAACTTTCATTTAAAAGTCCCAGCAAGGGAAATTTCTTGTTCTTAATTTCAAACTTAAAAATATGTGTTATCTAGTCAGAAGAAAAGCACAAATATAGTTATCACTTCGGCCCAGGGGTCAAAACTGGCTTTTTTACTTCAATGCGCCCTTGTTGTGCAAGCACACACAATCCGCGACCTACACACAGTGCAAAAAAGTAAGTGCACAAAAGTGAACCACACAAAAAACACAAGAGTCTTTGTTTGCCTTGCCACCAAAAAGGGGTTCCAAACTTGGTCCAGGGAACCAAAGCCCCCCTACCCGAATTCCCGTTCCATAGGTGGCTCTCAAGTACTAGGTCTCTCAAGTACTAGGGATGGATGAGTCCCTCCGAAGAGGGACCCTCGTTGGAGTTTCTGCCCAAGGGGATCCTCCCCACCACTTTCCGAACCCGTTAAGGCAAAACACCCATACTAGTGAACAAAGACAAACGTGACTAGGGTGTGGGGGGGTCACAAATGTTACATAGAGTAAAATAATGAATAGAGTATAAAACGGTGCCCAAAAAGCCGTGCTTATCAGTGTAATTATATTTAACCTGGGAATTTTTTTTAAAATTTAATTGCACAATTGTGTTTTTTAAGACATATAATGTTACATGTGTCACAAAATGTTTAAGTGTTTAAGTAATCTGATGAGAAGGAAAAACTTCCTCAATTGTTAAAATTTTTTAACAAGTATTTCCAGACTACGAATCTATTACAAGTTGCAACAGTTAGATCACGTTTTGCCCTGTTATGTGTAAAGCTGTCCATACACGGCTCGATAAAGAAACAGATTAGAGCAACATGGGGCACCATGCGCGGTCACGGCACCGGATGTTGCTCTAATCTGTTTCTTCATTTGAGCCATCAACAGTTCCTTCAAGCAGGATCAACGGATCCTGCTTAAAGGAACCTGACCAAACGCGAAGGAACCAGACCAAACGGGTTTCCAACGTGTTGGAAAACCTTGGTTGAAATCTATTACTTTGAATAGGGATAGCAGGTCTCCATCCAATGTAATGGAAGGCTGCCAGCTGCACAGCACACAGGCTGTGGTCCAGGAGTGTGAAGGAGGCGGGGACAGCACGTCTCTGGGGGGGGGGGGGGGGGGGGGGGGGGGGGGGGGGGGGGGGGGGGGGGTCGTGCAGGCCTCTCTCTCTGCTTCTGGCTTCTGCCGGTCTCAAGCTGGGGAAAAGCAGAGACCCAGGGGACCACAGCGAAACTGGGTCCCCATCAAACAGGAATTGATGTGGTGCACATTGATTCCCGTATGATTGACCCGCGATCAATGACAGAGTGGTGACGGTTGATTGCATAGGAATCTACCCGTGTATGCCCAGCTTTAGGCTCTATTTCCATGGCGTCTGAAACCATGTCTTTTTGGCGCACTATAAACATCCATTGACTACAATGGAATTTTTTACTTGATTTTTTTTTCTGAAAAGAGGTCAAGAAAAAAAATATTTGTTTCAGGAAATAAATGCAGATTTTAATAGGTGATTCACTGGCTCTGACATATGTCAGTGTTGTATGTATCGGCTGTCATCGGGTAATTCTAAACTCCCTGTAATAGTATCCGCATGGCATCAAAGATTGCACAACTAACATTCCATCTTTTATGTTGTTAGTTTTGGCCAAACAATCTCATAATTAATGTATAACGAGTCTTTAAATACATAACAAAGAACAAAGCATAGGATGTACTTAGAATTTCTATATAAGGTTCATTCAGCGTTCACAGGAATATTATATTCTCTCACAGATTTTTTTTATTTTGACCGATCTAAAAATGTAGATTTTTATGTCAAAATAGTAAACCGAAAATGCAGTTGACATGTATCATATTCTATGTCAGACCTTGGCATGTGGCACCAACATTAAATCCTATTATGGGTTATAGTTGTGCTGGTATGCTGGGCAGTAGAGATGGTGACTGGAACCTAATTTATGTATAAAAAGTATAAAACTACATGTGTTAGAGCCATATTTCTTTTTGTAATATTCCTACAACTCTCTAGAACTCTTCCCTACAACTCTGACAGTTTGATGATGATACCATGTGCAAGTGTAGTGTAGTGGGATACACTGAATTTGTATATCTGTTGATCCTGCCATGACATGGTCTGTAAAATGTTTACTGTCTGTAAATTATGATGATGTGTCATGCACCTGCTGCTGAGTCACCAGAGGTTCAGCCAAAGCCCTCCCAGCTCAATGTATCTAACCTATTTTTGCCCAGTTACTGATAATGGCCACTCCTTGGCCTTAAGGCCCCCACACACGTACCGAGTGGGGGCCGACAGAGCAGGTCAGATCAGCTCCGGAGAGCAGCGTGATGACGTCATCATGCTGCCCTCCAGAGATGACAGCATTAGCTTCAATAGAGATGCCGGTCTCCATTGAAACTAACGGCATTGGCCAGAGAATATCGGACATGTCCATGTCCCTGTGGGGCGACAGGGATCTGTTGCCCCATGTGGGCACCCCCGATCGGTGGCCGATTTTGCCGCTGACTGACCGCCGCGAGCATGCACGCCCATCGGTGCCACTCAGTGTTTGTATGGCAGGCTTTAGTCTATTTAATGGTGTTCTACAGAACATTCTGGGCCATTCTGTGTTTCCTGCTTCCTGTGAGTCTCCGGAGCTGTGAGTTGAGACCTACATCAGGATCAAGCCCCCCCCCCTCCAGGACAGACCACATCTGGATCAGAGCTGCGGCAACCTCTGGTCACTCCCAGCAGGCTGGTTAGGCATTTGTTCGGAACTGTAGTCCCTTAAGCTGTATGCCCCTACATTGGGTGCTGGAGAATGCCTGTATATAACCTGCCCTGCTAGTAAACCTTGTAAATATCCCCTATGTGGAAGAGTGGACAATCGTTTATTTGGAGTGTATGAGGAAAGCATTTTGTGTGAAGCCAGTTAAGACAGGGGTACAACAAGAATCCAAAAGAACCTGGTCGGGGTAGTGCACCCACTCACACTGCCCGACATTACACAAGGACTTAGCAATTACCTCATAAATTCATTGTTTGAAATTTCATAACCTCTACCGGGTAGTGTGGGCAGTCCAGATAATGACCAGGCACTCCTGCAAACTTGTGCATGACAAGTCTATTAGACAAAAGGCCAAAAACTGACTAACGAACTTGACATCAGGCAGTTGCAGTAACTGCTTGTGTAAATGAGCCATTAGTGGGGAAAACAAGGCTTAAGCCTCTCATACACATATAGATCCTTGTGCAATCATAGAGCGGCCAATTGCAAACATGACGTCATCACGCTTCGACCAATTATTGAGAGAATCAGAGCGCACCATTTGTGTGTGCTATTTGCTGGCGGATACTTTGGATGGAGTAATGTGATAAACCAAAAAAGAACAAGTTGGATCAGTGTGCGGCCGATTTGTGGTGCATCCCTGGTCTATCGTCCAGGTGTGCTCATTCACTTTGCGGAAAATCGTTTGGCCCTAAAATCACCTGTGGATCTATTTGTGTATGGGGGGCTTTAAGCTGCCCATCCACGGGTCAATCTTGCGTTTGATTCTTGAGCAATCGGTCACCATGTGTGTTCACGGAAAATGATCATTTAGAAATCAAATGCAGCCCACCTGGAGCTATCGAACAGAATCTAACCAAGAGTCAGTCCGACATGTTGCTTTTTTCCTGGTCGATCGCCATGACTTTGGATTGGGTTGGGAATCGATTCCCAAAGGTAGTGTGCATGCGATCAATTTTTCACAATCGCACAACGATCACAGGGGAATCACAACATGTATGCCTAGCTTTAGGTAATACTTTATCCTTCATTGTGTTGAATATATACATTTGGTCACTGAAGGCCTCAGTGGGACACACTCTGTGCCTTAACTGACAAAGACAGAAACACATTCACAATAACACAACTGGTATTGTGTTGGTATGAAAGAAAAAGTACCTTGCTGACAAGTAAAATAAATGTGAATACAAGATTAGACAGGAACGTGTGTGTAGATATTCATAACTGACAGTGACAAACTTTTGCAGATATTATTCTCTTGTACTTATACAGCACCAACATATTACACAGCACTTTACAGAGCGTATATCAGGGGTATTGAATTAAAAGTTGAAGAGGTCCGGATTAAAAAATTTTCTTTCCACCAACAGGTCCGGACCACACATTTGTCTGGTCAGATTCCAATATGACTTAAATGTCAAAAATAAACACGCTACAATTACTGCGGCACTTTACAATTATTATTTACAAACAAACAAACCATCAGTAACATAAATAACACCAAAAGACCAGTATAACTAGGCCCTATCACAAAGAGAACCATGAATGCAGTTCAAAATCCAAACTGTTTTCTCCCAATTTTTTTAAACCGTGTAATTTTTTCACATTCCTCCTCCCCCCCCATTGTCGCCCATGTTTGCAACGCCCCCCCACCCACCACTTGACCCCCCCCCCCCCTGAATCATTAGCGTCCCCATCATTCTGCCATTGTTGTAATATTACTTACTGAGAATCTCTCACGTCCTCGGCACTGGAAGCCCACGCCCCCCCACGTCTGCCTCACAGCGTCATCTGGCAGCTTCCACTACTGCTGCCAGAGCTGCGGTTGGCTGCCTGGGGCAGGAGGCCGTCCGAGCTTAGTGGTAGAAGTAGCGGGCGGCCAGGGGGACACCGGGCCCTGGATACCTGCCAGCCCGGACAAGCGGCTCGCGACCCTGGTAAGGCAGCCACACTGCAGCTTGCTACTCCACCGCGGTCCGCGACAGGAGAGGGCCAAGTCCGGATCCGGAGCCGCGGGTCCGCCATTAGTGAACCCCTGGCGTTTATATAGTCATATCCACTAGCTGCTGCTAAGAGAAGCTCACCAATCTAAAGCCCCTACCATAGGCATGTATATGTAACCTAACAAGCTCATAGGACGCATGCAACTAACATAGGAAATCTTTATTTGGGGAACCCCTAATTACTACTGCAGTCTTTGGGGGGTTTGTGGGAGGTTAAACCAAAGCACCCGGAGGGGACACGGAGGAAAGCACCCAGCCGGAGTAACATTACTCCTTGCAGGCTAGTGCCCAGGCCCACGAAGAATTGAACACTAGGACTCTAGTGCTGCATTAGTCACGAGTACTTACCACCTGAGCCACCGTGCAGGGATAGTACATTTGCATCCTGACACACCAGAAACACATGGACAGAGGCAGCAACTAGGACCATACTGACCCAACGCCATTACCACCGCCCAGCCGGAACCGGCGCAGGGTTCCCTGACTGGTCGGGATCCCCGAGATTTCCCAACCATCAGGATGGATGATGTGTATCCGTAAGGGTGAGCCGCGCAAGGTATACTAGCCGGCGGCGGAACCAGAATAAGACTTCTTCGTGCAAGACGACCGTAATGTCAGCATCTCCTTTTTGGGACCTGTTCGAGATGGCGGATCGGTGGATGTCGGCGGAGGATCGCATGGACGCGGGGATGTGGGCCGTCGGTTCCCGGTGGCGTAGCGAGTCCGGCGTCGGTGGTGAGGAGGTGGCGGCCGCAGCAACCGGTCGGCTTCCCTGTGGCGGCCTGCGACGTTTGGACTGGAACGTCTGTGTGGAATAGGTGAGTTACGTAGTGGCTGCGGGAGGTTTTGCACATTGGGCTTCCCAGGAAAATGCCGGGCGGGTAGGCCGCCCCCAGCGCAGCACTGGCGGCCTCACGGAGCGCTCAGCCTTCTGCGGATGGCGGGCTAACCGCCTCCGCAAGAGGGCGCAGCCCATCATCTCCAGCACGGGCCGGTGGCAGAAGGGTGGCGCCCCCTCCCCGGTCCTCGGGTGGGGGCCCTGCATTGTTTTGTCTGAGAGGTGAAGTCGGGCCTACTCAGCGTGGGGGTTAGGCCACCGCCTGTGGAGGGACAAGTTTGCTATGGCGGCCGGGCCGCACGCGTGGTGGTGCCGCGCCCTAGGGCGCAAGAGGCCTAGCGCGGCGGCAGGGCCTGCTCCACGTGGGAGTAGGCTCGGCCTAGTACTCCCTTTCGCACGTGGGTGCAGCGGGTGGGCCTCCCCTGGATGGGCACGCAGTTCCTTCTCTGGCGCCATGGACCTTCTCCCCCGGGACATCTGACCTCTAGATGGGCCACCCCGCTGGGGGGCGGCCTTGCAAGGTACCGTTCCTGGTGCTTCATCCGACGGCGGTTCGGCCTGGGGTTCGCTGTCACTTGGCAACTTGCTTTTCTTATGGCGGCGCCCTGGAGGTGGGGGTGGCGGGGGGCAAGGGTTCTTCAATGGCGCCCCGGCATCGTTCTGTGGGGGTGGCTTCCCCAAGCCCGTGGCTTCTGCTACTGCTGTGGCCCTCTTCCGCCTCCCCTTTGGCGGGCGTTGATGGTCTCCGCCAGCTAGTCCTGCATCTTTCCAGTCGGGGGTCCCCCTTGTTTGATTGTTGGTTGACGCAGCTAGCTTATGATGATTCTTCCCCCGGAACGGGGATTGTGGGCTTTGGAGTCTCAAGGGATGGTTGCCGCTAGCTGGGGGGGGTTTCTTCTGTGCTCTTACCCTACCAGCTCCGGATGAGGGGCTTTGGCCCAGGGATCGCGTGTGGCGGCTGCCCTCTTCGGCTGGCTTGTTGAGCGGGGAACTGGAGAGGATGCCGGCCGGGAATCTCCTTCTTCATTGGCGATGCGTTTGTGAGCACGTTCGGGTTTGTCTCAGCCGGGAGCCCTTGCACTACACACATCACCACGGTCACCTTCTGGCATTCCTGCCGTTTCGCTCTGGATTTCTTCCTGCGGTGATCTCGGTATGCTGATGAGGTATGGTCCTAGCGGATCGGTGGAGGGTCGGGGCTCGGGCGCCCGGTGGACGTGTGGCGGGCGGTGGGGGGTCCTCTCCGTCTCTGGGGGGCCGGTTCGGGGGGCGGATGGCTGCTTCTTTCACCCGTGGTTGTCCTTCCCTCAGCTACTGTCCCTTCTGTTGTGGTTCCGCCTCCTTTGGCGTCTCATTCTGCCAGCTCGCAGCTTATCGCGGCCTCGGTCGATGTGGCTAGTGCGGTGGATTTGGTGCTTCCGGTTTTGGAGAGATGTTTAGCTCCTTTTTGGAATGGGTGGTGAAGCGGGAGGCGGGCTTGTCTGCGGTGGCTTATTACCTAGATGACTTTCTCTTTGTGGGTCCCGCGGTAGGGGGTGAGTGCGTGCATCTGCTTGGCACAGCCCAACGTCTTTTTTCGCACTTCAGGGTTCCTTTGGCTGAGGACAAGATGGAGGGTCCGGCAACGGTCATTTGGTTTTTGGGGCTCGAGATCGACTCCGTGGCCCGAGTTTGTCGTCTCCCTTTGGAAAGGTGGAGGACCTTATTGCGTCCCTGGGGTGGGTGGTGGCGTCCAGGAAGGTAACCTTGGTGCAGCTTCAATCGGGTATATATTTTCACAGCAGGCGGATCCGGGCAGTGTCCAGGGGATCTTCGGTTGGTACAAGAAAGTTCCGCGGTGGCGTGCCGGTTCAAGGGCAGTCGCCAAGAAGAAACCAGGGAATTGAGCTCTTACTGGGGTCAATGACCCATACGGACGCGGGGACTCTGACGTGTCACAGAAGGAGTCAATTCCAAGGGGGACCAATCACCGGACGGATTGACGAAGCCTGGTGGGCGGGGCCGTTTTCGGTGACTGGTCACATGACTGGGGGGACACTGCCCAGAGGATCTTCTTTTGTTTGTTTTTTCCTCGTGTTATTTAAATAAAGCTGTGGCCAGTTTTTATCCACAATTTAAATCGTAAAAACGGTGTCAGTTTCGGTTATTGTTTGGGGGCTGACCGTTTTGAGGTAAGAGGTATGGGTCTTGGGGGTACTAACGGAATCTTCTAAGAGTCCTCCCTGCCCAGGTCATATAAATGTCTAGAAATGTGTCCAAAGTAACAGAATGAATACTATTAGCTTTTTTTCTAGCACTGATCTGTATGCTTGATTAGTCCCTTGTGCTCTTCTCCCTTCTGTATCCTGAGCTTTGCTGTATAGGAGAGGCCGATGTAGAAACACACACTGCATGAATGTAATAATTCAAAAATGATTGCTGAGCTGATGAATTTGTAGTTTTATATCTTCATGGATTTCAGTTTTAAATATGAGCTTTTGACTCCAATCCATCTTACCACACGTGCTGAGAACCATGACTTTTTATAATGGACCCTATATAAATGAGTGAATTGTACTGCTCCATCTAACTTGTCAATGCAAAGTAGAGCTCCCAAAGTGCAGAACTTTTTAGAATGGCCTAATATATTATTTTACCAGATCTATTATGAGCCTTCTGAGTACTATTATTCTGTCATTTTCTTAATGTATGAGTAGAGGTTCACCTTGACAAGGAGGCATTTAAGATTGTCTCTTTTATGAGACAAAATGATCTCCTCTTGTTTAATTTAGACTGTGGAAACTACCAAAGTAAATAAAGTTTTTGCCAGATAGACACTAAGCAATTACCTTAAGCAACTTGTGGAAATTTTTGGGATTTGTGCCCAATAGCGATAATATGGAGGCGTTTCTTATTACACACAGGCACCGGAAGTGCTTTCCGTTATGCGGCCGAGAGTTGGCAGCATAGAAAACACCTGTGTAAATGCTCCCTAAAATTCTTATGGAACCCTTGGACACCCCTCTTGCATGCAAAGTTGCTAATTCCAATGTGAACAGTACATGCCTGTCCCCTTTTTATTTATTTTTCTACATGTGCTCCCCCAAATGAGCTGAAGAAGACTATAAACCACATAAATTGCAAAACTGCTAAGAAATGGCTAAATATGCCTAGACTGGGTCCCTTCTTCTAAGGTCACAGACCTGGAACAATGAATCAAATGTTTTTGCATAGGATAATGAACCTAGTTCTGTACTTGTTTTGGGTAGATACTTTAAAAATTGGAAGACCCAAAGTATCAGCTTGACCTCCAGGCAACTGCATTTGTAAAAAATGTTTTAAGCTGGGCATAGACGGTCCAATTCCTGCACGATCCGATCCCCGATCCGATGCCGTGCACGCTCCTGCATCCCTTAAGGATCGGGTCGTGCAGGAATTGGATGCAGCAACCAACGAGGATTGGGCTAAAATCAGCCTTCAGGATGGTAAATTTGAACCCGATCCCATTAGTTCGGCTGGGGACGGCTGCCCCCAGCTGAAGTAATGAGCTGCACATAAAGAGTGCCGTCCGATTCTCGGCACTAGCAGGCGGGCGTGATGAGGTCATCACGCCGCTCCTAGTGCAGAGAATCGGAAAAGGAATAGACGGTAAATCGTACTGTCTATTCCCAGCTTTACACTGGTAGATGAAGATCCCACATAATGACTGAAGGGGCTACCTGGACATACCTGCCAATCCTCCATTTTTGGCTGTGAAATTACAGACAAATCCTGATTTCAATAAATTTTGGATAGTTTCCGGTATTATTAAATTAGGTTTACTCTCCCATCCCTCAAAATAGGGTGTTACTCCCTCATCATCCACTTGTGCAGATGATGTGTGGGGTGTGAAGTCAGGAGGCAGAGTAACGCCCCCTCCCTCTTTAATTAGCTAGCTAGCAAATGGGTGGGAGGGGATTGTAAACCTTGCGATGAGTGAAGTGTTCCAATAATGGAAGTGACGTTCCCCTAAATAAGGGAAAACTTGACAGGTTTGCCAGGAAAACCTGTGACCTGAACAACAAAGACCATATAAGAGGATTTAGCTCAGCAGCATCTGCTATAGTGTCACGGTAGAGATGGCCACAACATTTTGACTAGCTGATCTTGCGATAACATGGCAAAAAGCGAGACAGCCCAGCGAACGCATCGTGATGATAACATGGGGGCCTCTGTACACAGTGGCAGGTCATTTTCAGGTCGCCTACCGCCTATCAGACTTACGTGTAAATGTACACTTTCTCTACCACATTCAGTTCAAGTCATAATTTGAATTTAATTTGAACTTAAATTATGCAAAAATTACATATGATTTCTTTTTTTGGAATGTTGCCACAATGCTAATGTATATCACCAGCAATTTTGGTAATGATCACATGTTCCAAGGTTTTACCATTAACTCACAAACTCAGCAGGTCGAAATGTTATTAAAAAATTAAACCATGCCTAGGCACAGGTACAGTATGTCTCAGGGGTCATATAGGGACAGGTTGGCACAGTGCTTAGTGCCGTCTGACAGGTTTCATAGAGAATCTTTTCACGTAAACAATTCTGTGTGCAAAAAGATTAAGAGGATTTAGAATGAGTATTAATAGTATGGGTGCCACCTTATCAGTTAAATAAACACCAGTCTTGTCATTCTTTTAATACTCCTTGGCATGTTGGTAAAAAGTGCAAGGTGACAAATACAGGGGGCAACACAAGTATTAATAGTTAAGGAGGACTAATTCTTAAAAACTAAACAGTGCAAACATTGATATGTTTAGGGCTGCACATAACTAAAGTGAGCTACTCAGATGAGTACCAGGAGATGGTGTTTGGTACTCAACCCATATGTAGGGTGGTCTACCTCACTGTCTTACTCACTGTCCTCTCCTCCAGCATCCTGCATGGTAGATTCTGCTGCAGATGGACCTCCCTGTTCCTGATTGATCCTCCAATTAACTGTCTCCACCCACAGGTCACCAGCTGGCTTTGGGTCACATGAAACTCTCACCGTACAACACCGTTTGAACCCCCAGATCTCAGTATCATATCTCAGTAATGCAACTTTTCTCTTTTTAGATTTTACCTTACATATTAGGGATGGTCGAAAAATTTGCAGTGTGAATTTTTAAGTAGAAATATTGACTTTTTCGCCAAAAATTCGCATAGTCGAATTTTGATGGGGTAATTTTGACTTTTCGTCGAAAAAGTCGAAAATCAGCCTGATATTTCGACTGAAATCGAAATTTCAACTTAAAAAAAAACTTTGCTTTTGATTTGCCGTGCCGCTATTTCGCGTGCGCATATCACCATTTTATTTAAAATTTTCGCATGCGGGAGTGATTGAAAAATTTGCATTGGCGAAAATTTGCATGGTGCTAGCTAACTTTGTCAGCTTATTGCAAAGCCCCTGAAAATGGCATCCTCACACAAATTGCTGGAGGTGTAGAGAAGGGTTGGGGAAACATTGCTGGAGATGTAGAGAAGGGTTGG
>CM070033.1:24848351-24869363 GCA_036250615.1 Ptychadena robeensis
TTTTTTTAAAACGGGGGGTGTCTTATTTGATGGGGCTGTCTTGTTATCGGGGATACACAGTAGCAGCATGCGAATTTTCGCCAATGCGAATTTACGCCAATGCGAATTTACACCAATGCGAATTTACGCCAATGCGAATTTTCCAATCACTCCCGCATGCGAAAATTTTAAATGGCGATACTCGCACACGAAATAGCGGCACGGCATATCAAAAGCAAAGTTATTTTTTAAGTTGAAATTTCGATTTCAGTCGAAATATCAGGCTGATTTTTTGGGCCCATCAAAAATTCGACTATGCGAATTTTCGGCGAAAAAGTCTAAATTTCTACTTAAAAATTCGCACTGCAAATTTTTCGACCATCCCTAGTGACTGGCCTGGCACTTTGCCCAGTTCTGTGAATGTATGTTTTCGTGCTGTCTCTGCCTAGATACTAGAGGCCCAGAGCTTGGTGCCTTTTTAGAATCTGGGAGGAGAAAAGGTTATAAAATGTAGAGGCAAGGTGTATTGTGAGGTCTTATCTCCAGGGAGCTCCCCTGCTGGGGCCCTGGGGGTGCAGTGAGGTGACAGTCTAGACGGAGGGACCAGAATAGTGTGAGGTCTGGAGGCTCGTCTAGGAAGGAGATCCTGGGTCCTGGTCTGAGGAACAGATTAGTGGATTCCTGAGCAAGTCAGTCAAGAGCGGCCTAAGGAAGCTAAAGGGGAACTCTGTTGCACGTTCCAGAAGAAGGCTGGTCAGTGAGAGTGAAGTCTACTTCTAAGTCCCCAAGAGAGGTTAGCTAAGACGGTGATTTGTTTGTGTGTAGAAGAAGCTGCCTAGTGAGGTGCTAGGGCAGCCCTGTCAGTGATTGCTCGTGTCTGGAGAAGAAGCTGCCTAGTGAGGTACTGGGGTGGCCGAGACAGTAATTACTCGTGTGTGGAAGAAGCTGCCAAGTGTGGTGCTAGGACCTCAGGGTGCTCGAACAGCCTTGTCCCTTGACCCTCTCTCTGTCAGGATCCAGGACAGGGAAGGCGACCAGGCAAATTGCACACACGGAGATCCAGACAGATGGTGGTGACAAAAAGAAACAGGTTTAATTAAAGACTTACAGATACGAAGACAAACAGGTGCAAGTGTCCAGGAGTATCAGGGTTCAGGTCAAAGTCCAAGGGTATCACAAGGTCCAGACAAGCACAAAGAAACAGCACAGATACAGATCCAGAGACAAGTACAATGAACAGCAAGCATGGCCTGGCTGGAACACACCTAAGTAGCACAAAGCTAACGAGGGAGGCGTGAGCTCCACCCAGCCCATGCTTGCAGGGAGCCACCTGCTGGTGACCGTGGGACCAACCATTGGATGGGCAATCACAGTGCCACCAGCAGGCGGTGACCAGTACAACCAGGGTCCTAACACTCTCCCATGACAGCGTGTGCAAATAAAATCTCTTCAAGTTCAACTGCAACATTTCTCTCTGGTCATTTCTGCTACCCGGTTCCCATTCACTACACAACGGCACCTAAGGGTGTCATCGCTACACAATCAACATTTCAGGTTCTCCCAGTGAGCAAGTTTAGACCTTTAGATGGTCGACTGCAAGTTTTATAGTAGTACTTTTCGCTGTGACAATGTGTTAAAGCATAAGAAAACTGGTGCCAGATATGCCTCTGGTTTTCATACATCATCTCTACTAATCTTTATAAATAGTTTAGTTACTGTAGTGCCAAAGATGACTTCCTAAAATATAACAACGTTCTTCATGCTTTAGCAGTCATTTGCATTTTGTACTTATCTGTAGAACAATGATCTCAATTATATACAGCCAAGAGGAAGTGTGGCTGGTAACGGCCTCTTAAAATGTCAGCAAACATATGAACTTTACATTAGATAATAGAGATATATACAGAGCCCTCCCTAATGTTTGGGACAAGGACACATTGCACTGACCATGCTAATTTTCTGTGTCACATGTGCTCCTGCATAGTGTTGATCATGAAAATTCTACTTGGAAATTTTTATTCTGAATATCGGCGCTTCGAGAATTTGCGAAGATCTCAAATATAGTGCTAAATCTTTATAATTGTGATTATTCGAAGATTTTTTGCATCAGTTTCCAGAACTACCGTGCATTGGGTTTGCAATATGTTCATGTACAAGTGCCGATTTGCAGAATGAAGGTAATAACCAGGGGTGCACATAACATTTTTAATGAGCTCCTATATGTAGGGTGGTCTTCCTCACTGTCCTCTGCGTCAGCCTGCTGCATAGTAGATTCTGCTGCAGATGGATCTTTCTGTTCCTGATTGATCCTCTGATAAGCTGTCTCCATCCACAGGTCACCAGTTGGATTTTGGTCAAATGTAACTCTCACAGTACAGCACATTTTAACCCCCAATACCTCATTAGTGCAACCCTGAAATTTAACTAACCCCTGAGACTACCAGCAGTCCAAATGTCAACTTTTCATAGTCATATTCCAGCTGTCACACAGTGGTTTTCTCTTGTCAGATTTTACCCTTACATATGCCTACTCTACTTTTATCCCCAGATCTCCAACACCCTTAGAAGTCCAATCTTTTTTTTGGGTTATTAATTTACATTTCCAATGTCACACCCCTAACTACAACCTTTCATAGTTATTCATATTCCCCTGCAGTTATCCAAGTGACATTAATTTTATACATGTAACATTTAGCTGCGGCCGCCCAGAGTTGTCAGTATGCGTATGAGCTGTGTAACAATAATGCAGGTACGCAGAGCTAGGTTTTGGCCCCTTTTATATACCAGAGTACCACTTATGTGCACCCCTGGTAATTACCACTGGAAATCACAAATTCTTGAATTTACAAATTTATTGCAAATATTAGGCAAAAATGTTGCGATATTTTGCGAAAAATGCCTATTTCAGCATTACTTGGGTTTGGTCCACTGCAGCCACCTTTGGGACACACACCCAGAGATATCCCACTAGAATGATTGAAGACAGGAGAATGAAGTCAGCAACTAAATGATGTAACACCAAATAATAAAATGTATTTTTTATTAAATGTATTATTTTATTGTATTTTTTTATTGGCAAGTGCTTATAATAAACTGTATAGAGGGCAATACAAAGATGTTTTGAGCAAAACTTAAAATAAATGTATTTACACAAATCTTAATGTATAACTTTTATTTGTGCAAAGGAAGAAACAAGTATTTGAACCTTGGAGACCATTAGCTCATTAAAAATATCCACTCAGATTTGCAATGGTCATTAATGTTTACTTGAGGGCTTGTTATGGAATAAGCAGTAATGGAGAGAAAGTGCCACTGACTGTCTTAATATACATCTCCATATCACTCCCAAATATCTTGACAAGGTAATGGTTCAGGATCCCCGCAATACACATGGCAAACATGAAGAATATGATACGCTTTCCGAATACATATCCAGGAGTGCTGAAATGTGAACAAAAAAGAAAATAAGCTAAACGTATTACAATGTAGAGTACAATTCTGCCTTTATCCACACATATACTTCATCGACAGTTTCTATTATTAATTTGATAAAGTAATAAATTCATATTGTGATATTTCCATTGAATTATATACTCTATCCCAGGCATTTGTAAAATTGTGACAAATCATCCTTAGGCCTAGACTCCACTTTGTTGGAAAACCCATGCTCGGTGCACACCATGGTTTGGTTTGCAGCTCAGGGATGAAGCTGCCTATATTTTTCTATGGGCTACGATGTTGTGTTAGATACAATGCGTACAATACGTGCCCGAAAAACAATGAGTGTTTATTTCTACACACCATGGCAATAGGTTTTAAATGGGTATATCCAGGATGCCCAGTGGAGTCTAGACTTTATTTGCCATCTGTTGGCCAATGACAGGAGACTTTTAGCAAGGGTTCCGACGAATCACATACACATGCCCGGTAGATGTCTGAACAGAGCAAAGCAGGTAATGCAGGGGTTAATGTACTAAACTACCTTAACCCCTGCATCGGCGGAATGGCTAGGCGCTGTGAGAACACAGCATCCGCCGAGCAGGTAAAGTGTATGTGCTCCATCAGAACCCACCGCCAAGCACTGCTCTTAAGCAGGGTACAGACGTGGAGATATGGGTCAAACTGATGGCCGTTTCGAGCACCGTGCTCGCTCACGGCCATCTATCTGACCCATATAATCTGCCCCTGTCCTATAGACAAATCAATCCCACTCGAAAACAGCCTTATCAGACATGACCGTCGATACGGCGATGTCTGATGCCTTGCCTGGGTCTCCAGGCAAAGCTCGGCTGAGGAGGAGGAGCCGGGTAGAGGCAGTTCTGCTCTCCCCGGCTTCTCCGATATCTGACAGCAGCGTGATGACGTCATCACGCTGCTGCTTATCAAGCCGTCTGTACCCTGCTTAAGTATAGGGGGTCCCAAAGGATTTGTGGAGACATAGCCTTACTTGGCTGACTACACTGTGCAAAGTGGTGGCAATTAGTGGAGGAAGCATAATGCTATTAGGGTTGTTCTTGGGAGGGCCTAGACCAGACCTCAGCAAACTATGGCCAAAGGTCATATCCGGCCAGATAAGTCTTTTAATACGGCCCTTTGTCACCTTGACTCCCAGATTATCTGTCTCCTCTCTTCTTCTCATGTGGACATAATGAATATAGCAGTGATGGCGAACCTTTGGCACAGGTGCCAGATGTGGCACTCGGAGCCCACTCTGTGCTGTCAGCCAGCACAGAGAAAAGAACTGCAGCCTATTGTCTCTCAATGCTGGCAGTTCCTTTTCCCCCCCTCTTCTGATTGCACACAGCGTCCCATACCCGCTCCTATTCTATCTTCTTATAAAAATGTGCTTAATTCATGTACTGTGTAAACCCTGGACACTCCTGTACTTTTTGCACCTGCGGAGTCTGAACCCTGAACACTGATGGACTTTTTGCATCTGCGTTTTGTTCCTGTATTGTGAGTCCAATAAACCTTTTTTGTTACCCCATACCATTGTCTGGATGTCAGTGTGTGCAGCCTGTCTGGTCACCCCCTTCATTGATTCCTGACACTAGCAGGCAGCCTAATTAATTCTTTCCTTTGATTTCCCCCCCAGCCATGGTGCGTCTTATCATGAGCAAAATGCAGTTAAAAAATGCAAGTCATTTCAATTCATTTCAACATCATCTAGTCACATAATATACACATGCACATGTCTACAAGACCGAACATATTTCACTATGTTTCATGCCTTACTATTATTAAATACCATCCAGATTTACCTCTGTGTCTTCTCACCCAGATAACCAACAAAGTACTTCTGTCGGACAAATAAATACATCAGACCAGCAAAAGCTGCAGGAGCTGTCACACAAAAACAAAATTATTAGTTTACCAACATAATATTTATCAAGGACAAGAGGAAACCTGATAAGATCATACATGTGATCTATTGCAGATTAGTAGGCCTCACATGGGCTGGCTGTACTTATTTTCTTTTTTGAAGTTAATCCCACTGTTACTTAATAGTCAACTGGCATGTCATATATCTTTCATCCAAGGTACTGGATCTGCTTTAAAAAAAACTACAGTATATACTCAAATATAAGCTGAATTTTCAGCACCTGCTTAAATTCAGGTCAAAAAGTAAAATCGTGGTATCATCACCAAATTTGCTGAAGATGTAGAGAAGGGTTGTGGAAACATTTGAAAAAAAATATTGCTCTAGCACATGTAGTTTTTGTAAAAATTAGGTTAAAAATCAAGTCAAATTTTAACTTTTTTTGTGCAAAAACTTGATATGCTAGAGCCAAGGTGCCCAACCTGTGCCCAATCTTCAGCGGCCCCCCTCAGTCCTTCACTTGCGTCCCCCAAAACCTAATTATTAATGCATAGGGCATAGGAACTAACCTGTCCACCAATTCCCCGCGGACACTTCCTTGTCTAAGATCTTCTTAGAGTGGGAAGAGGAGGAGAGGCTATAAACTTACGTTATAGGAGTATGTAAAAGCCAATCAGTGACCCAGATGGTGCCTGAGCAAGTCCCTCTCCTCTTCTCCTCTAGTGTTAGTGGGGGATCAGCAGACAGGTGAGTTCCTGTGCCCCCACTATTTCATCAATAAACGGGGGTGATTGTATAGTAAATATTGCGGAACATAACCTGAGAAAAGGCTTTGATGAGATCTATGAGTCACATGACCTTTAATGATATATATGACACAAAATGTGCATTACCATACTACAGTGTTCCCTAATGCTTGAAGTATCATTTAAAACATAAATAATGTCTTCTAGCTCTGCCTGCTGTCATTGTTTCATTATAAAATGTGTCTACAAGTTAGTATGTTATTAATGTATTGAAAATATTATGTGCGGCCCTTTAATGATGCTGAGGGCTGCACTTGTGGCCCTCCATATCAACTCAGCTGGGCACCACTGTGCTAGAGCAATACTTTTTATTTTCAATGTTCCTACATCCCTTCTCTACATCTCCAGCAATGTTGGTGATGATATCATGTTCAGGGGATTTGTAATTAACTAACAAGTCTACTGAATTAAATAATAACATCTCCTAACAAAAGTACATTTGCCGTGTGTTTCTGAGCCTTAACTGCATGTTCGTGTTCGTTCGATAAAAGGTTATCAATGTCAGACAAAAAAATTAATTAAAAGTTCTCGGACATGTCTGTAAATTTTTATCGAATTGGTAACAATCAAACGTAAATCGAACATGTCAAATTGAATCTAATAAATTAGAATGAAGCTATTTTCTGTATAAAAAAATAGAACCATATTTCGTTCAAGTACATCCGAACGAAATTTCATTCAGTCTACAATCTATCATCGATTTTGCAAAAATCTATATGTGTATGGCTAGCTTTAGGTTTCCGTAACCCTCTGTGTGGGTACCATGCTGGTCAGTGGTCTGATACTGGCATCCAATGGTGGAGTACGTATACCAGCACCTGACAGGAGGTCATTGGCTGGATGTGTGGGACTGTAGGGTTTGGTTCATATGTTTAAAGAGTCTCATTGAAAATGGAATAGTTGGGAGTTTAGGTTGTAATGATTTATAAATGAGAGTTCTGATATGCCACCTATAGTTCCTGAATCTGTAAGCAAAAGATGAAACATTTTTAGGGTACTGTGAGCTTGTAAAGTTCTTACTTTGCATTACAGTGGCTGCTATTATGAATGCTCTGTACACCAGCGTGGTTATGGTAAATCCTTAGGATTTAGGATTACGTCATGTTAAGGTGAGTTATTTATAAGTATTTAATGATCATCCATGCTTACTTCTTACTTAGCTGTATGTATTCTGTATTCTGTACGAGGCCGATATTATATCTGGAGCGTCAGAAGCCCAGAGGTCATCTGAGCTCATGGTCAACGGCATCTCCAGTGTCCTTTAACAATTTACATTCATTTGTATGTAGCATGATATGGTTTACCTTGGCTGCAGAATACTCCGGAACACCAAAGCACAGCCAGAAACGTGGGATACGCATCAATACAGTTTTGACTAAAGGAAAAGAAATTCCCATTTAGTAAATATAAATAATGACATTATCAGTAAAATTATTAGGTGATCAGTTGATTTTATATGAAATAGAGCATCAGAACCAATATGATGAGCAGTATAACTACATCTTAGATTATATAACCAAAGCCCCCCCATACACGTTTAGATTGTAACCCGATATTTTGGCCGATTGACTGTGAGTGATAACGTCATCATGCGCGGTCAATCGGACGAAACAAAACCCTTTGAGTGCTAGCACTGTCCCTCGGGTGCCCAGTGGAAAGAAACTAGGGACACTGGTTGTGAGAATACACTGCCAGGTCACTGACACTGTCAGTAAGCTTGCAGCCTCTCTACTCACTAAAGCACGAAGGGAGAGGGAGGAGCTTTTAGCACCTCCCCCCTCTTCCCCCCTCACAGCTTCTGAGGGAAGCAGCCAGTTGCAGACAGGCTGTGTCCTCAGCCCTGTTATCTCAAAGGAGCTGAGGAGACATACCTGTACTTTGGACAGGGGGTCACTTGTCCCCGACATGTCCATAATGGCTTAGATCAATTTGGCGGACGATTTCGGCCCTTCAAGCTTTAGATCGGCACCCGATTTTTCGGCAGTTGATCGCCCTAAAATTAGGGTGGAAATGTAAGTGTGTATGGGGGGCCTTAGTCATAGACATCATTTTATTAATGTTAAAATTTCAAGTTAAAAGTTATGTCTGCTAATATTTTGCCTTTAGGCCCTTGTCTATAAATAAAACATCTTTATTGTCTCTACATAGCTTATTTTAAATGTTATTATGTTTTCTAGATGCACAAAGGCGTCACCACCTGCAGCAAAAAGGCACAATACACGATGCTGCCACCCACCAGCCGAGCTTGAATGCAGGAGGCAGAGAAGCTGTCAGAGGTTAGGTAACTAAGTAAACCCACAAAGTTCTTCCCTCTGCTTCACATTGGCAGCCAGACTTGAGGGAAGTGATTGCAGAGCAGCCCTATGCATTTCTCTGCTGGCTGCTCTGCAATCACTTCCTTCTGTAGTAGTCCAAGCCAGCCACGGGTGGCCACAGCTCTGTATTTTTTTCAATGGTCATTTAGCAGAAAGAGCACCGTAAAGGACCCATTACAGTTCCAATGACCAAGTTTTTTGCATTATACTGCCCATACATTTGTAGAATATTTTGGAAGGCCATCCGCCACAGCAGCCTGCAGATTCAAGTGTTCATTATAATTTTTCTTACATTTAAATTGCCAGCCAGGGTTTATTATAATTCATCTTTCATGCTGTTGAAATTATGTTCAAATGGCCCTTAAATGCACCCAATGTGTGCTACTCAGCTCAGTCAGAATCTTGCAGTAACAACTCTACTATTTACAGAAAATTTAAATATAAAAAAAGTTATATAATGTTCTCCTGTTGTATCCGAACCAACCAAGCACTGTACAAAGTTTCCAAGGCTTATATATTTCACAGACTTACTTTGCTGTGTAGACTTTCTCAAAGGAAGGGGAACCAGTTCTCTGAAAACTCTTGGAATGTTGATGCTTGGATTCATGCTCAACTTTAAATGCAAAGAATACTAAAAAGAAAAAAGATTAATCATACATAATCAATCATACAATATAAGTAAGTTTTCTTTTTTGAAAATAGCCCTAACCCCAGGTTAGGGGTCCTGGGGAACCGTACTAGTAGGGAAAGGTTTTGAAGCACTAAAGCAATCAAAAAAAAAGGTCTTTATTACTTGTTGGACCTAAACAAATGTCCTTGTCAATAAAAGTATATAAATACACATCATAACATTGTTAGGTTGTGTATACAATCACCGATGTACACAACAGAGTTATTAAACGATGTTGGTCATGAATATAGTATTAGTGGAACCACTTGTATACCGACGCGTTTCGCCCCTATATCAGGGCTCCTCAGGGAGAGTGGATCACTAGTATTGATGGCCGAACTGCCCGCAAGGCGGACAGTTCGGCCGCGAACAAGCATGTTCGCCCTCCTTCTCGCCGGCGGACAGTATGGGTGTTCGACCCGCCCTGTCCGCCGGCGAGAAGGAGCCCTCTATTCTTCCTCCGGTGGGATCATAAGCAGCGAGATCCCGCCGCAGGAAGAATCTTTTCATTGAAGACCGGGTAGAGAACCCGGTCTTCAGTGAAAAACCGGCTCGCAAACCCGGATGTGACGTCACTGACGTCACATCCGGTTAGCACACCAGGAACTATGCGTTCCAGGATGCGTTCCAGCCGCCGGATGTGACGTCACTGACGTCACATCCGGGTTTTCCGATTCAAATTCCCCGCCTAGAGGCGGGGAATTTGAATCTGTCCGCGAACGGGCGGACGGCGGACTTTTTTAAGAGTCCGCTCCGCCCGTTCGTGGACGGACATGGCCGAGGTTCGGCCATCACTAATCACTAGAGCGACTAAACAGAAAACAGACAAACTAGTTTAAAGACGCCAATTTACATCATATAAAAGTCTGTCTTGGATGTTTAGTTGGTCATAGTGTTATGTCCCAATATGGGACAGATAGTTATATTTGTTCCTAATAGGTTAACTAATTTGTACACTGCATATAGTATATAATTAGCCAGTATGGATATCTACTAGTGCATCCTCTCAATATTATGTTCTCAGTCCACCTTATGTGGCAGATATCATATAGTCGTGTCTAATAAAATCTAGGCTTTTTTTGTGTTATATAGCTTATTGTTCCAATAAAAAGGAGGCAGGCATCCCATAGACATCACATATTCAATTTCAAATTATTAATGTTTTCTTTTTTGTTTATGCATACCATTTATGTCATGAATAATTTTACGTATTTTACATATTCTTTAACATAAATGACTAACAAACCATCTGTATAAAACTGCTTGACCTAGCGCTAGACTTCTATATTACCATTTGTAGTTTGAAATAACATTTGAAATGCAGGAGAACAGTAGCTTTTAGTCCTTGCTGGAACTGTTAGTACATATTGTAAAGGATATACAAAATTAAAAGTGCCCAGATTTTTTACATCACTACCCAGAACTAACATGCATTGCGCTAGCAATATGCACAGGTACAAGTGCTGATTTGCGCATTTATTCATCATAAATAGACCAATGGCTGGATAGTTGTGAAACTTAAGTTAGTTGCATCTTGGATTTCTAGCTTGTTCTGTAGAAATGTGAGGTTTCCTTGCTGATCAAATTTTTTTAACTTTTTTTTAATTTAATAAAAAGGAAGCTTATTCAGCCATGTGCTACAAACAAAGGCAACTTCATTTGTATGTGCACATGTGCATGTGTGTTTTGCATTAAAGGGTAAGTGCTTATAAAGGTGCTTTTTTTTAAAAAATCTTCAAATGCCTGGAGACAGACAACATTAAACATGGCTATTGACAAGCATCTGTGTTATCCTAGTCTAAAGCATACATACAGCAGGTTGTTTCTGCCTTATACATTGGCTTCAACTGTACACAGTTGTTTAAAGAGGCATTAAACATATTTAGCTGTAACATCTAAAGCTGTCCACACACCTTTAGATCTTTCTGCCAGATATGCTTTAGATCTACCAACAACTATGTAGTATAGGGTCCTCAGCGATTGAACACAGGTAGACTTGATGGTTTAGAAAGTCCCTCATATTACATGGTTTGGGTAAAACAAAAGGAGATCTAAAGGAAATCTGACAGAGAAATCTAAAGGTGTATGGGGACCCTTAATCCATAATTATAGGGGACTTGTCACCCACTTAAAAAAAAAAACTTTTTTTATCGACTTACAGACTTAATGCCCAAACTAAACCCAAACCCCACTTATTTATCTCAAAAAGCTGCCATAGCAGTTTAACCTGAATTACACACACATATACACACATGAATCATGTAAACATACACTCTACTTTCTTATAAGCTAGAATAGGAGAGGGTACAGGGCAATGTGTGCAATAAAAAGAAAGGGGAAGAGAACAGACAGGATTAAGAGCCAATAAGCTGCAGTTCTTTTCCTCTGTTCTGGCTGACAGGTCGCTTTCCCACAGAGAGGGGTTTGAGTGCCACCTCTGGCACACGTGCTATAGGTTCGCCATCACTGCTCTAGAAGGTATACATTTCTTAGCCCAAGCCCTCTCTCCTTTTCTAGCATTTGGCATTTGTAAAATCATTAAACCTCACAGGGTAGAGATGGACCTGGTTGCGAGTAATTTTTACAGCCCAGGTTGTCATGTCAAAGAAGTGTTTGAAACTCCAAACACCCTTTGGACTTGACATGAGGAATCCTTGAGGCATTTAAAATAGCCAAAAACGCCTGCAACTTGTGTCTAACAAACACCATAAGAGGGTTTAATGATTTTAGAATGGCCCAGGTGTTTTAGCACTCAAATTCTTATCAAGCACCCTGACAAACGCCTGCAAGAACCTAGCCTTAAGGCTAGGCTTTACCAAGGCTTAACTATGTCCTTGAAGTTTTGGAGATAAAATTATGTTCGGGATAATAAATTATTGATTTGCTATGGTTGTTTGCTGCTGTTTACTTTGTCATTTATGCTAGGCAAACACTTACCGACCCACGCCGATATCTTCCTCCGATATTATCACGTTTAGCCTCCCATTGCATTCTGGGGCCCTTCAATCGGCCGGGCACCCTTTGTGTGCCGGCCATAAGCTGCAATGAAGACGCCGCTTCATTGCAGCTTATGGCAGCGGCTTTCATCGGCTCCCATCGGCCAGAGAAGAACGGACATGTCCGTTCTCTGGCCGGCCGAGAAGTGGGGCGACAGGGATCTGTCGCCCCATGTGGGCACATGCCGATTAGCGGCCGATTTTTAACCTGACCGACGGCGTGAGCGCACACGCCCGTCGGTCAGATTAAAAATCGGCCGCTTATCAGCATGTGTATGGCAGCCATTACTGAGAATCTAGTCTTTCAACTATACTGTTTCAGAGAAAAAAATAAAAGACGTATGCCGAGCTTCGCCTGAACTTTTGGTCAGCTGGGTGACTTACAAAAGATTGCAAATTAAGAGGAAGTAATTGGGTGTGAAGATCCGGCACATTTCACAAGATAGGAAGAGCAGTAATAAGATTAATAATTGCTTACAGTGACAATCCTTAATAATGGTTGTTAAAGAAATAAATACATAAACTGTCTCTTCTGAAAGTGAACCTAAGCCCACCAGACAAACTTTTGGACCTAGCTAGCTAACCCTACATTATTGGAGCAATATGTAAATAAAATATAAAAAAATCGCAACCTCTGAGGAGATATCTGTATATTTCCCCCTCACTTTTCCCTGTCTGCTCTTATCGCTCTTGCCAGCGCCGCGGCGCTGACTGTCATAGCCATTCCTTCAGGGAGCTGTTTGCATTTTTTTGTTTTTCAACTTTGTTTCATTGAAAGACATTGTGTCTGCCGCCCCCGGTGGCCGCCAGCTTTACTGTAGTCTTAACCCATTCAAGACTGGAAGACACAGAATCCAAAATGGCTGCTCCCACAGATGGCAACAGGATAAGTAACTATATTTCTTTTAGGTTTTTGAGCAACTTTGAGCTATTGGAACATTTTGGAGGTAAGTAAAAATGTCATACATTTTTTATTATTATTTTTTTTTGAGTTTAGTTGCACTTAAAGCAAACTATACACACAACTTTTGCTTGATACAACTCTGTGATTGAAATATGGTCTGTCAGCATAACATTGATCCTTTCTAAAGCCCTGTGCGCATGCTCTATATTACCATTTGATACAAAATCAATCCAAATACTTAGAAAACTATTTTATGCTGAAATTATCGACTGAAATGTATACAAGCGATCACTGCTTGGTCCAATAAGTGTTCCATTTTTATCACTTTTGGTCCATGGTAAAAGGGAATCTTTTTGAACATTGTTCGGAAAGTTTAAAAAGTCAGACCAAGAGTACAAATGCTTAAAACTGGGCATACACGGTCCAATTCCTGCACGATTCGATCCCCGATCTGATGCCGTTCGTGCTCCCGCATCCCTTAACCTTCTGAGCGTTCTCCCCGAATTAACTCGGGCTGAGTTTCATGCATCATGAAACTCAGCCCGAGTTAGCCGGAGGAACGCCCGAGGTCTCGCCGTCTTCTGACGGCGGTCGGGAGCATCGGCATGTATGCCGATGCTTCCGGGTCCGCCCCCGATTGCGTCACCGGTGATGCGAAGGGGGCGGGGGTAGGCGGCGCCATAGACCTCCGTCAAACTGGAGGGGCGTCGCTTTCTGTCAGCAGAAGTCCGGCGTCTCCAGCGACGCCGGACTTTTGTTTACATCCCTCAGATGAGCTTATAAAAAAAACCGTGCCACGTGGCAAACGCTCCGAGGGTTAAGGATCTGGTCGTGCAGGAATTGGAGGCAGCAACCAACGAGGATTGGGCTAAAATCATCCGTCCTGTCGGATCGCACAGTTATCCGACAGGACGGTAAATTTTAACCCGATGCCATTAGTTCGGCTGGGGACGGCCGAAGTAATGAGCTGCACATAAAGAGTGCCAACCGATTCTCGGCACTAGCGGGCGGGAGTGATGACGTCATCACGCCACTCCTAGTGCAGAGAATCAGATAAGGAATAGACGGTAAATCGTACCGTCAATTCCCAGCTTAATAAGGTTCCAATTCCATATAGCCTTCAAATTCCATATAGATCAACAATAGAGCCAACCAAGCACAGCAGCTGCAGAGTTAGAATGCCACAATTTCAGTTTGCGTGTAATTTTCATGTAAATGTTAAAAATTCTGCATAATTTAGCATTTCTTGACTAGCAGTTCTCTCTAAACAACAGAGAAGGTTTAATATTGTCAGCCAGAGTCTCTCCTTCCGCCCTCGCCGTGCAGTCTGTCCGTCGCTGTCACTGCAGCTTTAGTTACTTTATCCATGCCGGGTTTTTGTGTCCACCTTCTGCAGGCATGGGGAGTGCATACACAGGTGGCACTGCACCTGTTATTAGGCCTCTGGCATCTCCTCCCCTATATAAATCTGGATGGTGCATGGCTGCCCAGCCCATGATGGTGTCAGTTCCCTGAACTACTAGGTTCCTAGCGCCAATCCGTTTGTGAGCTTAAGAGTTAACATTGTGTATGACCCCTGCTTGCTTTCAGACTACTGTTTGGATTAACCCTTGGATACTGTGTTTGGTTGGACTGATCCTCTGTGTATGACCCCTGCTGTGAATCTGGACTCTCTCTAGGGGGTCCTTGGAGGGTTTCACCGGTCTGCGCTTTCAGGTGGAATACCCTGTGCATCAAGTCCTGGAGGCAACCGAAGTTGCATAGGCGTATCGTGCCTCCCGTTGAAGCGGGGGCTTGTCTATAGGTGAAGACCGCAGTGGAGATTGTGGTATCTGACCTGACCTGTAGATCGGTGATCCCTTGGACACCCTCACAAGAAATATTATTAAACATCCATTATGCCATGTTTTTTAATATCATCATCATTTTGCATATTCTTTGTGTATTATGCAAATCAAGGAAGGAACTTCGAACAAAATGTTTCTGTGCTGCAGCTATAACTTTCATATCCATGATACAACATGGATCGTAGTTCAATGTGCATGATCAAAACACATTTCTACAAAGCCAAAATCTAGATACTGTCCGTAGGGTTGGCCAACTAAAGTTTGCATGGAATAACCAATAAGTCTTTCACCTTTTTTGTTAACCCCCCCTCCATACACATGTAGATATGCTATTGATTCCCCACAGATCGATCTGCGTGCGTATTCCTGCAGATCGATCATTGATTGATCTTTGGGGAATCGATGACTTCCCACCTTGAGAGATTGACCCAAAAAGGTCGAAATCGCATAAGGAATAGTGATGAGTGGCATAGTCAATATTCGAATTCGTGATATTTCACGAATAATTCTACTAATATTCATTTGTATATTCGGAAATATTAGCGTGACCATGTATTGCGAAAATCATATTCGCATTGCGAAAATAATATTCGCATCGCTAAAATCTTTAAAATGAATGGTCACATGCTATGTTTATTTTCGCAATGCGAATATTATTTTCGCGATACATGCCCATATTGCGAATATTTGAAATTGCGAATATTCGCTGACATATTCGAGATATTGGCGAATTCTCGAATTGCCGATATTCGCGAAAAATATTCAGCATTCAAATATTCGAGCTCAACACTAATAAGGAACAGATCCAACAGGGATCTGCCAAGATGGTTAATCCCTGTTCGATCCGAATAATTTGTATGGGGACAAGGATGGCCATGTAAAGTATCAAGCGGGAATGTTTCAATGGCGCACATCTTGATTCCCATTTGTTTTGCCTGTGACCACAAGCAGCATGATGTCACCACGCTGTGATCACTGTCACAACAAACGGGGATCTAAACCTGTATGGCCAGCTTTAATATTTTAAGATCAATGGTATGTTCTTTTACAGCAATTTCCAGTTTTTATAACATGGACTGTCCAATGGATGGTTTATCTATTAAGGCTGCCATACACGGGTCGGATTTGCACCGGATTCCGGCCCGATCGATTCCGGGCGCGTGCACGCGAAACGATCGGGCCGGAATCCCGTGCAGCCCACCTTGTCCGTCCGATCGGGTCCGACCGATCGGGGGCTCAGAATCGGATCCGCCAGAGAACCAACATGTTGGTCTTTCGGGTCCGATTCTGCCCAGATCAGCGGGAGTTGCATTCCGGGAGGTGATCAATCGGACACGGATCCGGCAGGACAAGGTGGTATGCAGCGATCGGATTCCTTAATTGGCCGATCGATCACACCTGAGGATCCCGGCGGAATCGCCGGAATCGATCGGATGGTGAATCGATCAGCCAGGGAATCCGTGCCGTGTATGGCTAGCTTTAGTGAGAAATTGTCTAACTGTATATCTGGCCCTTGGGTACTAGGGTTCAGCAGCCACAGAAAAAAGAATACTTTCTTTTCTAAAAAAAAAAATAATTCAGTCGTGGCTCATATGCACTGTCCACATCCTGTTTACTATTTATATACACTTCCTGTGGACGTGCACCCCCTCCATCAGCTTCTCATTATCTTATTTTATCTATCTATCTATCTCTGTTTATCGCAGGGAAAAAAACTGGGCATAGTTGCACTTCTGGATGGCTATAAAACTGGTAGGGGTATAAACTTTTTTTTTCATATTCCAAATAGTGATGAGCTTGAATATTTGAATTGCAAATATATTCGAGGAATATCGTCTATTCGAGAATTCACAAATTTCGTGCAAATATTTGCAATTTTGAATATTCACAATATTGTTCATTGGGAAGCTTATGGCCATGGATTGCGAATTTATATTTTACCGCATGTGACCATTCATTTTGAAGGTAATCGCGATGCTATTGTCATAGCAAATATTTTGCAATACATGGCCATACACTGGAATTGCAAATATTTGCAAATATCGAATCAAATATTAGTAAAAATATTCTCGAAATATCGCAAATTCAAATATTGCCTATGCTGCTCATAACTAATTTTTAGCCCACTTCTCATAACAGAAAAGCATGAAGTACAAACATTTACATGTGCTACTTCTTTCCGGAGTAATAATACTATATTATATGTAGATAGTTGTGTACAGATAGAGGCTCCCAGCAGAAAAATCATGCATGGAAAAGATAGACGTTGCTAAAAAGACACAGTACTCAAAAATTCACCAATTTTGCAAAGCCCCTGAACATGGTATCATCACCAAACTTGCTGGAGATGTAGATAAGGGTTGGGGGTATACTTCAATAAAAAAGTCTCTAACACAAATAGTTTTTGAATAAATTAAGTTCAAAGTCAAGTACAAATTTAGAAAATTGGAATTTTGTTTTTTAACTTAATTTATGCAGAAACTACATGTGTTAAAGCAAAACTCTTCTCTACATCTCCAGCTATTTTGGTGATGATACCATGTTCAGGGGCTCTGCAATCAGCTCACAAAGATAGCAAGTCGAAAAATGTGACCATCTCTACTGTAAAGAATAAATTTATAACAAAAAGAAAAGTTACTAAAAGAAACTCGTATTCCCTGCAGGTGACAGGCACAAGCATATGATGTCCATCCTTCTTAGGAATTGTAATAAATTCTGCATTAGTAATAGTGAATTAGTAATCTTACTATTCTGGATAACGCTGATCATCGTGACAATGGCCAGGAGGACTATGTGTTCCAGGATGGCTTGGTCCATGGTGTATCTCTTTGGTGTTGTGTGCTTATGACAGTGTCAGGTCTCTGTGCAGAATGGGGATGTGATACGTTACCAAAGAGGAAGTCTTTTTAATGACTTTTATCACTCTTGTGATCTTTCAGCCCTTCCAGAGTATTTACATCTCTAGAGAAAGGACTCTTTGGTGTGACTCAAATATGTTCGATTTCCTCGAAATTCACTTTAGACCAGGGGTGGGCAAAGGTTTTAACTCGTGGGCCGCCTGGTTCCAAGTCCTCCCAGCCTGGGTGGAAAATGTCAACCTTGATTAATTGATTAAAAAAGTAATAATCATACCGGTTACCAGGCAGGTTAAAAAAGCAATATATACAGGGGTGCACATAACTTTTTTAGTGAGTTCCTCAGATGAGTACCAGGAGATAATGTTTGGTACTCACCGCATGTAGCGTGGTCTACTCACTGTCCTATGCTTCACCCTCCTGCTTGGTAGATTCTGCCCTCCAATAATCACCCCTTCCCTTCCAAACAGACATACTACCCCCTGTTTCTTTGAACTTCATTGTGTTGTTCTCCAATATTCTCTTAGACCACCTCTTAGGCCATCACAGAGCGCTGTATTGTAACGACAATTAGATACACACAGATGCACTCTAATTTAGTTCTAGGCACTCATCGGCAATTTCTCGCGGGCAACCATTCATGCACTCAACCACAGGGGGCTGATAAACTACGGCACCCTCACTGTGCAGCCTTTATTTATGTGTAAGAAATTTTGGAATCATGTATGATTTTTCGGTCCACTTCTCATGGGTACAACCACTTTGTATTGGGCTTTCACGTGGAATCCAATAAAATTGAGATTCATGTTTGCTGTAATGTGACAAAATTGGAAAAGTTCACTTTTGCAAGCCCCTGTATATATATTCAGGGGTGCACATAACTTGGTCCGCTGGTATGCATACGTTCTAAAACCCGCGTTGCGTACCAGTTTTGTTCTCTAAATCGCTCTGGCGGACTACACATACACACGGGACAGATTGACGGCTTCTGTCCCCCCTCCTCCTCCGCCTTCTTCTCTTCTGCTGTGTGAGAAATCGAAACGCAAGCATCAGCGGGTGCGTGTCAGGTAGGAGGAAGCTGATAGGGACTCAGCACTAGAGTCCTTTGCTGCCATCCCCCTGTTTCCGAAGCATTGTGTGTGTGTGTTGCTGTAATTGTATGGGTGTGTGTCAATGGACCACGGGCAGTTTTGTCTTTGTTTTTGGAAATGATCAGTGCATGTGTCTGTATGTTTGGGGGAAATGATCAGGGGGCATGTGTCTGGTGTTGGGGGGAATAAATCAGGGTCAGTGTGGTCCTGGTGTTGGGGAAATGATCATGGGGCCGTGTCTGTGTGTTTGGGAAATGGATCAGGGGGCAGTGTGGTCTGTGTGTTTGGGGGATATCAGGGGGCATTGTGCTGTGTGTTGGGGGAAATGATCAGGGTTCAGAGTGTGTCTGATGTGTTTGGAGGATGATCATTGGCAGTGTGTCTGTGTGGTTGGGGGAAATGCTCATTGGCAGTGTTCTGTGTTGTTGGAGGAATAATCATTGCAGTGTGTCTGTGTGTTTGGGGAAATGTCAGTGGCAGTGTGTCTGTGTGGGGGAATGAAGTCAGGGCAGGTGTCTGTGTGTTGGGGGGAATTATCACGTGTCTGTGTGTTGGGGGGAATGGATCATTGTCCTGTGTTTGTGGAGAAGTAGAAAGCATTGGCAGCGTGTCTGTGTGTGGGGTGGGGGAAATGGTCAGTGTGCAGTGTGTGCTGTGTGCCTTGTGTTGGCGGAACTGATCAGAGTCGTCATTGTGTCTGTGTGTGGGGAAATGATCAGTGGGGCAGTGTGTCTGTGTGTTTTGGGGGAAATGATCAGGAAGATGCAGTGGGTCTGGGGTGTTGGGGGGGAAATGACCCTGTGGGCAGTTGTTTCTGTGTGTTGTGTGGGGAATGGGAAATGCAGTGTGCAGGTTGGCGTGTGTTGTGGGGAAATTGAATCGGAGTGGATGGTGGCATAGTTGTGTCTGTGTGTGATGGGGGTGGATGAGTTCTAGTGTGTGTGGGTCAGGGTGTCTGGGGTGTGGTGTGTGTGGTTGTATGATCTGGGAAGTGTGTCTGTGTGTAGTGATGGGTGGCGGCGCGCACGGGCGTGCGGGTCAATTTGGAAATGTTCGCGAAAAGCAACGCGACTTCCGCAAAGTTTCGCGAACCCGGCGACCGGCGAACTCGCCATTGACTATCCATGGGAGGCGAATTTTAAAACAAAGGACCCGTTCCTGGCCACAATAGTGTTGGGAAAGTTTTTCAAGGGGCTAACACCTGTCATAACATGACAGAGGGGAATCCATGGCAAAACTCCCAAGAAATTTTGTTTCACGCAATAAATCCGCACAAAGGATTCTACAATATAGTCAATGGGATTGAGCTGGAGAGCACTAAACAAATGTGTAAATGCCTGTTTGAATTCCACTGAAACACCTGTGAAGATCTTCTTTTCCAACGTTTCCTAACAACAGCTTACAGGTGAATTTAAATTTTATGAGGCACTGTGGAGATGGACAGGTGAGGACACTGTTGGGGAGATGGACAGTGTGGAGGACACTGGTGGTGATGGTCATATGGAGGACACTGTTGTGATGGTCAGGTGTGGAGGACACTGGGGGGAGATGTCAGTGTGGCAGACACTGGGGAGATAGTCCCATTGTGGAGGACACTGGGGGAGATGGTGCAGTTTTGGAGGACACTAGGGGGAGATGGTCAGTTGGCAGACACTGGGGAGATGGTCCGTGTGGAGGACACTGTGGGAGTGGTCAGTATGGAGGACACTGGTGGTGATGGTCAGTTTGTAGGACAACATGGTTGTGATGGTCAGGAAGGGGACACTGTGGTGTGTCAGTTTTTGGAGGACACTGTTGGTTATGGTCAGTTTTGGAGGATCTGGTGTGATGGTCAGCTATGGCAGCACTGTGGAGAATGGACAGTTTGGCACAACAGGCTGTAATTGATGGAAAGCCGTGCACTATGTAGTATACCCTTTATTAATAGGGTGAAAACAAATTGCTGGTATTAACCCTGCACCAGATAATTGGCTGGCACTGGGCACACACAAGTTGTGTACAAGGCTTTTGTAATGGACGGAAAGCTGTTGCAATTATTTTTAATCCCTACATATGGTGAAAAAATTATCCCTGGGCACAAAGTGCGACCAGATTATGACCACTGGCATTAGGCACTGTGCAATATGTGGCTTGCAGATCACTGGCGCAGCCTGGCATGCCAGACAGAGGCAAAGGTACAAAAATACCCTAAAAATGGCTTTTGGGGTTTTTCAGGACCCTTGTTTCTGA
>CM070033.1:24869388-24890062 GCA_036250615.1 Ptychadena robeensis
GAACACACCAGACAGGTCAGGGATAAAGTTATTGAGAAATGTAAAGCAGGCTTAGGCTATTTATAATATATATAAAAAAGAGGCTTTGCAAAGTAAAATGAATGAGCGGAGGGGAGCCAGTGCATCTTGACACCAAGGTGACAAAGAGCCAGATTTGGCTTCCGGGACTTAGTTCGCCCATGCCTGCCTTAGACAGGCTAATTGACCACATAACAACTAATAATTAACTAATTTAAGATTAAATTATATAAACTAATAAAAAAGAAGATTGCATGACGTTTACATTGATTTGGTAAATAAGGGAGACTTAAGCAGGAATTCATTCATCCAGCTCAAAAACAGGGATGGCCGCATTAGATATGGGCCAGACAAATGGCCGTGAGAGCACAGCGCTCGAAGTGTCCATCGATCTGGCCCATATCTATGTGTGTGTTCCCAGCTTTAGACTTAGAGATCACTACTCTCTAGAAGTCATAAAGAGAACCATTCATATCTGAATCTCCTTGTTTTATATAATAATAAAGTGATCTCATAATTTGGAATTATACTCCCATATTGGGTAGGTCCTTAGGGGTTGTAAAGTTTGCTTGATGCTGTCAAATACAACGGTCACTGAACTCATCTGATCTGATTAATCTCTAAGAAGTTTCAAACGGATGCCATGGAGCACATTGGCACAGACCCTGTATTTAGCTACCGGTATTAGGCCTTCATTGCTACTCTGTGAGCTGCCTGACCACATGCTGATAAGATAGCAAGCACATCAAAACTGATGCAAAGAGCCACAAAAGAAGGCAGTGTTGCTTGATACTGTATATGTGAGACTTGGAGATAAGGATCATTTGTGAGGATTGCACACTAATATATTTAGCAAAGTTCATAAATTACTTTTGTTTTCTTTTAAAGATAGTTTTTATTGAAATTTGTACATTTTGTCAACATCATGCTTTAGTGTTATGTGTGATCAATACATACATTACAATGAAACCCAAAAGTAAATTATTGGTATTACCTGTATATCAAGATACAGTACGAGACAGTTGTAGTGTTAAAGTAGCGTAGAGTTGAGCCATGGATCCCAGTTTTGATCTCAGCGTGATGCATCATCTCTGAGTTCATAGGTTAGTCCCATGATGCACGGGTGCCCAGGACAGCATGCACAACCATCTTGGTTGGTATTTATTTGAGATGTTTGCACTCATAAGCCCCCCATACACCTTTAGATCACTCCATAAAATCTCCATTAGATCTACCAACAACTATGTAGCTGTGTCCTCCCTGATATAATACATAGTGATTGGAAGGTATATATCCCTGCTATGTAGTGCCGGGTCCTCCCTGATAGAATACATAGTGATTGGAAGGTATATATCACTGCTATGTAGTGCCGGGTCCTCCCTGATAGAATACATAGTGATTGGAAGGTATATATCACTGCTATGTAGTGCTGGGTCCTCCCTGATAGAATACATAGTGATTGGAAGGTATATATCACTGCTATGTAGTGCTGGGTCCTCTCTGATAGAATACATAGTGTTTGGAAGGTATATATCACTGCTATGTAGTGCCGGGTTCTCCCTGATAGAATATATAGTGATTGTAAGGTATATATCACTGCTATGTAGTACCAGGTCCTCACTGATAGAATACAACGTAATTGGAAGGTATATATCACTGCTATGTAGTGCCGGGTTCTCCCTGATAGAATACATAGTGATTGGAAGGTATATATCACTGCTATGTAGTGCCGGGTCCTCCCTGATTGAATACATAGTGATTGGAAGGATGAGAAAGGTCCTCATATTACATGGTTTTGGTAGAACAAAAGTGGATTGTACAGAAATTGTATGGTAAGACTGTAAGGTGTATGGGGGCTATAACCCTTAAGTAGTTTATGTAATTTTATAAGCACCTTTGCTATTGAAATGTTAAAATGTATAAAACTCAACCAAAGACTAGCGATGGTCACATTTTTTCAACTAGCTGACTTTTTGAGTTGATTAGCCCCTGAACATGCCATCGTCACCAAAATTGATGGAGATGCAGAGAAGGGTTGTGAGAACATTAAAAAATAGTTTTGCTCTAGCACATGTTGTTTTTGCATAAATTATAATAACTAAAATAAATTACATTTATGCAAAAATTATTTGTGTTAGAGCCATACTGTTTTGTGGTATACCCTCAGCCCTTCTCTACATCTCCAGCAAGTTTGGTATGATACCATGCTCAGGGGCTTTGCAATTAACTCGAAAAGTGAAACTGTTTGAATTTCCAAAAAAACATTCGGCCATCTCTACCAAAGACAATATTCCATTATGGTCTCTTGTCACTAGTTTCCGGGATTCCCCTGATTTGATTTCCTGTCTGTAATTTAGTAATTTTTGGTGAAAGATAGCCATACACATGTGAACTTTAGCTTGATTGATCCAAGATTTGATTGACTTATGTGATTGAAATATTGAGTATCTGTCTAACATCAATTGCTAAACCAGAACACAGTGTGATCAATTCAAAACGATTAATTTGTTTCCAAAGCCCTATGTGCATGCTCCATAGTACCATCGATTTAAAATCCATCCAAATACCTGTGAGGTATGTGATCAACTGAAATTTTACCAACATGTGCAATCACTGCTTGATCATATTTAACTATTGACTTAAACTAGAAATTTTTAGTCAATCACACTAAAAAACTGAATCATGTATGGTCACCTAATGGCCATAGTGTTCATAAATGGTGACTTGCATGCTCCATTACTGTTTGTTGCACATTATGAACATTTGGGTTTGTTTTAGTTGTATTGGGCATTATTTGGGATGTCTCCGCTTTGAGATCCCTTAAGCTGGGCATTGCGCTTTGATTTTTCCATTCAATCTACCTAAAAATCGATTATTAAGTATTATCGAGTATTAAGATGATTGTTTGAAAATCGGTTCCATTTTTTGGATCCAAATCAAATTGGATCCAAAACTTAGATCACAATTGAACATAAAAAGTTTGAGAACTGATCAGACAAGTATGTGATGGTTTTCTAGGTTTTCGATGGAACAAACAGCTTTTCATCTTTCTACTTTTATTAAATGTTCATCCCTCTGCTTTACTATGCCAGTGCTGACCGGTATAGGGAGCACACCCCCGAATGGTTGCTCCCTAACATAGGAAGTGGCACATTTTAAGGTTGCTGTATAAGTAAAGCTAGCTACACACGGCTCGATGAAGTAAAAGACTAGAGGAACATCGGGTGCCATGCGCGCTCACAGCTCCAGATTTTCCTCTAATCTTTTACTTCATCTGAGCCACCCACAGTTGCTTCGAGCAGAATCAATGGATCCCGCTCGAAGGAACTCGACCAAACAGGTTTCCAACATGTTGGAAAACCTTGGTCGAAATCCATTGCATTAAATAGGGACAGCGCTGTCCCCATGCAATATAATGGACAGGCTGACAGCTAGCTGAACACAGGCAGCGGAGCCTCACACACAAGCTCTGTGTGTTCAGCTAGCTTCTCTGTGTGTGTGAAGGGATGTGGCCAGCACAAACCCAGCTCTACCAGAAGAGGAGCAGGCTGGCTGCAGACATACTGCTCTCCCCAGCTGAAAAAGCTGTCTGCTTCTCAGGCTGTGCAGAGACCCGGGGGACCGGGAAACTGGGTCCCCATCGTACAGTAATTGATGTGCCCATGTGGTGCACATTGATTACTGTCCGATTGATTGGCAATCAATCACAGTCTGCTGACGTCGATTGCACGGGAATCTACCCGTGTGTGGCCAGTTTAAGAATGAATGCAGTAAGGCCTTGTCTGTACTATGCTTTTTCCCCACATACGGCGCAGTGGTCTGTTGTTGTCTATGGGATACACAGGTACATCACAGCCTTCATTGTGCCTCATGGCGCAAATCTGATGGGAGGCCCTACATAGTCAGTGCTGCCACGCTGGGCATTAATGGACACATCAGTCTAATGTGCACAAAATGCGCCTGATATTTTATCTTTTTTTAACAACCATTTAACAATATCAATGTCTATCTGTTTACTACATTGGAATGCTGAAATGGATGAATAACTGAGCGATCATGCTATACACCAGTGGTTCTCAAACTTTCCTTGCAGGGCCCCCCTTTTCTATGGTTCCAGTTTGGGAACCACTGCTATACACGTAACCAGACAAATACATGATTTGGTGTGCACAGCCTCCCAGCCTATGCTTATTATGAGTGTCAGTAACCACGCTGCTCAAAGGAAGCCAGATATTTCACAAATAGATCTGAGGTTTGGAAACTTCCCTATGTGCCAGTTGTGATGAGGAAAGTCAATTCATTGCTGACCACATACATCCTTTCTTACATAAACGTTGTGAAATGTTTGCATTCATGGACTGCAGGATTCTCGATTAGAAACAAAACTTGTCATCTCTAAATAAGCTTTTTTTATGGGGCCATTTCATACTAGCCGCGCTGCAGCTGTGGTACGGTACAGTCCTACAACACAGCGTGGCTAGCGTTAACCTGTGCACTTTTCACTCTGGCCCCGTGCTTGTAATCACAATGCCCAGCAATGGTATTCTTTATAGTAGCCATAGACGGTATGATTCCCGCCCGATTTTGCCGCCGATCTACCACTGTGCAATCGTTTGGCCCCAAATCGTGAGCACCCACCTGGATAGACGGAATGGTAAATTCCTGCCTGATCACATTACTTTGGATGGGGACCAGAATCCCAATCCAAAGTCATTTCTGGCACACTGATCCCCTGAGCGACCAGCTGCAGCATGATGATGTACCGTCTATGGCTACCTTAACAGCAAACACAATGTACGGCTAGACAGTGATGCCAAAATCATGCTGGGCACCTCCGAATGGGCAAAGAATTGCGATGGCATTTTATAAGCTCCACCGCGAGCACCCGTGGCATGCTTTTTAAAAAAGTATGCCACGTGCTTAATGCCCAGGAGGTTTAGTTTAGTGTTGATATGTAATAATTGTATTTAATTATTACATATAAAAGTGTATTGTTGGCAATGTACTTTCAGATGTAATAATGTATTTAATTAGTACATTTCACAGTTTTCAGGGATATTTTTAAAAGTGTATTTTTCAGAATGATGTTTTGGTTCTTACACTTTGGGAATAAATAAGGAGTCAATATGGCCTGTATATTCTTTACGTTTTTATATGTAATATTTTGTTTAATTATTAGCTTAAAAAAAGTTTTGCGCATCGGGAACAAATCTATCAAAGTACCTAGAAAACCCATCAGATACTTGAACAATCGACAAAAATTTACCGACTATGGCTGATCACGGCTAGATCGATTTTATGTTACATTTTGACCATTTTCGGTTGCTCTAAACGCTTAAACAGCATGCATTGCCTGTCAGATCGACTTGTCTGTGTTCTGAGATATTTTCCTACCCTTACAAATGCGCATGTGCAGATAGCCCTAGTTTTTCAGAATTACAGGGTTAATCTTACGAATTTCAGGTGTCAGGGTTGGGGTTAAGATTAGGGTTAGAAGGCCCCCCTCCCCCTAGTGTTTGCACGCAATTTCCCACGCGATCGGAAGCGTTTTCCCGATCGTGGCCATAGAAAATTAATTAAGTGGTCGTCCCTATTCACTGATTTTTTACTAGGGGTCGCGATTACAAACGTGGTAGGGTGACCTTCAAAATCTCCTCCTAAATCGCATCCATGCCCAATGCACACACTATTGCTAAATGGAAATGAGTTTCAATGGGAGCGATCACTCTAGTGGAAACAAGCCCTTACTCCCCAAATCCCTAAACTTATTCCCCCAACCCCTAACACTTCACCCTACAATCAAGCACTACTCCCTCTAACCTTAGGTTCCCCCCCCCCCCCCCCCCAACCCTAGGTTTTCTAGGTACTTTGATAGATTAGTTTCCGATGCTCAAAACTATCTAACAATTAAAATATTGCATATAAAAATGTAATGAATATACAAGCCATAGTGACTCCTTATTCATTTCCAAGGGGTAAAAACAAAACATAATGTTGACAAATTAACTTTTAAAAATATCGCTGAAAATTTGTAAGATTAACCCTGTACTAGGGCTATCTGCGCATGCACAGTTTTAAGGGTAGGAAAATATTGCAGAACACAAGCTGGATTCCCCAGCGATCATTGTGCAATCCATTGCAACGTGGCGACGCAAGAATCACGACTTTGGGGAATAGATCCCCGACTGATACTTTGTAATGGCGATCGAACAGGGTAATACCGCCATGTTAGTTTCCTGTTTGATATTTTGTTGGAGTGGGTTGCTCAAGGTCAACACAGCTAGCCACACATGGTTCGATTTTAGCGTTCAATTGATGTTTTTCGATGAAAAAAGCGATTGATTGTAAAACAAAATCGTTGTGCTGCCCACATAGTACAATCGACGATCATTGATCGATTTTTGTCAAATCGTTGGTTGAAACGCGATCGGACAGGTTGGAAAATTTTGCTTAATTGTACAATCATCAGACTACATTCCTTGCAGCTTTTTTTGGTCGAGTCAATGATACTCGATGTGTGTGGCTACTTCCCTTTAACACATCACTTCCGATTGAAACTAAAATCGTAAGAGGAATTCAATCAACGATTTTGGATTACTTCGATTAACTTTTCAGTCGAAATTAGACAATAATCGTACTCCCCATGTGGTGTACATCGATTACATTAAAATCGATTTTCGATTTTTTTGATCTAACTACAAAATCGAATCGAACGTCGATTGAACACTAAATTGAACCATGTGTGGCTAGCTTTTGTTTCTCAAGCGATAAATCGCCAAAGCTATCAATCGCTTGAAAAACGTAATTAAAAATGATCCATTTTTAATATGAAGATGCATAAATGTCCCTGTGTTCTGTAGGAAGGGATGTAAGTGCAACAATACCAGTCAGCTCTGTCATTTTATGTGATCTTCCTACACAGCAAAAATCCACATCAGCCATCGGCCTCCCATATGGTCTAGCGGTTAGGATTCCTGGTTTTCACCCAGGCGGCCCGGGTTCGACTCCCGGTATGGGAAGTTCTCTTTTTCTTCTCCTTTGCTACATTTTTGCTACTTTTTGCAAGCAAACAAACCTCCATTCACTATTTGTTCATGCATGGACGTTCTCATCAATACATGAACACTTGGATGACAAATACATGACAGACCAGGAGTGAAGACCCAACTCTCTTTGGTAATATTCATCAATCAAAATATTGCCCCCGTTCTGTTCTGGCCAGCGCCCCAACTGCACCTCAGGTATGTCCTGTACCTCACAAAGTAAGATCTTTTATTTTTGTTATTCCCTTGTAGTTGTTAGTTCATATACCGTGAAGTATTCGGACTCCACTAATCAGACTCAAGACACAATAAACCGTAAACACTTTATCTTATTATTGAGAACTGCTTGACGTTGATCTACTCTTTTTGGTGACCACTTACCAACAGCAAAGTCTCTGTGGCGCAATCGGTTAGCGCGTTCGGCTGTTAACCGAAAGGTTGGTGGTTCGAGCCCACCCAGGGACGCGAGCTTTTTCTTTCATCGCCAAATATTTTAGTCTGGGGGTCAGAAATATTTTTTGGAAAACTCAGCATACTACCACATGATCAGCGTTTAGAGGTGGGCACACGCGATTTGATTTTCTTTCGTGATCGTAATAGAATGTAACATTGACTGAGCAGTGATCGAAAAAAGTTGATAAATCTCTGTGGATTGTACAAGTATCTGACAGGTATTGCTATAGATTCGTATACGATGGTACTATGGAGCCTCTGCACAGGGCTAAGAACAGGAATTGAAAAATATTCTAAATGTAATACAATGGACTTTTACTGATGAGCGGTCAGGTAAAAGTATTTTCCCCCATGTTGGACGTGCAGGCAATGCAGGGAAATAGAAGCAGTGGAAACACTCTGCCTGCTTTATTCGCTGATCTCTGTCTAATTTGAACTTCTACCTGCCGCCTGTCTGATTTCTGCCTGCATACTGACTACGATCCTGTCTGCGCCTGTATGAATTTCTGCCTGCATACTGAGATACGATCTTGTCTGCCGCCTGTCTTGAGGTTCTGCCTGCATTCCTGATACAATAACCCTGGCTGCAGACCTGTCTGAGTCTGCCTGCATACGACTGACGATCTGTCTGGCCGCCTGCCTGTAATGACTACGATCGCTGTCTGCACGCCCTGTCTGATTTAGGCGCTGCATATGCTGACCGTACGATCCGGTACTGCGCCCATGTCTGAGTTCTGCTGCATACTGACTACGATCCTGTCTGGCAGCCATGCATGATTTCGTGCCTGCACTACGGACTACGATCCTGTCTGCCGTCCCTTGTCTGTCTGTTTAGCTGCATACTGGATACATCTGTCTGCCGCCTGTCTGATTCTGCCTGCATAATGACTACGATCCTGTCTGCCCGGTTCGATGTTCTGCCAGTCATTTACTGATCTACGATTGTCTGCCGACGCCTGATCTTGCCTGCATATTGACTACGATTCTGTCCTGCCACCTGTCGGCTTTCTGCCTGCAGTACGTGACTTACGATCCTGTCTGACGCCTGTCTGTTTGCCTGTATACTGACTAAGACCTGTCTGCGCGGGCCCGATGCCTGATTTCTGCCTGCATGTTGACTACGGATCCGTCTGCAGCCTGTAGTGATTTTGCACTGAAGCATACTGACCTACGATCTGTATGCCGCCTGTATGATTTCTGCATGTCATATGACTACGATCTGTCTTACGCATGCTGGCTATGAGTTCTGCATTGAATAGTGACTAAGATCCTGTCTGCCGCCGTTCTGATTTCTGCCTGCATTACTGGACGACGATCGCGGATCTGCGCCTGTATGATTCTGATGCATACCTGAATACGATCCTGTCGGCGCCTGTCATGATTTGCTGCCTGAATACTGACTACGATCCTGTGCCGCTGCTATGATTCTGCTCCTGCTACTGGACTACAAGCCTGTACTGCACGACTTCCTGAGATTATGAGCCTGCTACTGACTACGATTCCGGTCTGCGCCCTGTCTGATTCTGCCTGCCTACTGATACGATCCTATTATTGGTGTCTGCCGCCTGTCTATTTATCCGCATACTGGACTACAATCCTGTTGCGCTGTCTGATTTCTGCCTGCAAAGACTACGATCCGTCTGCCCGCCTGTTCTGATTCTGCCTGCATACTGACTACGATCCTGTTCTGGCCCGCCCTGCCCTTGATTCTGCGCTGGATATTGACTAAGATCCTGTCGCCGCCGTATGATTGGTCTGCGCTGCTATTGACTACGATCGTCTGTCCGTCCGGTCTGATTTCTGCCTGATACTGGATACGATCTTGTCTGCCGCTGCCTGATTTCTGCACTGCATATTGAGATCCGATCCTGCTGCCGCCTGTCTGATTTCTGCCTGAGGAATATCTGGACGGACTGATCCTGTCTGCTGCCTGTTCTGATTTATGCCTGTAGGAACTACGATCCTTGTTTCTGCCGCCTGCTGAGTTCTGCCTGGGGCAATACTGAACGATTTCTATGTTGCCGGCCTGTTCTGATTTCTGCCTGACTACTGATCAATCAGTGTCTGCGCCTCGTGATTTCTGCTGCTACTGAACTAAGGATCCTGGGCTGCAGACTGTCTGATTTCTGCCTGCTCAGTACGGACTACGATCTCTGTCTGCCTGTCATGTCTCGAGTTTCGCCTCTGCATAACTGGGAATACGCTCTGTCTGCCGCCCCACTGTTCTGATTCCTGCCTTTGGCATGACGATCCGTATGATCCTGTCTGCCGCCGGCCTGATTTCTGCTGCATATTGACTACCATCCTGTCTGCTGCATGTCTGATTTCTGCCTTGCATTCTGACTACATCCGTCTGCCGCATGTTGATTTCTGCATGCATACTGACTACGATACGTCTGGCCGACTACCTGGTCGATTTCTAGCCGGCCATTAGACTGACATGAGTACTGGTCTGACGCCTGCACTGCTTTCTGCCTGCATACTGGACTACGGATCCTGTCTGCGCCTCGTCTGATTTCTGCCTAATTAAGTGACTACGATCCTGTCTGCCGGATCTGTCTGATTTCTTGCCTGCATACTGACTACAATCCTGTCTGCGCCTGTCTGATTTCTGCCTGCATAGGTCTGACTACGATCCTGTCTTGCCGCGCTGTCTGATTGTCTGTTGCTGCATACTGACATACAATCCTGGTGCTGCCGACTATTGATTTTCTGCCGCATACTTGAGACGATTCCTGTCTGCCGCTATGAGTTTGTCTACGTATATTAAACTATGAGTTCTGGCCTGCGTGATTTCATGCATGTATACTTGACTAAGATTCTGCTGCCGCCTCAAGCGTGCCGATTTCTGCCTGTATACTGACACGACTCTGTTACTGACTACGATTTGATGCACGCCTGCCTGATTTCGGCCTGTATACTGAATGACGATTCTGTTCTGCCTGCATACTGACTACGATCCTGTCTGCCGCCTTCCTGATTTCTACCTGTATATTAACTATGATTCTGCCTGCCTGATTTCTGCCTGTATACTGACTACGATTCTGCCTGCCGCCTGCCTGATTTCTGCCTGTATACTGACTACGATTCTGCCTGCCGCCTGCCTGATTTTTGCCTGTATACTGACTACGATTCTGCCTGCCTGAACAGTGAAACATGTTGCTTCTGCTGAGTCCATGAGGATTACATAGAGGAGATTTTTCAGCATTAGACCACTGACCCCAGAGTGCCTACATGCATCCCATACACAATGGCTGCTGATTCGGGGTGGCTGCCACTTGTCAGCCTCACAACCCGACCATCAAAATAAAGTCTAATTCTGTTCTGTATGTTACATTCTGAACCTCTCAGTAATAGAAACAATACACATGTATTGTAGGTTGTAGAATCACTGTTCACCAGCTACAGCCAGCGAAGTTTCCGTAGTGTAGTGGTTATCACGTTCGCCTAACACGCGAAAGGTCCCCGGTTCGAAACCGGGCGGAAACACATTTTTTTTAACTTTTCCTCACACTTTCCTTTTGCCCGTTCTTCCACAGGGCTTAGCTTTTTCATTGTTCTACTCACATTGACAGGGAATACAGATCTATCCGACAAACTCTGTAACATGATTGGAAATGTCAGCTTTGCTTAAAAAAAGATCAGAATGAGAATTTTATTTCTGCTCCATACACCACATACAATTACCATGCAATTTCTGTACCACCAACTTTTTTTTCTACCAAAACCATATAATATGAGGACCTTTCTACACCTTCCAATCACTATGTAGTCTATCAGGGAGGTCACTATACTACATAGTTGTTGGTAGATCTGATGGAAATTGTATGGAGGAATCTAAAGCAGGCCATACACGGGACAGATTTTCAATGAATCAACTTAAAACAATAAATTTTTAAGTCGTTATAAAATTGTATGTCGATTGTATCATGCCCCATATGTAGTACAAGATTTTTGATAGATTTTTGATCGATTTTTTTTTCACCTCGACATAACATTCGATCCAAAATAGTCCGATTGAAATTTCAATCAGAAGTGAGGTAGAATAGGTAGAAAAAAAAATCGATCAAAAATTGGTTGACCACACTTGGTTCTCAAAATACTGAAACAATTTTCAATCGACCGATCAAAATTTACCATCCAGTCCGATCAAAAAACGACTGAATTTTCACTCAATTATGATCGGATTAAGTCGATTTAACCAGGTGGGCAAAACTCAATTCTCAATCAATCGACTAAAAAATTGATCATTTTAAGTCGATTGATTGAAAATCTGACCCGTGTATGGGGTGCTTTAAGGTGTATGGGGGGCTTTACACTTCCAGATTTCAGGACTCACTCATTAAAAATGGCAAACTGTGTCAAGCAAAAGTACTGTGTTGCAATCCTCCCTATTATCGCCACTTCTAGTGCCATTCATGAAAACATAGAATTCTGGTGGTAGGTCCGCTGCAGTGCTGCAAGTGTGGCCAGTGTTTAAGAACCCTTAAAGAGACACATTATCGTTGGGTTGGCGATTTACTGTATCTTTTTACATTTTGGATATTAAAATGATTTCTTATTGTATTGTGTTATTGTAAAAGAGAAAAAATCAATAAAAAAGATAACTTAAAAAAAAAAAAAAAAATGATTTTTTTTACATTTTTAACTTTTTGTCCAACCCCGTGCCATGATTATTATCATCCTTTATTTATATAGCGCCAACATATTACGGAGCGCTGTACAATACATTAGAGTGGAGATACAACACAATATAATACACACAGGTACAGGTTATGATACAGGAGGAGTGGAGGACCCTGCCGGACCGGGCTTGCAATCTTATAGGTTGGGGGTCACCACAGCATGTGGGTTGAGGTGAGTGTGCGCTCATGCTACACCTTTCTGGTACCCCGCGTCCAGCTTGGGGGAACCGTTTTTGTCAAAAATGTTTTACCTGAGGCTGGACCCCATCACTGTTCCTTTCCTCATCCAGCGCAAGCAGTGTGTATGCAGAATTATACATTTATAATTAAACGTTGGCTGTTCTGATGATAAAAAAAAAAAAAAAGCTGTGCAGTACACACTGGGGCTTTCACAGTTTGACTTTTCAGCTTGATAGACCTAAAAAACGGATGATACCATGGAGCATGCGCACAGGGATGGGGATGGAATACATCACATGACAACAATGATTTAATATTAAATTGACAATTGTATTACATTTAAAACTGTGCATGCCCACCTTTATTGCGCTTTCCCCTTAGACACTGCATTAAGCCAACACATGGTAAGAAACCTGTTCTTCCATTCACACTTTTTTCTTTTTTGTGGGCAGCACAGGCATTTCCCATACAAGTGTAGGGAAAGCACTTATTTGTGGTGTCGGTTAATGCATGCAGTGTGTACTGTGCGACATGCACGTTACTGGTTATGCTAATGAACGTGTAAAATGTGAAAGAATTTATATACAAATGGATCCACAATCTTACCCTGCTCCTTGGTATACTTTCCTACCCTATGTCCCCTGGGTTGTGTGGCTCTGGGTTTTGTGCTCCCCTCCACTCATTCATTTCATTGGCGTCCCCATGTCATCATGGGACTACAGAATTACGTTAGGCTCATGCCGCTACTGCGGCACCATGACGTGCGAACACCATTTTTAATGTGCTGAGCTCCCCTATGCTTGTTAGCTTCCATGGGGTTTGCACATTAACACAAGCAAGCTCAAGATATTGTAGCATGGAATGTATCAAAACCCTAAACAGGCCTTAGGGCTCATTTACACATAGACGTAACCAATTGGTGGATGCAACATTAGGAGTCAGCTGGTCGGTTTTCAGGCTTAAGCCCAAAAGGACCTACATGGGATCCTATTGTAGATAACCTGCGAACACCTGCGGGGGAAATGACAGAGTAAATTTAGCCTTAGGGCTTGTTTCCACTTGAAGCGGAAGCCCGAGGTTGTGCATGGCGCGGATACATCCGCGCCCATTCTGTTCAATGGGCTAGACCCTGACCGTGGAATTGCACGGACCGCCACCCAAAAACTCGGTCTACCGAGTTTTTAGGCGGCGGTACGCGCGATTCCACGGCCACCCAGCAATGACCGCGGCCATAGAGATGCGGTTCTTAGCGGCGGCAATCGCGCCGCCGGCTTCCACACAAGTGGAAACAAGCCCTTACTGTGCCTATGACTGATCTAGGTCCAGAAACAATACATTACAGCCGACCCAGCTTTGGACGCTGACCACATCACCCATTCTCTTATGCTTCTGTAAATGTTAGTGAACCTCGGACAGGTGTATTAGGACTCCAAACCTCCGTAACACAAATTCCAACATTACATGCAGACTGGAACCGTCGTGCCTGGTTTGCCCCTTTTGTCAGCATCACATTTGTACTCTATAACGTGTGAGAGAGCTACATAGGCCAAGTAATTGAACAGGACAGGAATGATTAAATGGTTTGGGGGTTCAGTGCAGCAATGTCCATTCACACACTACTAAGTTAGAGATTCTCAAAATGTATGGCAGATCAATAGCAGCAAGATGAAGCAAATACCATACTTTTCCAACTATAAAACAGTTTCCCCCTGAAATCGGTGGGTGGGGGGGGGGGGGGGGGGGGGGGGGGGGGGGGTTATGGGGTGGAGTGTCTGCGTCTTATGGTAGGAAGCCTCCTTTGCCCCACCGGCCTTTTTGGTCTCCCAACAAGATTAGCTGGGGAGGTGGAGGAGCTGTCAGATAGGAGATCCACCCACGCCCTGTACTGTATTTAGTTTTTTTTATATCAACAGAGCCCTGCTGATATAAGCAATGAAGAGCATGAGATCTCTCCCATCTATCTCTGCCTGTGAGTGAAAGCTACACTCACGCTGTGCTGTCACACACAGAGCCGTAGAGGGGAGACATCTGCACAACTTCCTTCAGGGCCCCCCTCTCCCCGATGTGTGAGCAAGATGCTGTAAAGATGATGTACTAAAGTATTGCAGAGGGATTTTTCCCCAATTGATTTGAACACTCAACACAAATATTTTTTTTTCTTTTTTCCTCTTAAAACAGGGTGCATCTTATGGTCAGGTGTGTCTGAAAAATACAGTAGTCCCCCTCCCCCAACAAACTCTATATCTATAATTACTTTGTCACTGCGTAGTTCGTACAGAATAGAAAACACATACAAGAGAATAAAATAAAACTTTTTATTTACATGCGTTAATTACAAACCAGCTCTTTAACAAAAGATAATGTACAGTACGGCCTCCGCTCAGAAAAAAACATACAAATAAACATAACACTGACCCCTCTGTTACCATCTTAACTGGCACCTTGAGTTTTCATTGAAATCTTTGAATAAATAAAATATAATAAATATAACATGCAAGGTGGTTTATTCCTGCAGAAAAGAGGTCATTACGTAGAAAACCTTATTAATAGGAGGAATGGAAGCCATGTCCACTCTGTGCTCCTGCTCTCAGGTGCTCCATCGTCTTGGTATAGAATGAAGTCTTTCACTCTCTCAGCATTTCAAACGGGGAAAGAATCACAGAAAAAGTTAATGAAATACTTTTTTCAAGCCCACATTTCACCCATAGGCACTTACAACCAAACAGTTGTCTACAGTGGGGAAATTAAAACCCTCTGCATATCAGCAGCTTAGCACTAGAGAAGTACAGAATGGAGTTCATGGATCTTCGCACCCAGTCAAATGACTTAACAGGCAATGCACTGCCTTTCATCCAATCACCCGAGGCCTTTGTATTACCATCTGCAATGCAAGCCTATACTACAATGAACAAGCCATGGCATTTGCATAGGAGGTTTAGAGGCTCCCTGAGCACTTTGGAGTAAGACCAGTATGGCTTTGAATAATGACGGCTTCCTTTGACAAGCTATGGATTGTCCAGAACTATGGCAATAGAATTATCAGGATGCTAAATGCCTAATGCGCAGCACAATGATGTAGGCATCTAGTGATCTAATGTGTGCAATTATATATATATTATCATACTACACACACTTATTTGTAAAGGTGTACAAACTTATAAAGGGAAAGACAAACAAAACAGAATTATTTCAAACATACAGCTACCTTCCTACAAACATCATGCATCAGTTACCAACACATTTACACAACATGAAATAAGTGCTTTAGGGTCCTTACACACTACATGTGCTGCGGTAGTTTACTGGCAGCAAGGTCATTTGTGGTGATGGACCCGTTGCAGGGCGCTCGCCTTAACTCGCTAATGCATCTTGTTAAAGCACAATGTGAAAGGGCCCTTAAAGTGTTTTTTTATTTATCTACATGTCTTGTATGGACACACAGGACAAACTAAAAAGGTGCAAGATGCTTCAATCCACGCCCATCTCCCAGAAGGAGCATTTGGACAGTTTGGTGTCACAAAAAATGATGTTTTACATTTTACGGATTAAGCTGGAAAGGACGACATAGGGGTGGAGTCTGATCGGTAACTGCAGTAGCAGCACTATCATACGATAGGAAAAATGGTTCAGGTTTATAAATGATATATTTCCAAAATAACATTTCTTTCCATTCACACAGTTGGTTTTAAATAATTTTCACTGCAAGGGAACTGTCCATAGAGGTTATATGGGGGCAGCTGTCCCCCAACTGCTTGCATGATTGTGTGCGATCCAAGCAGTCAAGTGTCTGCCACCCTCAAATAAGCTCTATGGCTAAGGGTGGTTCGGAGTAAAATATGACACGACTGGGCCTAATCAGTTTTTTGTTTTTTTTTTAAGAATCTATGCGGGCTGACAAGTCCGTTGAAAACCAAGCCAGCCAAGACCATCAGGGATAAGCCATAGGAATACCAGAGTTCATGAAGAAGCAGACTACACCCATGATAAAAGCCCTAACATGGTAGACTGAGATATGGGCATCTGTGTTCTATTATAAACTGTTCTTTTGTTTACTGTGAGTAGATCAAAGTCCATAAGAATCCATTGGTCAATGTCAAATATTCATCATAATGGTCTTTTCTACAGATTGTTAAATAAAATTGGGGAACAGAGATTGGCAGCTCATTACGCACCCCTCCCTGTTGATCAATAATGCTGGTTAATGGGAACAGTCAAAAAATAATAGTAGTGGTCATGCACCCATCGAACATGACGCTGGGCAGCATTTTTAGTAGCCCTATGGAGGGAAGCAATGGGGTGTAAAATAAAGTGTGGGAGTCCACGGAGGTCTGTCTAAGGCTTGGGCTCCATTGCAATACGCAGTGGAGAAAAGCATGGGTTTTGCCCTTGGTGTAGCTCAGGAATCGCAGTAAACTGCATTTTCCCACAGCTGCTCCTGTGGAGACCAATTCATTCAAAGCAGTTTGGGTGCGTCTAAAAAACACCTAAGCCTAACAATCCTTTAAAGCCGAAATCCAACGGTTTTGAAAGAATGGACTAAGTTGTTAAATACTTTCGGTTTTTTTTTATTTTTCCTCACTGCCCAACCTACGAGATTTATGCGTGGAGTAAAAGATTTTAATCTCCACGAGGGTTTTTATCCCTGATGTGGGTGCACACACATGAAATCTTGAATTTAAAAAAATAGAAGAAGACTGCCACATGTTCGATAGTGGTCATGTAGACATAACAAAATACTAGCCAAGTTACCCACTGACTTAATAAACACACGTTCGGTTTATGGGGGTTTACATCACATTTGTTCGTCACACAGCTCCCTTTCCTTCTCCAAGCAAGACCTGAGCTCGGACAATTAAGCTGCTCGACTAGCGGGTACAGACTTACAAATTCTAACATACCAGGTGTTTGCAAAGACAAGACTAACATGAAAAAGTTCTATATAAAATAGTTCTATCTCCAGTAAACACACCAAGCAGCATTACATGTCTGGATCACAAACTCAACCAAAAAACGTTTAAAAAGTGTTTAAAGTGGTCAATGAATGAATTGTACTATATCCGGTCACCAGTCATACTCAGCCAGCTACAAGCAGACAGGTCCCTTGTGTATGTCAGTATGCTGTGGAAGGATGTAAACCAATCAGGTCTCATTGCTATTCAGTGTCTTTACACAGATTCCACACACCGGACAGGAACACAAAGAGTAGGGAGGGAATGCCCCTGAATGTATTGCTGCCCGTGTATAAGGATGGGAATACACTGGTCGATACCTGTTAAATTGATGAATCAAGCACAGCGTGATGACATCACCACCACTGTGCTCGAGTGCTTGGATGTGGACCAGGCAAAGTAATGGCAATCAACAGGGATTTACCAATATGTTGGCTCCCTACTTGACCGAGCTTTCTTCAAGAGTCATTCGAATTCAAGAGAAATGGTGGCCTCTTCCGACTTCGAATGCCGGTCCAATGTTTGGGAATCGATTGACAAATCGACCTGTGTAAGCAAACTTTTGTTGCAGATTCTCTCTCATTACCTCTCTGTGGCCATGGGTGGTTTCATCAATGTAAGTGGATTTAACATGCCAGATATCAATTAAACATGACAGTGATTACAAGTCCTTCCACCCACCATCCACATAAAAAATGGTTTAACAGTATAAAGGTGATTAGCAATGTAAACAGTGCAACTGTAACACCAGAAACCTACACACACAAAAATCATTTGTAAAGCAATAAAAAAAAATTTGCTAAAAAAAAAAAATGTTCAACGTTAAAAAAAAGAAAAAGAGTCCAAGTACCCATTGTCCTCGCTTATCAATTGCATAGTAGAGGATGACAAGAGGTTCAGAGACTCCTCTGCAGAGGATGACTGGTTAAACGTGCTGTGGAAAGAGTCTGCAGCGGCTGTAGGCTGGAGCACGGTGTTGTTACCGGGATTGTTGAAGCCACTGGCTTGTTCAGATATTGTGTGTCCGTCAGCCAACATCTCCAAAAAACTGCCGTCGCTGTGCGTGTTGTCCACTGGCGGTGCAGAGAAGAGTTCGGCAAAGAACTCTGCATCCCCAGGGCTGCTGCAGATGGATGTGCAGGAACTCGCTGTGCCAACAGATTCAGTGTCTGCGTTGTCTATATGGTCCTGCAGCTCTTGCAGAAACCCACGCAGGTGATCCTGGCGATTCACCGTGCCCGGTAAAGCTCCATCACCTTCACCAGCATGGGAGCCATTGTGCTGAAACTTGCCCATCTTTTCTAGCATGGCCAGTTCGCTCTTCTTGGCCTTAAGCTTTTTCAACAACTTCATTCGGAGTTTCTTAACCTTATCCTCACTGCATACGCTGCCATCTTTTGCCAACATCTTCCCATAGCTTAGTCCACTCTTTCCAGCTTTCATTTGACCCGCCGGTGCAAGAAACGACTTAACGGGTGGAGTAGGCTTTTCTTTAGGTTCAACAGAAGTGGCGGAATTATTTAAAAGTTTGGAAAGGAGTAAACTAGACCCAGAATTATTAGTCCTATTGGCAGTCCTGGCTTGGAAACCGCCAAAGTTTTCGGCTTTTTTTGGAATCCCATTTAAATCTGACTCTTTCAGGAGATTTACTGGCTGCCACGTTTTATTGGCAATGGGTTTCTTGTTTGAACTAGAAAAGGTCGAGTTTACAAAGAAATTGTCGTTTTTGGCCAAAGTGCTCATCATGCTGTCGGCTACGCTTTTCTTTGTGCTAAATGATTTAAATCTTGGGGTACTGGTGGCAACAGCCGCTGCTGGTGTGCTACTTATCTGCTTCTTCTGATGACCTGGCTGGGCTAGGCTTGGTTTAGTGGTACAAGGTGAAGCAGTACTGGACACCAGTGGCTTAGATCGCAAATGTGTTCTTTGCGTTGGAACAGTCTGTTCTGGTTGCTTCACAGATGTATGCTGTTCTTCAACAAAAGTTGGCTGGATTACATTGTTGGTAATGGTTTCCACCTGAGTGACGCACTGATTTGGTGGTTCAGGATCAATAGGCTGGCCCATAGAATCTACTGGGACTTCCACCAATGTCAATGTAATGACATCATCCTCTGCATAACCATCCATTCCAGCAAGGGGATTGCATGTCTTATCAGTGTTGGACGTAGGAACTGGGAAAACAAAAGGAAGGGCAGGAGGGCAAGTCTCAACGACGGGAGTGACAACAACTGGATGCTCAGCATCTGGAACAATGCTCTCAGATGCTATTACTACTTGTGGTAAGTTATCCTTCAGAGACACTTTTCCAACCTTTGCTTCAGGAGCAACAAATAGAAATTCCTTGGAAGGTTCCTGTGGACTTAATTCAACAGATGGTACAGGCATTTGATTATCAGATTCCATATCAGAAGCACACATTGTACTGCTAAGCTGAGCGCTTTCTTCTTTCTTCTTGCTCCTCTCCCATATGACAATATGAATGTCTTCAGCACGCATTCGAAACTTATTGTGCCTTCTGCAAAATGGACCTTTAAGGTCATCAGATTCTAGCCAAGTTCCTGCAAAAGGAAAACAAAGCATGATGATCTAGAACATGAACATTTTTACTACATAATTTCCCAAAAGTCCAAATTAGAGGAAAACATGTCTATGCAGACGAGCTACAATATATATTCATCAGAAATCATAAGGAGACTGCTCAGAAGGGTTCAGTCAGACACTGTATTCATAGGCTGTAGGGAAAACTAGATGCATGAAGCTGAAGTCTGATGTGGAGCCAGACTGTGCAACGCAGTGCTGGATTGCATGCAGACTGAAGCAGAGCCAATGCACATGCGAATGTTGAATTCTCATGTCAATGTCTAAAGCCCCCCCATGCACGTTCACAGTGGTTGGTAGGGTGAAAAATCTGGTGCTGATCTAAAGCTTGAAGGGCCGAAAATTTTCCCACTTAGGCGATTAATCGACTGAGCTGGTGATTTTCAATCACCTGCAGAATCGGCAGGTGATTTTTTATTTTTTTTAACGCAATTATAAAAAAAAAAAAATTTCCTCCATAGAGAATGAAAGGACTACAGGCCGATTAAAGGAAAATAATCGTGGCCGCCGGCAGACAGAATGCAGAGAACCATGATTTGATAGTGACCCCAATTGCACACATTTCGATCAATGGGGAGAAGCCCATTGAAAGTAGAGTAATTCTACCGGCGATTGAAAATCACAAGCGCAGGCAATTAATCGCCTAAGTATAAACCTAGCCTAAGCCATCACGAACATGTCCCTCAAGAGCCGTTAAGAGCAGCTCAGTCTGTTAAGCCACCCGAATTGATATTTCTACCAACCG
>CM070033.1:24891899-24914225 GCA_036250615.1 Ptychadena robeensis
CCCATAATGCGCAATTCATCACTGCAACAGCAATACACCCCCATCCACCAGTTTTTGGCACTCGAGGGAAACGCTCATCTCTGTTGCGGTTGCAGTGATGAGGAGAGGTGCACATCCGGGGGGAGGAGCGAGTTGGATGTCTCTGGAGGAGCAAGAATATAGAAATTCTCACAAATGTGAAGAATGGGCGGAAGTGGCTTCGGTTCACCAGTACTAAAAATGCTGGCGCCAGGAATGAAAACGTGAGGAAGGCAAGTATGGTTTTTTACTTGTGTGGCAGTTTTTCAGAATGACTAACTGATGACAGGCAAATATTATGTCTATTTAATGTATGTATTTTTTTGCCACCCATGGATGTAAACAAGAAACAAAAGCTGCTAGGGATGTGTGTTGAGGTGGAACAAAATACAGGATAACTGAACTTTGAATATGCAGTTACCACCTTGAAATGAACTAAAAAAAATGTATATAGTGTCATTCCTGCTGTATGCAGTCTGCATTTGAGATCAAACCACACAATTTATCTCCTTCAGCGATGTGAGATTCAAAATAACAGTCCAGATGTGGCATCATGTCATGAGTTAATGAGCTGCAAGAAACAGCTCGTATCCTACAAGACAGGAACCCAGCTAAACTGGACACAAACTGCTATGAATGAGCGAGTGGTAATCATTTACTTTTTCTTTTAGGAGAACAAAAGGTTTACTACAGCATGCTGGTGCATCATACATACGTTTCCAAATGCATCCGTCTCATCTGGTCTGTAGCCTTACAGCTGTTGCATGGCGCGTTGTGCACTGCATTTAAAGGTAGCCAACCCGGGACAATCTTTGTAAAAGTTGTCATAATTTTCTGACATCTGCAAATAGAGAATTCCAATGTTATAAAGTATTCATATTTCAATTTTAAGGAGGACAAAAAAAGGTAAACATGCAGCCTTTGTGGATATGAAAGTGGAGATATCACCTTTGTAGAAACTTTCACCCAATGACTGCGTCTCTAACCTCCCTAGCATTCTGCAATTGCGGCAGTGTAAATAGTACACTGCTTGAAATACCCACCCTCCCCCACCCTGTACACATAGCTGCGTCACCAATGACGCTGGCAATGTCGGCTGAAAGACCGACACACCACCATTAACATGGAGGTCTATAGTACACCCCTTTCGCGTCACCGTGACGCAATTGGGGTGGTGCCGGAACCCCAGAAATGCTGCGGCCGCAGAGAAGATCGCCGCTGCTTTGTTATATGTGACATTCATGGGAGCACAGCTTGTCGAAAGTTTGTTTTTTAAACAAACTCCTGGTGAGCTGGGCACGTCATGAACGCTAGGAAGGTTAAAGTCAAGGATGTTGTCAAGCTTCTTAAATGCAAATGCAAGACCATCTGCGCCCAAATTCAGGCTTGGGTGGTTATACCTTTGCAATCCCCCCCCTGGCTAAGCACCGAACTTGGCAGCGGTGGGTAAGCTATCAGAGTGGTGTATGTGAGTGGACTAAAGCTGTTGCTGGCATACACACACACACAGGCGAACAATCCATCCATCTGTAAACTTTAACATGCTCCCAAAGATGCAGAGGCAAAATACAATATATTTCACTGTTTGTGGTACACAAGCTGCAAAATATTTGATATGTCTGGAGGCTGAAACTGCTACTTTAAGCCACACTTGCGCTTCCTTTTTTCAAGGTTATGTGTCAACATAGAAGCTCGGTAAGACAACAGTTAATGGCCACATTCACCACAGAGGGTCCCTGACCATAGAAAGAAATAAAAAAAGCTTGGCTGACATCAAAGTAGCAAAAAGCTTCTAAGGACCAACATACAGGTTATAGAGATCATGATTGGTCTTCTCAGCATCAAGGCATTTTCCATGACTTTTCCACTTTTGCAATTGCAGAATGCCAATATATGCACTCACAGTGCTTGTCTAAAGTCAGGCAAAACAAAATAAAGAAGCTCCCCTTAATGCAGAACTCTCTATGAACATGCAGCGTCACATGCATGCCGTTAGCAGTTTCTGCTTTCCAGGCAGGAGGTCAGGTATGCTGTTGGAGCATCCCCCACCCCGTTTCATGCCAAACCAGGCCCTACGCCAAAAGTAAGTAAAGTAAAAGGGGGGAGGGGTGTCAAACCACCAAAATATAATAAATATATTCATATGCAAAACTAATTTCATGAGCTATGACTTCTCTTGGAACACATCTGACCTGACACTTGCAAAAAACATCTGCAAAAGCCAGTGTGAACAGTTGCAGTGAAGTAATTTTTTTTTTCTAAATTGCCCCCATTAAAAAAAAAAAAATAATTAAAAAATCGTGTGCATAGAGAATTAATGGACCAAAAATCACAACCATTCATGTCCATAGGCATTATCAGGGCAGAAATCATGATAGCCCTTGATCAGAACGCAGGGAGCCACGATTCTGAACATGGGGCCAACCACGCCCGATCGCAGTGCCCCAATTAATCGCCTATGTGGGAACATAGCCTAAGGCGCAAGGTGAAGAGTGACTTTAAATACAGATCATGCAATTGAAATACATATCACTCACCTGTCCCGGTAAGTGCACCCACAGAACTTGCATGTGAAATGCCATGTAAAAGAATGTTCAAAGAACTTCTCAAAATCAGGGTCCAATTTAAGGAGCAAAGGAAAAGCAAACACTGGACTCTCATGTTTTCCTATTGGGGATGGAAAAAAAGCAAAATCATCATTACACAAGGAGTATTAAACATTTATATTATATATTTTATACCCCCCATGTTAAATGCCAGCGCTGACAACAGTAATGCTGCTTTACATTTTTTACATGCTGTGCAAGCATGGAAATCTCATACACATGGAAGGTAACTTAAGGAATCCTTTCTGCATGGATTACACTGTGTAGTGGTATCATTGATCAGGCAAAAGTTGATGTGTGTTTGGCTACCTTTACTTGAGGAATATGTTTTGCAGGAGTGTATGCATAGAGAAAATCCCCTACTGCCCTGATCTGTTTGCTGAAGCCCAGATATACCCACAACTTCCAGGTATGGAGTAACACACATTTTAGTTATACTGGCTCAATTAAACACACAGTGACATGGCCCCCATTATGGTAAAGGCACGGTCACATAAGACTAATGCTTTATGCCTTACTTGGGATTTCTTGTAGTAATATGAATTATTATTCTAGGATATACGAAGCCTAATTTGCTGAAGATTTGATACAGTGATAGTTACTGTAGAAGCTATAACCTAATCAAATTCCATACCTGGAATACCTTTATTCCATATTTACTAGACTGAAGTCCGATTAGTCCAAAGGTTAAGTCACTTCTCAGACACCTGAAATGAAGGGGTGCCACCTAATGAAAAATAAACTGCATATAAAAGTTTTAAAGCAAACGACCGATGTGCACCCTGTGTTGAGGCGGGTAAAACGAAAACTCTAGTTTTGCAGTAGGGTAGGAATGATTAAAAAATGTATTCAGTTATGTTATTGAATGTTTTGCCTAAATTAAATAGGGACCAGTAGTCTGTAGTCGAAGCTTGTGCTATTATCAATTACTATTTTTAAGAGCAAACATCAATAGATGTCAAGACATACTTTAGATAAACTGACAACCTTTGCTACCAGAGGTCTCTAAAAAACACATTTGTCCACATGTGTTCAGTATATGAATGACCTCAGCGCTGTTAAGGAAATTTCAGTACATCAGTTGCTGCCTATAAACTTTTGAAGGGCCGCCTAATGAGGTATTCTGTATGTTTTCAAAACCCTATGGCCATTATTGGAACAAAAAAAACCCTATGGCCACAAACGGAATAGTATTGTTCTACACATCTTCATACTGCTATGCAAAGTAATCAATATATATTTTAAATATAAAGTAGCTAGCCAAAAAAGTGGACCAAAAGACGCACCCAGTTTTAAGAGCAGAACAACAAATACGGTATTTGAAGTTTTCATATCAATTGGGGAATAGGGGGACGCTGCGTACAGAGCTCTCCCAGGGTGGATAAAAAATTTTTTTTAAATGCTTAAGGAAAATATATTACTATCCAAAAGTTATTCCATCATGAAATTAAGATTATTTTTTTTATTATGTAGAATAAGGCTGTGTATGTTTAATTTTGGTAAATAAATTACATGAACACATTCACAATGTCCTTCTCTTCCAGAGGTTTTTGTACTATTGGGCAGTTTCTCTACAATATATTATCATAGGTTTTTGGTTTACTTTAGCAGTTGAGAAAAAGACCTTAATCCTATTGTTCTACAAACCTATGAATACAGAATCAACCCCTTCACTGCTACGTTTCAAGAAGTTCACTGAATAGAATAGAAACAATATTTTCTGATTGTTGGGAGTGGAATAGATCTGCACAAGAAGAAAGTGAAACTAAGTGTGAGGAGGGAGGAGCATTCAGTTGAATAAATCTATTTAAATTGTTATTATTAAGGTAATGTTTATTTTTCTCCTTCCCAAGTACAACAGAAAAGTTCTCCAAATATAAATGATTAACCTAAACTAGGGATAAAAAACAAATATGAAAAGTGGTTATTCTAAAAACCTTCATCTACTTGCAAAATAAGTTTATACCAGCAAGAATTTTATGTAGAAAACTATGATTTAAATCAAGCCTTACTGACTAGCGATTTAAATCAGGTTTTAAATCAGTATGATTTAAATCAAATGCACCCTGAGCTCTCCTCTCTTCGTCTGACAGCAATTCAAACACAGCCACACCAAACCTGTCCGTATGGCAGGGACACCAAACAACAGATATCCTTTTAGAACACCTTTGGATCATAAGACAAACCCTCATCAGCCCCCACTTTGGAGGGGGGTGTCTTATGGTCGAAAAATACAGTACCTAACAGACTATGAGCCTCAAGCACAAGACCTATTGCCAGTTTTAGCGATTTTTTTTAAATTTTTTATAAAAGAGTCATACAACGCAAGCTCTCTTTATGAATTAAAATGAAGTCATAATATATATATATATATATATATATATATATATATATATATATATATATTTATTAATTGGTAATATTATAAACAATGATTGTTTTTGGTGTGAGCAAAAATGTGCCATCTATATTGGCTTGCAAAAGGATTCGACCCCCTTGAACGGTTCCATATTTTGTCACATTACAGCCACAAACATGAATCAATTTTATGGAATTCCACGTGAAAAACCAATACAAAGTGGTGTACACGTGAGAAGTGGAAGGAAAATCATACATGATTCCAAATATTGGACCATCCCCACTGTCAAATATGGTGGTGGCAGCATCATGCTCTGGGGGTGCTTCTCTTCAGCAGGCACAGGGAGATGGTCAGAGTTGATAGGAAGATGGATGGAGCCAAATACAGGGCAATCTTGGAAGAAAACCTCTTGGAGTCTGCAAAAGACTTGAGACTGGGGCGGAGGTTCACCTTCCAGCTAGACAACGACCCTAAACATAAAGCCAGGGCAACAATGGAATGGTTTATAACAAAACATATCCATGTGTTAGAATGGCCCAGTCAAAGTTCAGATCTAAATCCAATCGAGAATCTGTGGCAAGATCTGAAAACTGTTGTCCATCTAATCTGAGCTGAAGCTGTTTTGCAAAGAATGGGCAAAGATTTCAGTCTCTAGATGTGCAAAGCTGGTGGAGACATACCCTAAAAGACTGGCAGCTGGAACTGCAGCAAAAGGTGGTTCTACAAAGTATTGACTCAGGGGGCTGAATAATTACGCACACCCCAATTTGCAGTTATTTATTTGTAAAAAATGTTTGGAATCATGTATGATTTTCATTCCACTTCTCACGTGTACAGCACTTTGTATTGGTATTTTACGTGGAATTCCAATAAAATTGAGTCATGTTTGTGGCTGTAATGTGACAAAATGTGGAGAATACTTTTGCAAGCCAATGTATGCACCAGTAACACACACAGCAGAACATCACAAAGATATAGCAAGTTTATTATAACGGCCTGTTGGACACAGGAAGACCAGAAAGAAGTTTTATCATTAACTCAGACATGGCCGAGGAATGATTAAGCAGAGCAAATGATTCGTACATAAAAAAATGGAAGCACTCACCTAATTCACACTTCAAAAGTGGCTGCAGTTTGTCGAAAATTTGCATTCTGACTTCATTAAGACATGCGTCTGTTCTTCTCTGATGTCCTTCAAGAAACAAGAGAAATGTTTAGCTAGATCAGAACTTCCCAAATCTTAAGTTATTCACTGTACACTCAAAACCATGCATTGAAGAAAATACTTACATATACATTAAGAATATTAAAAGGAGAAAATCTGTGGTACAAGAACCCTTACCTGGTTTGTATTTCTTGCCAACATCTTTACAGAGCTCAACGGCTTCATTATATCTAGCAAAAAGATTGAAGATGACCGATTCCTTCTTGTCCCCTTCCTTTGCCACAAACATGGCAAGAGCTCTGGAAAATACCAGAGTTGATAATATGCAATCCAACCAACACAGCGACTTTCTGTTGATCCACTGCGGTAGTCTCTGGGAGTTCTCAAACGTCCTTGTCTCCAGTATCTGATCAGACGGAGGTTGCTCCAAGTTTGCTGCAGAGGTATCCATGGGCCCACTTTCAAAGCTTTCAGTAAAAGTGCCTTGTGAAGACAAAGTATCAGACAAACCAATGCTGTTCTGAAGTTTATTCTCACTGATGTCCGGGTCGGTTATTTCCATCTTGTTTATTTCAGCTTCCTGCACACAGTCCTTGTCCATCCGAGATTGCAATAAATCTTCTGTCTGTTTGGAGTCCCTAGGAATGATTTTCATTAGATCAGCATCACATGTAGGACTGGGAACTGCTGATTTCTGCTCCTCCATGCGGTGCTCAGGTTGTATGTCCAGTAACAGGTCAGGTAAGATTGTATTTTCAAAAGAGGTTTTCTTAACCGTCCTGTTTATTTCTTCTGAATCAGAAAGAGAGGCAACAGCAATGTCTTCTACAGCAGCTTTATCATGCAAAGGATGGGTCTCTTCTTCTACATCTGCTGGTGAGCAAGTTGTTGGGGTACTTCCAGTGCTCTCTTTCTGGCCGTCTGACACAACGGGAGGAATACCAGCATGGTCACCACCATTGAAAGCAGACTTTATGTTGCATATAGATCCATTAACATCAGAGGTGGCATGCTCTTCAATCTTCTCAGTACTCACTTCACATGTTTCCATAGATTCTTCAGTCACTTCCAAAGTTCTTATTAAAGGATTGTCAAGTGAAGAGGTGACGTCCTGTGATGTGCTACGGTCATCCTTTTCAGATACAGGAGCAACTGTATTATAAACCTCTATCTGGGGGGAATTCTTATGTTCAGGCTCACTCACCGTAATGGAGTCTGAAGGTGTAACGCCATCACTTATCCGAATTGGACCAGGAGGCTCTGGCAATGGATTATTGGGTAATAATTCAGCACGGGTCACATTAGTACTGTTTTTGTCAGTTGGAGCCGATAGTGAAGGACAGGGGGATAAAGGCACATCCATTGACTTCTTTGACTGGCACTCTGACAGAATGTCCTGCACTGAAAGAGATGGCGTGGCTGTCTCAGGACACCCATCTACAATATCATCCTGGACCGATATGTGGTCTTCTGGCGAAAGAGCTTTTTCTGGGCTAGCATTGCTGTCATTGACACCAGCACCAGACATAAATAAAAAGCCAGGTACATTCAATGAAGAATCTACCTCTGTCCGCTCAGACAGGATATCCTTTATTGGAGAAGAAGGGGGCACTTTCTCATCATCTGCAGGCTCTAGAAAGGTTGACAAGAAGCAGACCTTCAAAGGTGAATCTGTGAGCATTTCAATGCTGCAGTCTTTCATGCTAGAATCCATAGTGCAAGGTGGCCCATTCACACTCACGGTATCATTGTCTGACAAACACGTGGGCTCAATGTCATGCTGGGAATAGGATGTGCCTATTGTTCCACAAGAATCATGCTTCAAGTGAAGAGCTTTTGAAAACTGAAGTTCTAATGCTTTTTCAGGGTCATTAGTGTTTTGTTCAACGGAAGCTTCTGCATGACGCGGAGAAACAGATTTTAATGTTTTGTTCAGAATCTCTTCAGACTTGTTATTCTGTTCAGAAACCAGAGGTACTGTACTTTCCAATGCTGCAGATGATGGGTCAACTATTAAATTGGGGGACATGGACAAATCTCTTTGTTGGTCACCCTCTGCGCTACTCCTTTCTACCACAACTATGGTGTCGTTCAGTACATTGTCTGCGCAGGATGTTATATGTGTCTCTAGGCTTTCACATGGATTTTGTGACATATTCATTATAAAGTCACATGGCTCTGCTGACTCAACACTTGAAGAATCCTCAAAAACTGCACTTTCTTCACCTCTTGGAGGGCTGGATACTGCCTGGGGATGAGATACTGGCACTGAATTTAGAGATAAATTGTTTTCCAGAATGCCAGGGCTTCCATTTAAAGTCGGCCTGTTTTCAGACACTGGATTTGGGGATTTTGTTAATTCAGGGAAGGAACATGGCTCTGACATACTGCGCTCTTTGCTCTCCTTTATCTCATCAACATCCATTTCAGACAACCTGTTTGAGATCTGATTAACAGCATCAGTGCAATGTAACTTGTCAATAATTTTACCATCTTCAAATTGCAGCGCTTCATCTGCACTGAATAGGTGGGATGTGCCAGGGATATAGTGTGATCCTGGAGAGGACGCCAGAGGAGAACACTTGCCATTTAGAACAGAAGTAGAACTACTTATTGCACAGGATGTTTCTGGCACATTTTGTTTTGGGACCTCTCTATTCTCCGTCCAGTCACACAGTGATATTCCGGAAGGAGCATCACGTTCCCCTGGTGGAACAACGTGCTCAGAGGTGCTGCTTTCAGCTTGCACAGACGTTGCTGCATTTATAGGACTGTAATGAGAAAGCACAGGCAGATCACATTTTGTTCTCTTCCCATTTGGTTGCAATGGGGGCGACAGCTCGGAGATATTCCTCTTTTTCGGATTGTTTGGAATATGGTTCTTCAAATCTGCAGTGTTTGTGATGATGTTATTCAAGGGGGTGTGTCCCAGAGGATAAATACACTAAAACAAAAAGGAAAAAAGAATTAAAAAAATATTAAGAGAAACTAGCCCCACAACTAAAAATATGCTAAAATATTTTTAACTGGATGTATTTTATCTGCACAAAGCATCTTAAGTAATATTGAAATGGACCATATTCTACTACATTTGTCTCACCCTTAACAGCAACTACAAGGTCTATCCTATACTTTACATCCAAACCCCGAAAATGGAAAAAGCCCCACTTCTGGCAAACCATTCCTTCTTTCCAAAGTCATTGAGCCGTGTATAGTACAGACAATAACCATGTACATGAAATGTGGGCATTGACAGAATACCTGTGGATCTGAGCACAAGAAGATTGACTGAGTAAAGTTGATGCGGTACGTCTTGAGAACTTGACTCTGGCCCTTGGTCTTACACAGCGGACACAATCCATCCGGTGGAGTTGCAAAGGAGCCATTTTTCTACATAAGGCAAGACAAAAAAAAACACAATATTTTTTCTGATATTCCATGATGGATCTCAAAAGTTTTGGGTTTTTAGAAACAGTACAATATGGCAAATCGTAGGTCATCTTCCAAAATAACTATGATTTATTTAAAATATTCAGAAGCAGGATTATAACTGTAAAACAGTGGGCTTTTACTGACCTTACTTCAGCTAAATTCTAACTGGACTGCCATTGTCAAATTGTTACCGACCTCTTGCTCAAAATGCTAGGTCTTCAACATGTTCCACATCGCTATGTAGAGGAGAATGTAGCTAGTGAAGTCAGAACTCACCTGGCCTGAATTACTCAATGATGCATTTCTCTGCACGATTGGTGTGTGTGCGTGCATGTCTTCGTGATTAGGGTGTGTGTGGTGCACATCTTCATGATTGGTCTGTGTGTGTGGGATGCATGTCTCTGCATGACTGGTGTGTGTTTCTATGATACATGTCTGCATGACTGGTGCATCCGAGTTTCTGCATGATATGTGTGTACAAAGTATTTAAGAGTTTGCTCAGTTAATTTAAAAATAAATATATTAAGGGACATTATTAATATGTGAACCTTAACTGGTCTACATTTTTTCTACTGTTTTTATAACACTGGAACATAGGACCATATTTTACAGGGTAATCTCTCAAAATGACATTACTATAACCACTCACTGCCGTGTTGAAGATAACCAGAAAAAGCTGTGCATTCTACACATTAGTGAACATGCAAAAGAACAATTATCCAATTCTTACATTTTAAGTTATCAGATATTCCACATCAATTTACATAGAACTGTTGCCTGTTTATCAACTATATTCTATATATTATATAAACACAAATCCACACAATAGGTTCACATTAAGATAAAAAAAAACACATGGAATGTATGTTTTACATTCCAATCTTTCGCCTTTTTCTTTTTAAAAAGATTTCCGTGGAAAACAACAAGTAAAAAGTATATCTTAAAAATATATGCGCAGCTGTACAAACATAGAAACAAGAAGACACACTGACTTTTCCCGTGCACCCCACCATGTGAGGTGAAGGCTTAGTTAAAAATGACCCTTGTCCAACCAATGACACCGTAGATCCTGGAGTCTCTGAAGCCATTGTGGTGACCCATTGACTAATTTTGTGTTTTATGACTTGGACCCTGCCAGCACCGGTAAGGACATGTCAAAGAACCCTGAAAAACAAGCGAGCAGAAAGGTAGATAGTTATTTTTCAGAATTCAAAATTAAATATTGAATATCTATTACATAATCATATTATAACAAAATATCCTTTTGAATTCTGCCCATGGCCTATTCTGGACAATTAACACATCTTCTATAGGATTTTAGACTAAAGGACAGGTCGGTAGTAATTTAGGAGTTAACAAGCACTTTAAAGTAAAAAGTAAACAAATCTATTAGTTAAGGTGGAACTATCCTCACCTAATGTATTCCATGTCCCTCGTAGTCAAACAACACACATAACATTTTTTTAAAAACCTAACCTGTAATAAGAAAACCCAGATTGTTCTGTGTCACTCCTCTCCTAAAATGATGTGCTAATATGACAATGCAGCTCCTCTTGTCCCAGGAGCAGAGAACCTGGAGAATGGAGACCTCATTGCCTTAATGACACTTCCACCCCCAGTCTCGGGAGAAATGTTTTCAACAATGAAAACAAATTATCCATCTGGTGACCATTTGTGATTCTTCCATTAGATTAACAAATCAGGAAATCAATTTCCAGGACTAGGTATGGAAACAGAAAGGGATGTCTACAAGCTGACACTCCCGGCTTTCCCTATATTGGCAGGTCATTACCTGTGTCGGGCACAATGTGCCAAGGGAGACACATTCACAACGCCCCTAGGCGTTGTTGTTCCCTTGCTGTCACACTGACAAACATGCTTGATTTGTTCATTAAAATTATAAGAGCATGGTATTGACAACATAGCACCCTAAACTCACCCACATAGCACCTGAACAGTGGGCAAAGCACATGCGCCATTGTGTCCATAATGCCCATCTGCTAGTAAAGCAGGGAACACACAGCTCAATATTGGAGCCGTTCCAGGTTCCCTGCAGCAGCGTGATGATGTCATCCCACTGCTGTCAAATATCGGAGAAGCTGCAGTTGATGCTTTGCATGGAGACCCACCTTCTCCATGCAAAGTAATGGACATCGACCGTAGTTTACAGTCATGTGCGATATCCCTGTTTTCGAGAGGGATTGATTGGTCCCACTGGAAAACAGGGATGGCCGCATATAATATGGGCCAGATAGATGGCCGTGAGAAAAACGGCCATCGATCTGGCCCATATGTACATGCGTGTTCCCTGCTTAAGTGTTGACCCAGCCCAAGTGTTCCTCTATCTTTTAGGTGCTCTGAAAGCAAACATAATACGGTACAAAAATTCAGAACCAGCTTCTTGTGTGAACAACCCAACACTTTAGACTTTAGAATTACTTGACTAAAGGCCATCCAGGTAATTGTCCAAGAAGTAAAATTAAGAACGAGGAAGGCAAAAGGGTGCAGTTTTTAGAGCTGGATATATATTTGTGTACAGATCCATTAAAATAAGGCCCGTTCCAGCGATCAGGACAAGGACTGTACACATATCTATTCATTACACCCTATTACTACTATGGATACCGTTGCACCACTCGGTATCAGACAAAAATGTAACTGGATGCCAGGAGAAACCAGATACACGCACAGTAAGTTCTGTAGTACAAGCTGTTTTAATGTAATAAAACTATTGCGGGGTAGAACCCTAGTGCTCGTTCTATCATGCTCTGACTCCATACTGCAGACTGAAGGGACATCTTTCTCACATTGCTTCAGATAACAGGAGAAAGGGGAAAAATAATAAGAGGTCCGGAACAAATATGGAACCTGGCATTGACAGACCCGTGCTAGGAAGTGCAACTTCACCGAAGGAATCAATCATTATTTCACACCTTCCATCACGTTCAGGAAATTTTTTTAATTTTAAAGAGATCTTCCAGCACAAAGTATTGGTTGTTCCAAAAACATTTTAAAACTCAAACAATGTACAGCTAAATTCTCCCAGTTCAGTTTAGCAAATCCTTCTGCATGACCTGACCTACATTTTACAGGGCAAAAGTCCAGACTTTTGGTTAATGAATAATGTGAAGCAAAGGATAATGGCATGGGGCACTTTAAAAGCCACATCGGTCATCACAGCTAACTGAGGTGTCGAGAAATATTTCATATTTATTAATCATTTTTTTTGTTTTATTTTTTAACATGCTTATTATTTTCAAAGATTATACCACCACTATAGTATTTTATTGTACGAGCTTGTACTCTTCTTTCCATTCTGAGCTAGTAACGTTACACCGATTCTGCAGAAACCCTCCAGCATGGTCTATTAATATGTGTTCAGGTTCAGGGAGACAGCTGCAATGGGCACAGATGATACCTAAGTGTTGAGCTCAACAACATGCTCCGTTCAGTATTGGGAGGTCAGCTGGCAACCGAAGCCCGCACGCTGGAGGTTGTGTGTTCCAGAAGCTGGCCTACCCACCAGCACTAGGGCGTTGGAATCAAAGTCCTTAAAACTATGTACAGACTGAATTGTCCCATCTTATAGAGGACATGCATAATAAAGTAGAACACTGCTATATGAACCTGATGCCTTTTGTTTTTTTTGTATTATGAAGCCCAATTGAACAGTTATGTAACATACGGTGCATCCGGAAAGAATTCACAGCACATCACTTTTCCCACATTTTGTAATGTTGCAGCCTTATTCCAAAATGAAATTCGTTATTCATACATAATGACAATATGAAAAAAGGTTACTTGAGGTTTTGGCCAATTTATAAAAAAAAAAAACGAGAGATCACATGTACATAGGTAGTCACAGCCTTTGCTCAAGAACCCGATGGTCACCTCCCTGCCTAAGGCCTTCTCCCCCGATCGCTCAGTTTAGATGGCCGGCCAGCTCTAGGAGTCCTGGTGGTTTTGAAATTTGCACTTACCGATGATGATGGAGTCCACCATGCTCATTAGAACAGTGACAGTAAGCACTGATATCAAAGGAGTGGCTTCAGAATAACTGCGTTTTTGAGTGGCTCAGCCAGATCCCAGACTTGAATCTGATTGAACATCTATGCAGAGAGATTAACCACCCTAGCGGTTTGCCCATATACAGATAATTGCAGCCCCTGCTGGTGTTCCCTTCACCCGTAAACATCATCACTGGGGCCGGCAATGTGGGCGGGGAAAGCGAGGTCCCTGCATTAACATGGAGGTCGCCAATGACACCAAAGAAGTGGTGCCAGAAGTGATCGTCAGGCTCGCCTCGAAAAAGCAAGTGTGCCTTATGCTTGCACGGGTAGAGGTTAACCTCCTTGGCATTATGTCCATGCCGGGTTCAGGCACAATCGCTGGTTCTCAGTGAGCCTGCAGCATTTCTGCTTTGCTGCAGGCTCACAAAGTTCTTTCGACCCTGAGAAGAACTTGGGGGGGGGGGGGCACTTTTCCCTGTACACACTGTCGCCATCTAATTGACAACGGCGGTGTGCCCAGAGCAGGGAATCACAGCAGAGTACACAGTGTCCTGCGCTGCGATATCCCAGGCAGCATGAGGCCAGGGAGGTAAAATTGGCTCAGCACCAATGCTTCCCATCCAACCTGATGGCGCTCGAGAGGTGCTGCAAAGAGGAATGGGTGAAACTGGCCAGGGATAGGTGTGCCAAGCTTGTGGCTTCATATTTAAAAAGATTTGAGGCTGTAATTGCTGCCAAAGGTGCATCCAAAAAGTATTGAGCAAAGGCTGTGACTTTTGTCTATTTATTTGACTATTTATGCACATGTGATTTCTCAGTTCCTATTTTTTTTAAACTTGTCAAAACCTCAACTAAACTTTTTTTGTTTTACTTATGGGGTGACAATTCAATCAATTTTGCAATAAGGCCATAACATAAGAAATGTAGATAAAGTGATGCGCTGTGAATACTTTCTGCATGCACTGTATACTTTCTAATCCAGAATGGAATTAAGTTGAGCTAGGTTCACTGGCTGTGTTGGCTGTAACCAGATTGTACCACTGTGTCCATCAGCAAGTTCCAAATGATACATTATGATTTCTATACATGTTGTTGGTAAAAATGACATATGTAAATAAACTACTTGTAGAGGTGGTTGTCAAGACTAAACAGGAATAATTTGCATGACCCAACCCTCTATTCTAAATGAAAACTTTTTTTTAGCGGTAATAAAATGCAGACATAGTTTTTAGACGACTCTATTTACTTTAAAGCAAGGGACAGCGATATAGATGGGCAAATAGTTAGCTGCATGGCTAAAAAGAAGGGGTAGCCCTATAAATGCTGACTTTCATCTGTTCATGGCCTTTTGGCCAAGATCGAGTGTAGTATCTGCTCTTATCTGTCAGGAAAGCCATATCTTCAGGGGATATGACAAGTAGTATCCATCCAGATAAAAGGGAAAAGCACAGCATTTGGTTAAGAAATTAAACACTTTTTGTTTTACTTGCCTTCCTGCAGCAGCTCAGAATGTACTTTTTTTCTCTATAAGACACAATCCATCCCACCCCCAAAATCAGTACATATTATAGAGCTGTTAATACATTCACTGCACTTCCATATGTGCATACTTAATGAGCAGCTCATAGGAATTGCAAGTGCAGTGAATATATTAACTGCTGTCAGAGGCTCACCCTGCCTCCTGTGCAAATATGTAAATAGCATGTTCGAGGGTGAGCTTCCGGTGTAAAGTAAATCTCCGTAAGCTGCTCCATAGGTTAAAAACGGCTCTACTCCAAGTGAATACCGATATACAGAATGTTCCAGCTCTGCAAACCCTGCTGTAACTCTCTCTGGCACTGTACATCAGGCATTTCACCTCATATAGTGAAGTCAGGGGGCTACTTGTGGGTTCACATAGTCATAGAGGCGTGTGTCAGTGTAATAATATATATTTATGTGTGGGTGGGCTGTATTGATGTAGTGCTTTTGCAGTGCAGGGCGGATTGTGCATCTGATGGATGTCATGGTCATAAGTGATATACTTTCAATAAAACCCTTCTTCTGTTGCTCTTTAGTGTGCCTGGCAGCACATTAACCTGAGGAAAGAGAGGAATGTCCATTGAGAACTGTTGCAGGCTGATCCTCAATCTGCTCAGAGACTATCACCTTATGGACTCTTTGGAGGAGGAAGAAGACAACTTCTTTTTCTCCCCCCAAAACACCCGCGGAAAGCTGCAGCGATTGTCTAAATCATTGCTGCATTTCCAGGGTATCGGCACCGCCCTGATTGTGTCACAGTGATGCAAAAGGGGGGCAATAGACCTACATGTTAATAGAGGGGTGTCAGCTTTCCAGCTGGCTGTGTGGACAGGGGAGGCCAGGAATTGCAGGTCGTGAACTTTGTACACTGTCGCGATTGCCCGTACCGTGCTGGTAAAAACAACGCAGTACCGGTAGGGAGGTTAATAATATATATTATTAATATATAATAATATAATATATGTGTGGGTGGGCTGTAATGATGTAGTGCTTGGGCACTGCGCCACAGTACAGGGCAGAATGTGCCTCTGATCAATGTTGTCACAAAATGATATGCTTTCAATAAAGCCCTTCGCCTGTCAAGAGCCTGCCGCTTCGGGAAGTTTAGTCATGACCCTCAGTGACGGGATGTACAGCAAATGCTGAAATGACCTGCATGGTCCAGTTCTGCACTTTCTGCTGGAACATGCTGTATATTTAGTCTGTATGTAAATCTGCAAGTCTTTTTTCCTCTTCCAAAACTGCTCATGCTACAATGGCACAATGTACAAACTATCTACTACTATCTACACATAAGACTTACTGCTTTAGCATTTACAATACAAGCATATTGTAACCGCTAACGCTAGCATGTTCAAAATTTATGCAGTAGTGGGTCACAACGCCGAACATGCAAATGCTACACAGGTTTACAATAGAAAATTGATCAACCTGAAACTGATGTATGTATAACTAGCCTTAAGCCCCCATACACCTTACCATCTTAGCCTACAATTTCTATACAACTTTTCTTCTTCCAAAGCCATGTAATATGAGGACCTTTCTAAACCTGGAAGTGATTGGAAATCACTATGTATTCTATCAGGCAGGACCCGGCACTACATAGTTCCTAGGTGCCCAACCTGTGGCCCGGGGGCCGCATGCAGCCCTTTGGGCATTGTTAGGCGGCCCTCCTTGGTCCTCCACATGCGGTCCCCAAAACCTAACTGTTAATGCATAGGGCATAGCAACATACCTGTGAAGTGGTCACACGCTGACCCAGCTTTTCTAATCAACTTTAGCGGTCCTAGTTTTCAGGGAAACCAGGTCTACATATGAGTACTGCACCCAGTGGCAGGAGGAGAGGGGGGGGGGGTGGGTGTTGTTGGGTTTTGACTGCCTGATGGGATCTGATCCACCGCCTGCTGAGATATGTTGACAGGGGGAGGGTCTGGATCGATGTTATGTGCGGCCCTTTAAAGATGCTGAGGGCCGCACTTGTGGCCCTACATATCAACTCAGTTGCCCACCACTGAGTCATAGTTGGTTGAACCAAAGGTGTATGATGGGCTTAAAGCTAGCCATACATGGACAGATCCCTGCCCATTTTTTGGGCAATCGACCACCATTTGTGCAAATCTGGTGCGCCCACCTGGCGAGATGGACCAGGAATCTGCCACATATCAGATCGCACTGTGATCCGTCATGCTGGTAGGTTTCCGTCTGATCCCATTACTTTAGATGAGGCCGGCAGTCCCCATCCAAAGTAATGTCCAGCACAAAGAGGGTGCCGGCCGGTCCTTTGGGGGACCGGCTTCAGCATAATGATCTCATCTCGCTGCAGTCTGTCCCTCAGGAATCGAGGCGGGTATGCCTGCCTTTAGGCTCCATTGACACGGCCAATGTTCAGGCTGATGCACTGCGTCAGCAGTCCAGAAATCAGCTCCCCGGGACATGCCCACAGTTCGGGCACATGCCCACAGTGTGCAGGTTTTTGTCAAATATTGACAAATACCCCCAATGTATCCCATTGGGCGAACACAATGGGGAACTTCGCATTTCCCTAGCTGTTGTGCTTTTCAGGCATTGGGCTTCAGGAAACACACTGTTTGAATTAATCCTTACTTGTTATACAAAGATATTGCATCCAAGTTGTACCAGCAACTGGGTGTGCAATATGCTTTGTCCCGTTATCCTCTAAAGACAATTTCACATCTTTTATTTAGATGGCAGGTCCCACACGTGACCCGCTATTACACTCACCCTCCTGCAGCTGATACTTGGGGGAAACACAGCATGCAGCAGGGGACACAGGCATGAAAGATTACCAGAGGTAATGAGGACTGACAGCTTGGGGGGATATATGAGCAGCCAGAAGGCCAGCATTGATCACTCTACACATGAGGCAACACAGATAAGGGTCACGACGTCTGTCATGTCTGAGAGGATAACACACACGTTCAGCAGCCCCACATGTATGACATCAGCCCACAATATAACTCCACCGACCAGTATGGGGTTGGTGACATTTTAGTAAATACTCTCTGCGCTATACATGATGCTGATGTGAGATACAAAAAAGACGGTCTATACAGGTGTGTAGTAGGGCGGAGTCAGCACACAATGCCCAAACAGCACAATGTCACCCCTCCTCACCTATACGCGCCGTCAGGGTCTCCGGAGATCCTTCTTCTAAATCACCGGCTCCACGTTCAGCCGCTTCCAATACCGAAAACACGTGAAGCAGTAGTCGTACGAGCAACGTTTCCACTTCCGGCCGCAAAGAAATGCGTATTTGCCCCACTTCCGCTCTAAGTTGGCGCGGTTTACTTATCTCGGACTTGGAATGACCGTCCGCCATCTTTGATTTGGGCATTTGCCCTGTTAACTTTATGAAGGCGAAAAACAGGAAGTACAGCTGGTAGAAGTGGCTCGGCCGCCTAGTGAAGGCCCAGCGCTACTGTGTGCGCATGTGCATCCTACAAATCCTCCTTGTCTATCTGCCTGTTTACTAGAGATAAATGTGCAGCTTACACACAGCTAGGCAGATACACTGAACATTAAACTATATAATTGTTGTGGCTATAAATCTAAATGGTGGATATTTATCCTTTATAGCTGGTACATCTTTTCCAATTATATTTATATCTCATCTCTGCTAACAAAATCATAGTAAAGGAGAGACTTCTCTTTTGAATAGTGGTCGGAGCCATGCAAATATATCTGGTATAGTCATGAGGCCTCTCTGTGTCTAGAATCAACCTTCAAAACCTCTTCAGTATTTATATATATCTTAACATTCATTAAGAGGTGGATAATCATTTAAAGAAAAACATTTGTATATCAATATACTAAGGGATTGAGTTAAATTACATCCCTAGTACATATATTGTGTATTGACAGGTGCTGAAACTATCAGGGCAATTTCCCTTTACTTCCTGCTCTACAACTCAACAGGATTTCTATACATAATAGTTTTTCATTTACCAAGACCTTCATTTGTTATTGTGGATAGTTATCTTTGGGGAAAAAAATCCAGCTTATGCACACGTGTCTCCCATCACTTAACAATGATCCTCTTGGATATACCTGCAGGCCTGTCTCACAGTGTATGTGCATTTTCATTTGAACAGGCTCATTGGATATAATATGAACGTTTCGCTTATGCGAGACATGCATTACCAAACGTAATAGTTTGATTATGGGTGGCATTGGTGATTAGGAAATTTAGAGAGAGAACATTCATCCAGTGGTTGTATCCCTTCGCCACACTATACATATGTAAACAAGGCCGCTAGGCCTGCCCCACGATGATTGCACAGGGCTCTTATTTATTTTTATATGCAGTCCCCACCACTACCCCCGCACATTTGTCGTTTGTTCACCGGTATGGATGTTAGTCCTCCAGCAGTTAACCCCAGAAAATGGTGGGGATAGACTGCATACAGCTCTGGCCCAGGAGTCTCTCCAAGTTCGGAGGGGCGCCCACCCTAGTCCTTACTACCTGGCAGACCAGGCTCTGGTCGAGGAATGGGACACTCAAAGGTCAGACCGGCTGCCCCATGCTTTTTGAGCATGGAGCACTTTTTTTTATGTGAGTCTGTCCCCACCCCCCACTCTCTCTTGCAAGTTTTGTTTGTTCACTTGTACGGGTTGACTAGTCCTTCTGGATTGCCCCGGAACATGGTGGGGAGAGGCTGCTTACGCGGTCCGGCAGTCTCTCCATGTTTAAAGTCCCGACTACTTGGGCCATGGTCACCTAGGGAAAGGGGCACCCGGGGGACCTGGCCTTCCAGTCGGGCCCCCTGGGGAAAAGGTCACCCGAGGGACGTGTGGCTTCGGCTGCCGCCCCACTTGCCACCCCCCCGGGAGCACCGGTCCTTTAGCCCCTTTTGGGGCAGGGACATCATGGGCGATCTGTGTTTGCTTGGAGTGTTTTCACTTTTTGTGCACTCACTTTCTAGTTTGCACTGGTTGCACACGAGTTTTCATTTGGGTGCTTGCACTTGCCGAGGCTCAATAAAAAAAAAAAAAAAGGGTCAGGTGGCTTCGGGGCGGTATAGTGGCACCCATGCAGTTTGGTGTGGTTTTACACTACTGTGTGCTCTTCGCTTATTTTGCACTGGATCCGAGGCTCAATAAAAAAACAAGCACAAGATATATACTTTAGGCTATGTTCCAACTAAGGCGATCAGCTGTGGAGTGGACACGATTTCAATCAAACGTGACAATCAAAGGCAGCCGATCGCACGCAATTGCTGTCATGTTCTGGCTTGACCAAACGATTTTTACCCAATTAAAAGAAAAAATCACGCCCATAGAGAAGGAATAGATCGCTTCCATTCATGTCTATGGGCAGATAAATCGCGTCCGCCCTCGATCTAAATAAGAGGAGTCGTGGTTCTGATCGCGGGTCCAACAGCGACCTATCATGGCCTTTAGTTGAAGTGGGGACACGCCTATTTAACTTAATGGGAGCGATCAGCCGCGAACATAGTCTAAAGGCGATCACATTTATTAATATAATATGTGACTAATATTATATCTCTTTTTAAAGCTCTGATGACCAGCAGGGGCTGGTTTTGTCTTTGGATCTTTGGCTTTTGGCCATTTCAACAACTATTTGCATGTCATCAATGTAATTCAAACTGACTTTGGCTGGGCGTACACGAGTCGATACCCGTTCAATGGATGAACCCACGAGTGCAGTGTGATGATGTCACCACGCTGCACTTGAACATTCGTGGATTGAACGGCGAAACAATGTGCACCACATGGCCTGCGGTACGGGGCGGCGCCGACGATAGATCGGGCTTGCTGGCTGACTGCCGCCATGTAGGGTAATTGGTGGTGGGAGTGGGAAACCGTGTCCTTTTTGGAGGATGCGTGTCAGTACCGCCCACCGTGCCTCCTGAGACGAACGGCTCTGCTGCATCTTGTGACTGGCTGAGGGCCGAGGTTGAGCCTCGGAGATTTAGTGCCTCTGGTTTGGACCCCGGGGTGCCATAAAATTCACTGGTGGGTGACCACCTTTTATGGCACGTTAGGCCCGTCCCGTGCTGGCACAGGACACTTATTTATTTATTTATTTATTGCGTGACTCCTTCCCCCCACTCCCCTTGCACGCCCCACTCCCCTTGTTTAGATATATAAACCCACAGATCCTATTTCAGATCTTGCAGTAATATTGTGTTTGTTGTGTTGTTTGGCCATCCTAATTAATGTTGAATTATTTGATCGTGATCACTTGTAACAAAATAGATAGCTATGATTTTTCAATATTTTCTGAGGGTGCTTGAAATATTAGCCCTACTTCCAAAATAAGCACTAATTAAAGTTCTTAAAAAAGGTCAGTGTAAATAGTGTACAGCCTGCTATACATGTAAAACAGTCAAATCAATGTGCAATAAAATGTAGAACAGGGGAAGGGCCGTCGTCATAAATCCTGGGGCCCCATACCCTGACATTTTTCTAGCCCTCCCTGGACAAAAGTTGTTGGGCGGGGGGGTGCTACTAAGAAAAATCCGTGCTCTGCACTGCTCACTGTCATCAGTGACTGCCTGCAGTTCGGGGATTGTCATGTCAAGTATGGAGCCCAGCATGGCGCCGGGCCCCCCGAGCTGCTCGGTCCCCGGACATGAGTGCCCTCTGTCCCCCCTGACGGCGGCCCTGAACAGGGGTGTCAAATTCAAATATGCAGCGGGCATGCTATGCAATGGACTCATACACACAGGTACATCAGTGTTGCATTATTCAGTGGTTCCCAAACTGGGGGGCGGGCCCCCTGGGGGGTGCAGGCCCTCATTCTTAACTGTGTTTGAATGGGGAGGGGGGGGGCCCGATAATGTTCCTAAATAGAAAAGGGAGGCCCTGCAAGGAAAGTTTGGGAACCACTGCAATAATGTCTATGCAGTTAGCCACATTGGCATATGCAGACTCATGTTAACGCACCCATTGAACAGGCATTGGACGTGTAAAAAATACCATTGTTAAATGAAAAGTGAAAGTGAAAAACTTATATTGGGAAAAAAATTATACCTCGGTTGTTTTTCTGACATCTTACTGGCATTTTTGCTCCCTAGGTCCCTTTCTGCTTGTATTAACCCCTTTCTAAAGTAATGTGGTGTTTAAAGCCCCCCATGTACCTTAAGATCGATCCATACTATATCCTTACTATTTAGATCTACCAACAACTGTGTAGTATAGTGACCTCCCTGATAGAATACATAGTGATTG
>CM070033.1:24930299-24951947 GCA_036250615.1 Ptychadena robeensis
ACACTAGATTGTCACTCTACAGGACACTAGATTGTCACTCCACAGGACACTAGATTGTCATTCCACAGGACACTATGGCTATGTAACACCCTTTATCACACTATATTATCACCCTATATCACACTGTATTGGCACCCTAATACTATCATCACCCTATATCACACTGTATTATCACACTATTATCACCCTATATCACACTGTACTCGCACCAAATATGACACTGTATTATCACCCTATATAACACTGTATACTGGCACCCTACATGACACTGTACTGGCACCCTACATAACGCTGTACTGGCACCCTACATGACACTGCATTATCAACCTTTATCACACTGTACTGTGCCCATGTAGAACACTGTATTATCACTCGTCATAATACTGTACTGGCACCCTACATGACACTGTACTCTCACCCTATATCACACTGTACTGGCACCCTACATGACACTGTACTCTCACCCTATATCACACTGTAATGGCACCCTACATGACACTTTACTGGCACCCTATATCACACTGTATTATCACCCTACATGACACTGTACTGGCACCCTATATGACACTGTAATGGCACCCTACATGACACTGTACTGGCACCCTATATCACACTGTATTATCACCCTATATAACACTGTATGAAACTGTACTGGCACCCTACATGACACTGTACTGGCACCCTACATGACACTGTACTGGCACCCTGACCCTACATGGCACTGTACTGGCACCCTTCATGACACTGTACTGGCACCCTGACCCTATATGGCACTGTACTGGCACCCTACATGACCCTACATGGCACTGTACTGGCACCCTTCATGACACTGTACTGGCACACTGACCCTACATGGCACTGTACTGGCATCCTAGCTGTCACACCATACGCGATTCTTTAGTGTCACTGTATTGACGCCCTATTGATGCTAGCAGTATAGTCACCGTGCCTGTCAGTGGCTGTGACTGAAGTGTACCTGTTCTGGGCACTGTGAATGGACCCTCATACTCACAGTACTGTCCCCCCATTGATATAACTCCGGGACCCCCATAGGATACGTATGATTCATATACAACAAAGCGACCCATCACTTGCCTGTTTATGATGTCCTCTATACCCTTTATACATGTCTATACATAAATTACATACACTTCCCATTGATAGGATTGGGGGGATGATACCCCTGTGACCCCCCCCCCCCCCCCCCTATAATCTGCAAAATAAAACGGATACAGTTTGAGGTAATGACAATCCGCAGTTTTTTTAATTCGGTTTATAACGGATCCTCCTCAGTGTTCTTCAGTCACAGTCTGTGCTGAATAATGTATCTGTACCGTGGTAGGATAAGGGAACGTTTATTTATAATATCCTGTTATATCAAATAAAAGTCGTATTACAGTTACAGTCATGTAATGGTGACAGTAACCGTCTCCCATCAGGACACAGGAACGTCTTCATCTCAGACAGGTCGTGTATAGAGATACCTGCAGACAAGGACAGAAAGTTGTGCTTACAAGATTGGTGTGGAACTACAAGTCTCAGCACACGCTGTCAGTCTCTGACAGATCCAGAAGGGAGGTTTGCTGAGATTTGTAGTCCCCCATCCACCAGGAACCCTCACTCTGCTCTCCTGTTCTTTATATGACCCAGCTTGCTGAGGAACATTCACCCGGCGGTACTCAGGGCACTGCCCACGTAGAACATGCCAAAAATCCCGAAATTTTGGATATTAACCATTATCCTGCCTATCCCGATCATTGTGCGCGTTCACGAGAGCCCAGCTAAACTGCGGAGACCGCCGAATAAAAGGTGTAAAAATTCCGGGCTGTGAAGATAGCTGCAGGGTGTGGAGGGGGGTGACACTGTGTACGGGTAGTGCCCGGCGGCCATGGTGCCCCTTCAGTGGCATGCCATAGCCCCATAACGGAGGGAAGTCCCCGAGCCTTCGTTGCCTACGTTAGGTTATGCGGGCTATGGCAGGCTTGCATTGCAAACACTATAACTCTGCCTCACAGCTGCATCCCGCCTCAGCGCCTCACACACACAGATGACATTTCGTATTTGCGCGCTGTTTTGCTCTCGGGTGACGTAGCGTAAACGTCGCCCAATGCTCGTCGGCCGCTGGTCAGGACAATGGAGGGGAGCCGGCCAATAGCACGAGGGGACTAGTTGGCGGCGGCCAATCAGCGCCGGTCTGAGCTGAGAGTAATGTTACAGATTGGGAGAGTGAAGAGGCTGCGTATCGATCCCGCTTTCTCTCACAGCCATTGCAGTACATTGAGCTCCATAGACACAGCATTGGGTGAGTACACGGCACCTCAGCTGAGACTTGACTGGCGATGTCTATGTGACTGGGACAAGCGGGTAAGTATTGGGGAAAAAGACGGGCGTCAGGCAGTTCGCCAATTAGTCGTTTTAATCCGCCTGACGGCCTCATTAATCCCGGGCCGCTGAGTGAGGGGGAAGCGGAGGGGGATTAGAAAATACACCCGGTGGGGATAAGGCGACGAATGAGAGGAATTTCTGAGGGGAATTCACCCGAAAAAGACTCATTTATTCTCCACACGGTATGACGTCACACAAAGATCACCTCAGAGAAGGAGAATAATTACCGGGCAATGACATATGCATTTTATTCGGCCACCTACAAAGTGAAAGGGGAACTTTTACTGTCATGCGTGGGAGGCAGGTGGGCATCAACCCCCTAAACTGACGGGCACCGGCTTTACATTACTCCTTAAGAGGACTGGCATAGGGGGCACTGCCACCCGTATTCTGCCAGGGGGGGGGTTATGTTGAGTGTATCAGGGCGTATTGGCAGAAGGCACCACGATTACCTCAGGATACATTCTGTTGTAACATGGCTGACTATAAGAAGACAAAAAGGGGGTGAGAAGGGTGGCGGCTGGCATATCCTGACGGCTTTTCAGCCTCTCGGTACACCCGGTATCTCTGACCAGTCGCCGCTGCTTCTCTTTACGAGATGGCGGTTGCGAGCCGCACTCTCTAACATGGTGGTTTTAATAGCGCGAGGGAGGAGGGGCGCGGGCACGACAAACAATAGGCAGAAAAGGGCGGCGCGCTCCCGTCACCGCCATTCCGAGTAGCGGAGCGCGCGCACGCACCAAAGCGCGCCGCCTCAGCCTTTTTTCTCTCCTCTGCCCTATCCCCACAGTGTTCTAATGTAATGTACGGAGGACTGAGAGCCACATAACCAGCCGCCTCGGAGAAAGAGTCCCTCCGCCGCCCGTCACCGCGACCCCGCACACCTCCGCAAGGGCACAGCGGGGCTGCCGGAGACATTTCAAGGGGACTTTCTTTCATCCGAAAGCCGCTCTCACAAGATGGAAGGAGAAAATCTGTCATTGTTGACCTTTTTTTTTCCTCCCCCCTCCTTTCTGGAGCTGCGCCATCGCTTGACTAACAAGAGAATGTGTTGGTTACATGGAATATGACAGAGCTGGCCGTAGTGACAGGGGATCCTCCTTTAACGGGGGACATCAATCAGCTTGTGGTTGCCTATGGCAACTGTATTCCGTCATTATAGGGGGGGGGGGGGGCACAGCCTGTTTGACACTTTTATACCTCAATCAGCATAATAATTGCAGAATAATATCTCACACAGTCTGTATAGAAAAATGCATGCTGAGACTTGTAGTTCACCAAAAATAATTAGGGGTTTTCTTATTAATCAGTACATTCGAATTACAAGCCCCAGGATGCTTTGTCTGGTACCTCACCATTTGCCATCATCTAATATGCTTTCCACCCAACCCATCATGTGTAAATTAGCCAGGACATTAGCCATCATGGTTGCATGAAGGCCCCCATACACGTCTAGATTTTTTGTTCAATTAATTTTTTTTGTTAATTGAAAATCTATGGCAGCCCACATGGTTAGATCGACCTAAAATCGATCTTAAGGTGTGTGGGGAGCTTTACTACAGTTGTCATAGATTACAATCAATTACAGATTTCCCTGATTCCAAAAAATTTCATCTGTTTAAGTTGATTGAAATGAAAATCTAGACGTGTATGGGGGCCTTTAATGCCCCCATACACTTCTAGATTTTTCATCCAATAAACTTAATTCGGTAAATTTTTTTCGTTGATTGAAAATCTATGGCAGCCACATGGTTAGATCAACCAATTTAACAATCAAAACAATTAAAATTGAAAAAAATTTTTATTGAAAAATGATTGGACATGCTGGTCAATTTTAATTTTGGTTGTATTGAAATTGATTACACTTTCAGTCGATCCCAAAAAAGTTGATCAAATATCTGTTACTACAAGTGGCAAACATACAATCAATCACCAATTTCCCTGATCCCCAAAAAATTGATCTTTTTAGGTTGATTGAAAGGAAAATCTACACGTGTATGGGGGTCTTTAGCCAAGCTCTTCTAGAATATGTTGATCACCTCAGAGTCACAGATATCCTTCTTCTTCCATAGATAACATACTGATAGATCTCACATGGATTTCTTTTTTAGTTCCAGAACAATGACAGCAGTTGTACAGCAATCTTTCTCCATTGGCAGGTTTACTATAAATGGCTAGTGACTAGTCTACTTCTAGAATGAAAGCTTTAGACGTGTTGTTTGGGAGGCCATTCGGTTTTACGGTTGGGAGCAAATCCGTATGCTGCTGCTGTATATACTTCACAGTGACTGGCTCTACCGAAACTTCCTGCATGAAGTTTCCTCGTATCCCATGTGGTACATCACGGGTTGCAGTTAGAGATGAGTAACATTTGAACTATTCCAAACACACCACATTCCCAGGCACACAACTCGCTTGTTTCCCAGCTCACAGATTGCCGTTTTCATTCTTTTTTTTTTTTTTCTCTTAGAAGAAAGGCTGTAAGAAAATATAGCTAGATTTAAATGCAACAAAAAAATATTTCTTCAATACTCAGGCTCATTGTCAGTTATTTTCAGTTCATGCAAGATGAAAATTTCCGTTGCAGAGAATAAAATTCAACAGTTCAGTTGACTCTTACTGTACATTGAATCATTTTTATATAGTTGGATATATACATTGAATCTTGACAAACTCCAAAAACCGTTATGCACATTTGGCAGTTAAATTAAACTTGTACTGTTTATCCATTCAGCCTTTGCCCATATCCATATATAATGAATACATTTCTTTATAGGATAATATGCATTAATATGGCCTTTTTACTTCATTGAAGCCTTTAGATCACCTATAACTTATACCCTGAGAATCATATACTGAACTCTATTGTCCCAACATGACAGATATACTCTATTCGTTAAGAATATGACTTGGGCTCTGTTTACAGGGTCGCTTTCTTAAGGTAGCCATACACGGGTCTATTTGTCTGTGATCGATTCCCGATTCAATCATTACCGGCAATCGATCATTTGTAATTGATGGCACACCACCTTGGGAATCCGATTTATGGTCATGATTTTGACAGGAGGTGATTGCAAAAAAAAAAAAAAAGCAGATTCCTCAAAATCCATTGATCGGACAGGCTTCTGCATAGGGAGCTATGGATCAATCGCACAGGAAGTGGTCGATTTTCTCCACCAACGTACTTCGATAAGAAGTGATAAGAAATTATCTGAAAAAAAACCTGGATCAAGGTTCAATCTGATTTTTGGTCGATTTCAATTCGGTTTGGTTGATCGTTCAGAGTGGGCAGTACTTGATTGATTGCTGTAAACGCTGCAAAAATGGAACTCTTACAAAAGCTTTTATATCCCTAAATACCCTTCATTTAGTATTACTTGACTAGGTATTAAAGACATATAACCTAAACTCAGCATTACATACTGTTAATGGCTTAAGCTCCCCCATACACGCTCTGGATTTCTACCTGATTTTTCGGCCGATCGATGGCTGAAAAATCGAGTGAAAATCTAAAGCTTAAACTTGTAAATCGCTGTGAAATCAGCAGCCAAATCGATCTAAGCCATTACAGACATGTCCATAACTCTTAGATCGTTTACATTACTTTGAATGGGGACCAGTGTCTCCAACGAAAGTAAATGCCGGCACACAAAGGGTGCCCGGCCGATTCTCGGCAGAACTGGTCGATCTGCTGGGAGATCGTCAGAAAATCTAAAGGTGAGTGTAGGGGCTTTACATACATTAGATTTTATATCATATTACAAAACTAAAGGTAAAAAATCTATAAGAACTATATAAAATAAGTATATGTCTAAATAAGCTGAACAGTTATCTGTTAAACAGTTTGCAAGATTTCACTTGACAAATATCTGTTCTCAGGGAACCTCTGTCAATACTGGAGTATCTGCTACTATAGACAACTAAAAGTGGCCATACACTGTTCAATATTTCTGTTTAATAGACTTAATATGATTGATTTATAAGTCGATCAATTCAAAATAGATTCGTGCCCATCCGGGATGATTGACCAGAAGTGATTGAAGTCCAACGGACATTTGGTAAATTGTAGAACTACAAATATCTGACGGGTTTTCTAGGCATTTTGATCGATTTATGATCCTACTATGGAGCGCAGGCATATTGCGATCGGTCATATTACGATCGTACTATGAACAATCATAATACGCATGCGCTCTATTGTACGATTGTAAATCGATCACAAACAAATCTATTGCACTGGAATTACGATTGATCGAATCGGCGATCGATGAAGCAAAAGTTGCCATGTGTATGGCTAGCTTAAGTGTACTAAGTTGTTGCCTTTATATATAAACCAACTCCTATACATTTATACAGGTACACTGATGTCATAAACATTTCCGAAGTCCTCATCTACACAATGATTTAAATAAATGGTTGCTCAATGCATCAAGATTCTGATGTTGATCATAAAGGATAACACACCACTATATAGAATCTGGAAATGTTGGTGAAGAAGCTTAAATCACTGTTGATCTGCAGTTAACCCTTTGTGCTACATTTCAACTAATCTTCATCCCTCCACACAAATTAAGGACATGTAATGAAAGCATAATATCGCAATAGGAAACCTATATACTCTGAAATCAAAAAAGCTTTGGCTGCATGGTTCAGTGTTCTACCCAAACCACATATAATAAAGGAACACAGCCATACAGCAAGCGGATCTTTATGAGAAGTATTTTCTTATGTGGTAATAGAGGTGTTTTTCTGTATGTTTACAGAAATCTAACAAAATGGGGAAAGGTGATCCCAAGAAGCCAAGAGGAAAGATGTCCTCTTATGCTTACTTTGTGCAAACTTGCAGAGAAGAGCACAAGAAAAAGCACCCCGAAGCATCTGTCAATTTTGCAGAGTTCTCCAAGAAGTGCTCAGAACGATGGAAGGTAATGGCTCTTTAAACATCTTGTGTATATATACTGTGTTTCTGTGCATGTTAGGTTCAGTATTGTGTTCAGAGTGACAATGTTTCTATTGATAGCCATAGAAAAGCTCAAAAATATTTCTGCCACAAGCCGTTCATTTGCATTGTACACCTGGTTCCTGAGGTTCATCCAGTTCAGAAGTTTCTACACACATATTCCTGTCATAGAGAGAATGTTTTACCTGTTACATTCATACACCGTTTTTGTTTCTTTCATAAAGTAGTCTGTTTTCATCTAGCTGCACATCTCATCCGTTTGTGTCTTGCTTAAGAAGCCATATATATATATATATTATTAGAGACTCACCTGGGAGGTAAAACGAACACACCCATTTAAAGAGGAATGTGCAGACATTCAGAGCATAGACCACCACCTCGTCACCATCTTTACTTGTTGCAGGAAATCTGTCAGTAGTTACCCTGGTCAGAAGATAATGTAGCATTCACACTGTTGGTCACAGGGCAGTAAACATGTTCTTGTTTAGCTATGCTGTTAGAAGACCTCGCCGCCCTGGGATTGGCTGTCCACAAGCAAGAGAATGGCAGCTTCCATGTTGTAAAGAGTTACATTACATTTAGAAATGTGTATTTCTCTATGTCAGAACTACACAATGCATTCACCAGCCAGAATGCTAGATGGTAAGGGTCCATTCCTTCTCAACTTTGTGTTTTTTACAATATGTTTTGTTCCACAGACTATGTCTGCTAAGGAAAAGGGCAAGTTTGAAGATATGGCAAAAGTAGATAAAGTTCGTTATGAAAGAGAAATGAAAACCTATATACCACCCAAAGGAGAAACAAAAAAGAAGTTCAAGGACCCAAATGCACCAAAGAGACCACCGTAAGTTGTAACTTTGTGGTAGATTGAAAGTTGCAGTGCTTGCCAATCTTTAATAGAAGGATTAGACAGTTTTCCAAGGGCTGTTAGGAGATTTGTTTAAAGCAAATATAAAATGACTGGAGTCTCAAATGTTTAGATATATTTACTGAAAAGTTCAGATTTTAGAGCTGACTTTCTGCACATAATGACATTTGTTTGTATTTCAGATCAGCTTTCTTCCTGTTCTGCTCTGATTTTCGTCCTAAAGTCAAAGGTGAGCAACCAGGCTTGACCATTGGAGATGTGGCAAAGAAGCTGGGAGAGATGTGGAATAATACCGCATCTGAAGACAAGCTGCCTTATGAAAAGAAAGCTGCCAAACTGAAGGAAAAATATGAGAAGGTAATTGGATTCCATATATATCTGTTCCTTAAAGAGCTCACTACTGTTCTAGCTGAGATCTAGACTTTCCTGAAGTCCTGAATGATATTGTATGCTCTTATATCACCTCTTCTCACATTATTCATTATAACCTGCAGCAAGTCAGGGTCTGCCTCATTTCCTGGGTGCACCATGTAGGACGCCCTCCCCCTTTATTCATTGATTGCAGTTCATGGAACCTGAGCATCACATGTAGGTGCCGCCCGCCTAGTAATGTCACTCCTCCAGACTGACTTGCCATGGAACTATCTAGAACGCCTCCAAAAAGCCAGCGTACTATTTCCAGCAATGCTAAGGTGTCTTATAAAGGTCTGAGACAAGGTGTGATCAGAAAACGATGTACAGCATTTTGCCGTCCATCAAGTGTAACCCGATTGTATGTAGTCTTCCTCTGACTTATTTCTTGTAAAAAATCTATATTGGGAATATACCATTTCCCTTAAAATTCCAGACAAGAGCTGTGAGCGTCTGTACTACTAATTTACACTTCTGATCCGTCCAATTGGACTGACTACATAAATGCTCTTTCAGAAAAAACAAAACATTTTTTATTGGAGATTTCGGTATCTTTTTTTTCTGCAGATATCACTAACTTAGTTGGTGTCACTGTAGCACACAAGGACGCTTTATGCTTTCTACAACTTCCTTCAATAGTTACTTCTAGGTCACAGTAATTGTAGTTATATTTTGTGTTCTCTTTGATCTGGGTAATTTTACAAAATAACAATTTACAATTCCCCACAAATACCACATTGTAATAAGATGGTTGCTCAGAGAATGACATTCATAAAACCGTGCTACAAGTCTGGAGAACATCACTACCCACATTCACGGCTTCTATATTTATAGTTTTATTATGGAATAGAAAAAAGCAGCTGTATTCTCCTATATCTATCGTGTCTCTCCCAGTATTCCCCACACTGTATGTTTTCCTTCCTTGGATTTGTGCTGAAGGTGGCACTGTCTTACTAAGATCGCTTTTCTTCTGAATCGTCAGATTGTTCTCTTCCAGCCGAGTACAGACATAGAAGCCCTGCCTAGCCGTCTGCAGTATCTCTCACATGTTCAAATGGAATTGTGGAGCTGATATGTGGGCCACAGCTAGGGATATCTATCCAATCTCTGAATTTCCTGACAGCGTAGTAGTGGCCTTTTGCTAGCACGCTGTATAATATTCTGAGATAGTGTCCGCCTTCCTCAGAGGCTGGAAATGGAAAACCAGTAATTAAGTGATTGGGGCACTACATTGTTACACAGGTTATAAGGCAATGCAGTCCTGTAAAGCTTTGTGGTTGAGTGGTTCTGAACATTTTATCAGTGTTACTGTTTGTTTAATGTGATCTTATATGTAAGAGTATTTAAATTTCATGTACCAATTATTTTTATGTACACATTTCCTGGGTTCCTTTGCCCCAGCTTTTAGCTGGCACACTTTTTGACTCCTGGGCCACAATGAGATTTTATATTTGACAGAGGGGCCCAGGAAAAACCTGTAAGGGCTGCTGGTCTCGGGTCCTCCCAGCCTGGGTGGGACATTTGAACAGATTACATTAATAAATGTAAACATTTTTGATACCTTGTTAAATAAAAACAAAATTAAAAGGAAGATATAACAAATTATATTTGATAAAGGCTACACTTACTATTGTAGATATGGGGGGGACTCTAGAAGGAGACCATACCATTTATCTTCTAGGCATTATCCTCACTTATTGCAGGGAGAAGGCCTGTGCATCTTGACACCAAGGCTACAGGGCCGGTTTAAAAGCTGGAACGTGCCAGAAATAGTGCGCAGGCCTTAGTTTCCCCATATCTGGGATATAAAGTAACATCTCTGTCCGCCCTACGTGACATTGTATTCTCCCATCCATAGGATGTTGCAGCATATCGGGACAAAGGAAAGCCCGAACCAGCCAAGAAGGCACCTGCTAAACCTGAGAAGAGTAAGAAGCAGGACGATGATGACGACGACGATGAGGATGATGAAGATGAGGACGATGAAGATGATGAGGATGATGATGAAGATGATGAATAAATCTCTCCAGGAGCAGTTTTGTCTATATAGCATTTAAACCCCCTGTACACAGCTCTCATTTTTTAAAGAAAAAAAAACAAATCAAAATATAAGGATGTGTAAGATTTGTTTTTAATCTGTACAGTGCCCTCCCCTTCCCCACTTGTTTTTTTTTTCTTTTGTATTGTTAACACACTACCAAACATATGTTTCGATGGCCCTGTCTTTTAAGTGGTACCACTTCAGATACCACTAACCTTGCCTCGTACGTAAGGGGGTTATAAATTGGCATGGAGATTTCCGCAGGCTCATGTTGGTGCACAGCACAATTTAGTTTATATGGGAATGTAGTTCAGTTTTCATCTTCAGTTGTCTTAGCATCATCATTATTGTTGTTGTTCTGTTTCTGGATACCACTCTGTAATTGCAAGAGAAATTGCAACTGTTTTGTTGACATTCTGATTGCTTCTAAGTAAATACAATTTTTTTTTTTTTTTTATCCCGGTGTCATTGATTTTGAAGTTTAGAGCTGTAGTGCACTTTCTAAACTCACAAGTACACGTGCAAAGTTAAGCCCCCCATACACCACATACAATTACCATGCAATTTCTGTACAACCAACTTTTCTTCTACCAAAACCATGTAATATGAGGACCTTTCTACACCTTCCTAACACTATGTATTCTATCAGGGAGGACCCGGCACTACATAGTTGTTGGTAGGTCTCATGGAAATTGTATGGAGGAATCTAAAGGTGTATGGGGGGGGCTTTACATTTTAACAGCTGTCCTTGTTAAGTGATGGAAGGGTTTTATTTTGTTGTGTTGAGGATTTTACTTTTGTAAAAAATTAATATTTGCTTATTTATTTTCAACTCTACTCAAGTGCAATATCGGAAAGCATTGTGTCAGATAACGCTACATCATGGAAGTCAGACATATTTTCATGGTAAATAGTACAAGTTGTACATGACTTGTGTTACTGACACAGTTCCTTACTATAGCTAGAGGCAGGTTTTATGTTTATTGGCAGTTTTGGACATGAAGATATATGGAAACGTCTCTATTAGTACCACATCCATGTCAATCATAAATGCATCAAATAAGGTACCAAGCGCTCACCACAGAGATGTTTAATCTTAGTATATAAAATATTATATTCTGAATTGAATCCTTTAGGGATGGCTCATGCTAAACCTACAGGTCACCAGCTGCTGTTTGAAGCCAGCAATCCATATCCCGCCATTCATGAAAGGATGCCTGCTTTAAATAAAAGTATAAGAAGCTGTTTCCTTGTTCATGAATATACTGTAGAAGAGTGTTTACCTCACAAATTTATACTTTGTGACAAGCCACATTTACTCAATATAGAACGACCCACAGGGGACTTATAAAGATGAACAAGGTAAATATAATGTTTAACCCTCTGAGCATTTCCCACGTGGCACGGTTTTTTCATAACCGTGCCACGGGCAATTGCACAATATGCTCCGCCATGATTGCCTGCTCAGCTGGAGGTCATTAACATAAGCCCGGCGTCACTGGAGACGCCGGACATACGCTAATGAAAAGTGACGCCCCTCCAGTTTGACGGAGGTCTATGGCCGGTGCTCCCCACCGCCGTAGGAAGACGGCCAGACCTAGAGCGCGGCTCTAGTTAACTGGGGCTGATGCATGAAACTCAGCCCGAGTTAACTCGGGCAGAACGCTCAGAAGGTTAATAGATTTTGGATAGCTGCACTTTAAAAAGTTCTAGAAACATATCAATATACAGAGTATCTCATTGGTAAGGAAAGGAAACAATCATTTTTTTTATCGATCACACTGTGTGGTGGTACCATCCATCGATGTTAGATTGACAATCAATTTTTCAGTTGCACAAGTGGATTTAATCTAAAGGCCCCCCATACACCTCACAATCTTGCCATACAATTTCTGTACAATCCACTTCTACCAAAACCATGTAACATGAGCAGCTTTCTAAACCTTCCAATCACTATGTATTCTATAAGGAAAATACATAGTTGTTGGTAGATCTAAAGGAAATTGTATGGAGTGTTCTAAAGATGTATGGGGGTCTTAAGATTAATTTCCTATGGGACTCGTGTGATGGCTCCCCAAATCATAACTGACTGAAAATTTCACACTTAACCACAAGCGACACAAATTCTGTGCCTCTCACTAGTGATGGCGGAACATCGGGTGGATCGGACATTTAAGGAGGTCCGCCTGTTCGCGAGTAGATTCAAATTCCCCGCCTCTGGGTGGGGAATATAAACCTGGAAAACCGAAAGTGATGTCAGTGACGTCACATCCGGTACCTGGAACGCATAGTTCCAGGTTGCGAGAACCAGATGTGATGTCAATGGGTTTACGAGCCGGCTGCTCACTAGAAGATCGGCTTCATGCCCATTCTCTAGTGAACAGATTTTTCCTCTGGTGGGATCTCGCTGCTCCTGATCCTTCCAGAGGAGGAATAGAGAGCTCCTTCTCGCCAGCAAACAGGGCGGGTTGAACACCTGTACTGCTCGCAGACGAGAAGGACGGCGAACATCTATGTTCACGGCCGAACTATCCGCCTTGCAGGCAGTTCGGTCATTACTACTCTTCACACTACTTCAAGACTCTGGGACTTTGATATCCATATGAATAGCAACATTTACCTTTGAAGAGGACTTTGCACCCCTGACCTACACCTCTCTCTATGTAAAGCTGGTCATACATGCATCAACTTAAGGCCCCTATACACCTCACAATCATACCATACAATTTCAACTTTTCTGTGGATGAGACTGTGGATAGAATACTATTCTAACATGCAATATATAAAAAATTTCTTTACAATCATCTTTTCCTCTACCATAGCCATGTAATATGAGGACTTTTCTAATCCTTCCAATCACTATGTATCACTGCAAGCAGTGATATAGACCTTCCACACTATATTCTATCAGGGGGAGGACCCGCACTACAATAGCAAGTGGATATATACCTTCCAATCACTATGTTACTATCGGAGGACCCGGCACTACTACAGTGATATATCCTTTCCCTCACTATTATTCTATCAGGAGACCCCAGCACTACATAGGCCGTGATATAATACCTTCCATCACTATCTTTCTAGAAAGGGAGGACTCGGCATACATAGCAGATCATATATACCTTCCAATAAAAAAAAATCCTATCAATGCTACAGCCTTATAACTTGTGCACCCCACCCTCGCAGAGCAAGTGAATATATTCTCCATCTGGTTCTACTCCTCTATAACCCGATGTATTTCTTCAGGGGGGACCCCGCACTACATAGCAAAGCAGCGAATATACCTTCTAATCACTGTTATTCTATCAGGAGGACCCGTGCACTACATATCATGCATATCTACCTTCAGTTCTATGTAAAAAAAACAAAAAAAAAAAAAAAAAAACTTTTTTTTCTATCAAGGGTGGACCACCGCACATACAAGTGATATATACCTTCCAATCACTATGTATTCTATCAGGGTGGACCCAGCACTACAGAGCATTGATATTTATACCTTCCAATCACTATGTATTCCTTTCAGGGAGGACCCGGCATTTACATAGCAGTGATATATACCCTTCCAAATCACTATGTATTCTATCAGGGTGGACCCACACTACATAGCAGTGATATACACCTTCCTCACGATGAGTCTATCACGGAGGACCCGGCCTACATAGGCAGTGATATATACCTTCCAATCACTATGTTTCTATCAGGAGGGACCCTGCACTACATAGCCTTGATATATCCCTTCCATCACTATGTCTCTAGCAGGAGACCCGGCAACTACATAGAGCAGTGATATAATACCTTCCATCACTATTTATTCTATCAGGGAGAGACCCGGCATTACATAGCAGTGATATACCTTCCACTCACTATATCGAATCATGGAGGACCCAAGCACGGAGGACCCAGCACTACATAGCAGTGATATATACCTTCCAATCACTATGTATGCTATCAGCATGCAAAATCGCCATAGAATCTGAACGTCTATGCCCAGCTTTACACATAATTTCTTAGTGCAGGGCCACCATCAGAAATTTCAGGGCACCATACTAGGTCATTATATGGATCCCGCCCCCACCCAGACTTGCCGCTCCAATCTGTTACTGAATGATGTCCAAACCAGGGGCTAGTAGTCATCCCCCAGGTCCATAGATCCGCTATGGTGATTCCTATGCCACTGCCACTGGGCCCACCCTAGATGGTCGGGCCTGGGACGGCGTCTATGTACAATGCGCCTGGGCACACAATCATTACCCAGATATCCAGAAAATGAGCCATGGGTCATACACAAACATCAGTCCAATATAGTACTGTACAGATGGATGGTCAGAGACAATCCCTAGTCAAGGAGGGTTCAAACATTGTAAGAATGTAATGTAAGAAATCAGGCTGGGTCACTGTTGGAAACAAAGACACTTGAAGACAGAAGGGTAAATCAAACACAGAAGCACATTGCTATACAGAGGCTATAAAGGGCGATGATGTGCAAGACAGATCCTCATTAAATTGACCCAATCACCTGGCGCTACAGGATTGGTGAACAAGCCGGTGAAAATTTCAAACTCAACATGTCCCGGCAGGGCAGTGCGGCCCCCTGGACTGTACTGTGCTGAACACATCCATAGTGTCTCTGGGGATTCAGTTTGGCCACACATAAATTGGTCCAGAATGGATCTCTCCACCTGCACAGGCTTCCTGCGATCCCTGTGGTCACCAAGGACAATGTGGTTTCACCGGTGGGGGTAAGTACCTTACACATAGAAGTTATTACCCCAGTGCCCAGCCCCATTAGCAGTGACCTCAGGAAGCCAGCACTCAGTTGTGTACACTCAGCACATTGACTGGACTAGCTTCAATAACTGAACGCACACCGCGGGTCTTCAAACTGCGGTTTTATTCTTTTTAATTTACTTATTTTGCCAAATCTGTTCTAACAAATTGCCTAATAATAGCAGAACGTCTGAGTGGGTATTCCTTTTATTGGCAGATAATGAACTGCTCAGATGTGTTTCATTACAAGTAACTTTTATGAAAAGTCTTGTTGCCTCAGTAACAGTAAATGAAGCTTTACTTTCTGTGTGTACAGCCAGCGCGCTCATTAATGTGTGCGCCGCCGCTCGCTGTTCTCCTCTAATTGTTTCACTGGGCGAGGTTATCAGTATGAACTTGTGGCCTTCAAAAAAGATTCTAGATGTTTCTGGAAACGAAAAACAGCTTTATTCAGGAGCTAGATCTTCCTCCGAGAAGATGACAAAGGACATCACTTCTGTGCAGCCTTCCTCTAGTGTTATTGTGAGATCCTCAGCAGAAGGTGATTAACAAATGTTTTCTTTGAAACTGTCAAAAACCATGGTAGATTGCTAAACCACCTCCCTGTCTGCTGACGGCTCTTTATCATTTAGGAGAAAGCTGTCACTACCCACGTGCCCTCTGTTAGGCACATAGCTGTCCCTATCACTGGCTGGGAATACGGGACGTGACGTCACTTCCAGTTTCTGCCAGACTCTTCCGCGTTCCAGATGCCGGAAGTGACGTCACCGGGATCAGGAATATAGCCCCCTCCCTCCTTTTTAGTTTGAGCCTAACTTAGGAGGGCGAGGGTGTTACTCTCCCTAGTAATGTTCTACTCCGCACATCATCTGCACAAGAGGGGTGTGAACTTAAGAGGGAAAGTGATGCCCCCTCCCTCCTAAGTAACCCCGATTTAAAAATCCCTTGAAAAATCAGTGATTTTGTGAAACCGGGATTTGCCCGGGAAAGTCACATAAAAAACATTACTTTCCTAGCCAAAACGGGAGGGTTGACAGGTATGGTTAGGCACCCCACATTGAGTTTTGGCCAAGACCAGTGCCGTTTCTATCCCATGGGGGGCCCTAGGCAAGGTCTTGCCAACCGGGGGGCTTTGGGTGCTAGTGGCGAGGCTGTCGACCAGGCGGAGGGATGCTAGTGGTGAGGGGGAGAAGAAGAAAAGGAACATTCTCCTCCGTCCTCTTCTTCCTATCCCAACCCACCTCTTCCTGCTCGGATAGGGATGGGAGGGAGGATGTCTGTGTCGGTGAGGTGCTGACTCAGGGGAGGGCACAGGGTCACAGCTCAGGCCCCCCATTGCCCCCATGCACACACATATTCCACATAGTGGGAGAAACGGCCCTGGCCAAGATACTGACTACAAGCAGTTTGTTGTCATATTGGTTTCTTCTGTGTACCCCTGTTTCCCACATCCCAAAAACATACTGGTGGGTTAATAGACCCCCCCCCCCCCAAATCAAAGGGCCTTAGTATATGTAATGACTTTGGATGGACATTAGATTGTGAGTGAGACCATCAATGTTTTCACTCATTTCCTCATTTCAGTGGGGTAATTGTTCGCATTTAACTTACTGTATTTTTCGGACTATAAGACACACCTTTTCCCATTGGAAAAATGTCTGTGCGCTGTCTAGTCCCAATAAGTAAAAAAATACATATGATAGCATGTGTTGTGCATTTACATTACCATTTTCTATTGTAACAAGAAAAATGATGTGAGACAGTCTCATCTGTTCTCCTATATGTAAAAAACTGCACATGGGTAAGTTGTGCCAGATTGTAAAATGTGTTTCTCCATGAGTTGGTCAGAGGATCCAGAGAATGGGTACTTTCAGCCCTGTACACTTGGCTGAAGCCAAACAGCCTTTTGGCTTGGCTGGAGAAATCTAGAATAAATACTGCATGGTCCAGTCCTGCCTTATATGTTTGAACACTCTGTTAATTCTCTGTTAAGTTAATGGCTGTGTCTATGCCTCTTTTTTTTATTTTTTCTCTCCAAAACGATGGGGTGTGTCTTATGGTCTGGTGCTTCTTATCGTGCAAAAAATACAGTGATCTTTAAAATGACCTGCCTTCCCTCCTTTACATCCACAATGTCATTGATAATGCTGGGGATGTGAGGACCCAGAGCCCCAAAGTCATTTTATATGACACACTTTATAAAATACACTATATACAGCAATGACTTATTTTACAGAAAGGAAATTCTTGAAAGAGATTCTCAGCAAAGGTATCAAGCAACTCACACACGTGCGTAGGTAATCAGAAACGGGGGTGGAATGCTTATAAAAAAGGTATGGACTGGTAATAAACAAGAAATAGACGTGAGCCCGGTCATGTGATCCGGCATGTACCTGCCTTGCTAGGCTTTTCTCTATTGACAAAGATACAAAAAGATTCCCAGGTTCCAATACCTACATTTTAGGAATGAGCTATAAAATGCTGACTGTGGTTGTATATAATTATATAATGAACTACCCAACTACATACTATGGTAACATTTGTACCTAAGACAATAAAGACGTGACTGCGATAAACATAAGTAAAAAAAAAGTTATAAAGCACAGACACCCATTGCCACGAGTGTGCTATGCTATAGGCCACTGATGGCGAACCTATGGCACGCTTGCCCTCTTCTCTGTTGGCATGTGTAGCCGGAAGGGTATTCATTGATAGTCGGCTAGTCATCTCTGTGTATGTGTCTCTGTCTCTGATTGTTGGGGACGGGAGGAGAGTTGATTTTTTCAGCTTGGAGTGACATCCCACTCGGCTGGTGAAATGTAAACAAACCTAGGCAGCAGCGCCACCTTGTGAACATTCTGGAGATGAAGGAATTTCATTTTGAATATTCCACTATCTGACGTATCTATAGTGGATACGCGGGTCGATTTTTTCATTCGATAGATTTTTAATCGTTCAAACGAAAATCTAAAACCAAACAAAGGTTTCGTTCGACCAACATCGAACAAAAGTGAACGATATCGAGCAAAAAATCTTTTGAAAGCGGATCGGACATGTTGGTAAATTTTCATCTATCTTGTAATAAAACAAATGTTAATCGAACTTACCATTGTTTCATTCGATAATTTTAGTTCGATCTAATTAATTTGAATGAAGCTATTTCTTGTTCAAAAATCGAGCAATACTTCATTTGGTCAAATGAAAATAAATTGTATATATTCACTATAGGTATAAATCGATAGTTGATCAAAATATTGAACATCCTGATCGAATCTATTGTCGATTGTGCAAAAAAGCTGCAGCTCAGCACGGCCCGGTCATATATATTTCTTAAAAATAGGGAACCAGTCACTAGATGTTGTGTATATGAGCAGGTCTGCAGGGGATTTTTATGAGTGATATAAGTGAAGAAGGAAGGACAGATGAGCAGTGCCTCTTGCCCTTGAAAGGCACACAGATAGTTTCCCTCTGAGCGCTCTATGCAAATCCTCACACAATCCACCTGCGCACTCAGACCAGTAATGTTCTCATAGCTGAAGAACAAGAAGCTCTCTGTGTCTTCTCACATGTAGTGCTGTGGTAGGGAAGCATGCGAACACCTCATGAAAAATAATAGGACAAAGTGTCATAACTAAATAAAGGAAACATAACTTCATCCTGAAGGGTTTCCACCATTTGCTGATGGAATTCTGTATGGAACAAACAATGCCTCCTTGGTCGAATCCAGGGATATTGCAAGTGCCGGGCACCCCGGGCATGTGCCCCAGGCCTTCTGATGAATGCCCTGAGTGTCAATTGAGATGGTAATGTGATACAACAGTTCTTAGATCAGTTCACGTATGTCCGGTTTAAAATATTATGATAGATTTGGGCTAAAGTGGTCATCATGGTTTCCTGTCAGCCCTTCATTAGTTTAATCTGTGTGTCCAGGACTTGTTCACTTCCCTGGCAGTTTGTACTTGTGAGTTTACAAAACTCACCCCAGTGATGCAGAAGAGGTGGGGGGGCAGGCCCATTGACCTCCATGTTAAGGTGGCAGCGCTGAAGCCGGGGATATTATGTACTCTGCTATCATTGTCTGCACCACATTGCGGCGTGGTACTGGGGCGGTTGATCACTCTATAGCAGTTATGGCAAACCTAGAGGTGGCACTCGAAGCCCTCTCTGTGGGCAAGCAAGCTGTCAGCCAGAGGAAAGAACTGCAGCCTATTGGCTCTCAATGCTGTCAGTTCTCTTCCTCTCTCTTCTGATTGCACACAGAGCCTCATACCCTCTCCTATTCTATCTTATAACAAAGTAGAGTGTGTGTTTACATGTTTCGTGTGTGTATATGAGTTGTGTTATTCAGGTTAAATAACCATGCCGGCAATTTGATATAAATACATTGGGTTTCAGTTTGGGCACTCGGCCTCTAAAAAGTCATTTTTAGTACCAGTGGTGTGGACATTGTACCAGTGGTGTGCAGTGGGTATAGTGCTGCAAAAAGCAATACAGTGTGAGGATATCTGGCAAGATGCTATATATAGCCTTATGTCTTACATCAGAGTAAACCCCCCCTAAACCACAATGGATTTTTTGGCACTTAAACCCGTTCTGCATACCGTCCCCTTCCATAAATAATGAATTGTAATTGTAAATACTCCAACATTTTGCTCATATGATGTGCCTTAGCGGTGTAATATTCCCACAATACCTTGCTTTAATAACTCATTTATGCACATTCTCAGCCAGGTAAGCGACAGACCATGCTTTAAAATCAAAAGCTAGCCATACGCGTATCGATTTCCGAACGATTGATCTGCATGCGCGTGTGCGGCAAATGTTCATTGAAAGATCTCCAGGAATCGAATGTACCTACCTTGAACAATCACCCAAAGAGATCGAAATCTAACAATAAAAAGATCGAACAGGGATCCAAAAAAAGTAGTATTTTACTGCTCGATTCCCATTACTTTGGATGAGGACCCTCATTCCCAGGACCCTCGTTCATCAAGTATCGGGCAGGGATCGGTTCCCCAAGGAGGTGCGCATCGATTCCCTGAACGATCAGGAAATGATGTAGCCACGTTACGATCGAAGGGCAATCTATACGTGTATGGCTAGCTGAAGAAAGGGACATTGAAGTGTGCTCACATGGTTTGCAGATTTCGGAGAAAAAGCTGTGAAATATGAAGTCTGTATTTATTACATTAGAAAGGAACAGACTCCCAGCTAAGACTTGATGGAACAACTAAAAAAAGAGAAAACAGACACAAATATGGAAATAATTGTACTGATGAAACATGCTAACGTTATCACTGAAAGGGTTTTTCAAAAGTTAGGCTTCTGCTGATTTCCAAATAGTGATGAGCAGCACAGGCAGTCAGGGCAGCCGTCAGAAATCATGGGGCCCGGTACAGCAAAAATGTCCGGGCCCCATGTAATTACTAAGTATGTTATATATGGAGATGCTTTTTTTTTTATTCTGCTAATGTTGACCTATAAGGTCCACTGTATTGATGAAATAACTGAGCTATTGCTAAGTAGTTCATTATCATGCACATCTATGTTTTGTTTATATGTTACAAATACTTACACTTAAAATTTATTGTGAATATTAAACAAAAAATGCGCAATATTTTGCAAATACAATTACTGCCTGCAGGGCCGCCGTCAGGGGGTGACAGGGGGGACTCCCGCCCCGGGCCCGGGCAGCTAGGGGGGCCCGACGGTCAGCACGTGGGGGCCCCGGCGTGCTGACCTATAGGTACAGCAGCCTCTGCTCACTGTGCCTCTGCCTCTTCACAGCCCGGACTGCCGGCAGCGCATCGCACACAGTAGTGGCAGTCCGGGCTGTGCAGAGGCAGAGGTACAGTGAGCAGAGGCTGCTGTACCTATCAGTCAGCACGCCGGGGCCCCCACGTATTGACCGTCGGGCCCCCCTAGCTGCCCGGGCCCGGGACGGGAGTCCCCCCTGTCCCCCCCTGACAGCGGCCCTGCAGGCAGTAATTGTATTTGCAAAATATTGCACATTTTTGTTTAATATTCACAATAAATTTTAAGTGTAAGTATTTTTAACATATAAACAAAACATACATGTGTATGATAATGAACTACTTAGCAATAGCTCAGTTATTTCATCAATACAGTGGACATTAGCAGAATAAAAAAAAAAAAAAAGGGAGTGCAGAATTATTAGGCAAATTAGTATTTTGACCACATCATCCTCTTTATGCA
>CM070033.1:24968865-24988078 GCA_036250615.1 Ptychadena robeensis
TATTGGCAGTTCTAGTGCCATTCATGAAAACATAGATTCCTGGTGGTAGGTCCGCTTTAAATGTATAAAATGTATCACTTTGTCACTTAGATAACCGCAGCAAAACATGAACAACTATGAAAGGTTGTAGTTAGGGAGTTGAAATTGGGAATGTAAATTACTTATCCAAAAATTAAGATTGGACTTCTAAGGGAGTTGAAGATCTAGGGGTTGAATGTCACAGTAGGCATATGTAAGGGTAAAATCTGAAAAGAGAAAAGCAGCTGGAATGTGACTATGAAAGGATGACATTTGGGCTGCAGGTAGTCTCAGGGGTTAGCTACTAAGCCAGAAAATATCAGGGTTGTACTACTGAGGTATGAGATCTGAGGTTTCAAACAGTGTTGTACTGTGAGAGTTACATTTGACCCAATGCCAGCTGGTGACCTGTGGATGGAGACAGCTAATGGGAGGCTCAATCAGGAACATGGAGGTCAATCTGCAGAAGAACCTGCAGGAAGCTGATGCAGGGGACAGTGAGGGAAACAGTGAGGAAGACCACATACATATAGGGTGAGTACCAAACACCATCTCCTGGTTCTCATCTGAGGAGCTCACTCAACAGTTATGTGCACCCCTGTCTATAGATTTGTAAAGTTCCCTTATTCATTGATTTATATCAGTAGACATTTAATTATCATGTCATTACGAAGTAAAGGCCCCCATACATGTATTTTGTTCAATCTACTTAATTCAATAAATTTTTTTGTTGATTGATTGAAAATCAATGGCAGCCCACATGGTTAGATCGACCTAAAAATGATTAAAATTGGGAAAATGCAGAAAAATTTTAATAGGTTGTAGTGAAATTCAATTCTACTTTCAGTCCATCCAACAAAAATTGATCAAAAATCTGTTACTACAGTTGGCATAGATTACAATCAATCACCGATTTCCCTGATCCCAAAAAATGTATCTTTTTAAGTTGATTGAAAGAATGAATGAATGATTGAAAGAAAAATCTAGATGTGTATGGGAGGCTTAAGTTCAAGTACCTAAATTCTAACAAACTGGGACAGTATCTTCCTTTATTACTGAACACATCCAAGTCTGTATTTTGCATAAAAAATTATAGAATACAAATTTATACTTTATAATCACATTCCAATAATGGGTTTCTGTTAAAATGTGAAACTAACTGAACTTCTATTTTATTACATTAAACTCAAGTTTTTATTCCTAATATATTTAAATTAGAATCTATCTTTGGTAATAATGACAAACAGACCATCTGTCCTAAGCAGGAGGATTGAGATGCGGGTTGAACAGTGTTTAACACTGCTCATTACTTCTCTTTAATAAAACTTTCATGAGTTGTTTATACAAGTTTGTGTGCAGTATGAGTCACCTTTATACACAATTCTTAGTCAGCCATGGCCATAGGCTGGATATGCTCTGCTGCTCCCTCTGCCGGATCTTCCCTTCAAAGAGATGTTTGGAGAGGTGAAAGGACCATGCATACTCTCACAGACAAATCATAACAACCATTCAGTGTATTTACATCAAAATATTCCTTTACTGATTAATCGTCCTTTTTCTTTTATGTTGCTGTCTGGAAAGATTGGTTAAATGTATTATGAACATTAAGGAAAAATGACCAACGTTTCTCAAATGTTAGCCTGGAGGAAGATATTTCCTTGCTTCGCTCATCTCCTTCCACCACTTACCCACTTGACCCGATACCTTCTGACCTACTTAAAACCCATTCTACCACCCTTGCCCCTTCACTGACTAAACTATTCAACCTCTCCCTCTATGCTGATATTCATCATCCTTCAAACAGGCCATAGTTCTCCTCATACTGAAGAGCGGTCAACAGGTGTGCGCGATTACAGCGATTGATCGTTCGCAAATCGGATGCTGCCCATCTGGAGCGATCCATCCCACTCCAAGAAAATGTTGGTTGCCGCATTGCAAAGTTCTCACCCTCTACATCTCCTAATTGCATCTGGGGATGCCTTTCTGCTGGGACCTTTCTCCATGTGTGGTGGGATTACCCTAGAGTGCGTAAACTATGGATAAGGAGCTACAACCTCTTGTGCACACTTGTACACTCCCCTTTGCCTAAAAGTCCATGGGAAGCCATGCTCAATAGGTGCCCACCTCAACTGCAGTGTATCGTGGCATGATATGTGCTTCAGCTAGTGATCGCCAGGTTCTGGAAGCAACCAACCCTGTCATTTTCTGAAGTAAAGCAATGCTTGGTGGGTATCCTGAACGAGCATCTTACCTCGGTCCTATCTGACACTCTTAAACGCTTCCTGGAAATGTGGTCTCCCTGGATCGAGTACCTGAAGTCCAGTGGCCTCCCCATAGATTTGCGTGCGTTTCTAATGGTCCAGAGTCGTCTCTTCCTTTTACTCTGATCTTTCCTCCCTCCCCTTCCTTTCTTTCCCCCACTCTCTGTGCTTGCCTCTTTTCTTCGAATTTCTTTCCTACACTACTTGTTCCTTGTGACAAACCATTCTGCCGATGGTCGTTTCACATGCACTTTTATGTTCCACATTATTTTTGTTTCATACTTTGTACTATGTACTTTGAAAATTAATAAAATGTCTTGTAAAAGAAAATGTTGGTTGAACAGGGATCCCAGCTCGATTACTATTACTTTGGATGGGGACGAGGGTCTCCATCCAAAGGATAAGCCAGGGATTGGGTAAATATAAATAAAAGCTAATAAAAAAAAAGTTAGCCCAGGATTTAGTAGCTGACATTTTCCCATTATGTTATCATTATGCATTAGTTCACACTAGAAATTGGCAGCCATGTGTCACTGCTCCTAACCGCTGAATAGAAACCCATGATGTTACGCAATATCTTACCTCTCACCCATGTCTACTGGTAGAGTGCCCCACTAGTTTAAAATAGGTGTGGACATGCTGGGTGGCAGCCTATAGTGTGAACTTGCCCTTAAGCAGGGTACAGACATGCAGATATGGGCCAGATCGATGACCGCTTTGAGCGCCGTGCAGGCTCACGGCCATCTATCTGGCCCATATAATATGTAGCCATCGCTGTTTTCGAGCGGGACTAATCAATCCCACTTGAAAACAGCCATATCGGACATGACCGTTAAATACGGCCGATGTCCGTTGCTTTGCCTAGAGACCGCAGGTCTCCAGGCAAAGCATCGGCTGAGCCGGGGAGAGAGCAGAGCTGTCTTCCTGGCTCCGCCGATATCTGACAGCAGCGTGATGACGTCATCACACTGCTGCAGGGTACATCGGACGGCTCCAATATCAAGCCATCTGTACCCTGCTTCAGTCAGGTTTCAGTGGTGGTTTGAGCCTACATCACAACATGAAACAAAATGCTAAACTCGCGGTCAAGTCCTCCATGACTCGTAAAGAGTTCATCTGAGTGAACCATAGGTAGGTAGGTAGTGTAGGTGGGGTGGCTTGCTCAAGGCAGGATACATAGGTAGTGTTTATTAGCTGGATCAGTTAGGAGTTTTCTGTATTTGGGTCTCGGGATAGGTATCAAAGGCAATATGCTGGTGGGTTTTCCCCAGGTTAATACATGACAAATTTTACAGACTAATTACCGTATTTTTCGGACCATGAGACCCACTTTTTCACCCCCAAAATTGGGGGGGAAAAGTGCCTGCGTCTTATGGTCTGAATGTGCGACCACCCGCCGGCCGGTCGCACATTGGCTTCCCGCCAGCTCTGCGGACAGAGAAGAGCTGGCTGCCGTCATTTCAGAAGAAAGATCTAAATGCCACTTCCCCTGCATCCCCACATACGAGAACACAGAGGAGAGACGTAGACTGTGTTCAGTTCGGCTATAGATGGCTCGGCCGTTGTGCAGGGGATGCCGAAATCCTCAGAACACTGAAAAGATCAGTGTAGTGTGATGTGTTGAGCTGCATTATCCCAATTGATGTGAAAACATATTAAATCTTTTTTTTTCTGGATTTTCTGCCCTAAAAACTGGGTGCGTCTTATGGTCCGGTGCGTCTTATAGTCCGAAAAATACGGTACCAGAATTCCAGAAGGACCACGCACCATGTAGAATTGATCCTATATCTTTGTTACAACACAACCACATTCATTGCAGAACATTGAGAGACATTTGGTACTCGCTGTACCGGTGGGTTACAAATTTGTAGCCGGGTTCCTGTATTCTGCACAATATAACCACTCCATGCATAAAGTATGGAATATGTTCTCTGATATTTCAGTACCCAATTCGTATTTCAATTTCAAAAGGAATGGTTGAACATACTGGTCCAGTGGAAAGAGGATTTTCTAGTTTAGGTAAAGAGAGTGTGGGATGGGATCCTGTGTCAGGTATAGGTGTTCAAAGGGGGATGACAGCGCAATGAGCATGAGGTTAGAGTGGTGAGGAATTGTGCCACCACACCAGAGGGGGGGTCAAACGTCTCACCAATCGTTAAAGGCTTAATGCCCCTTATCTAAATCTTTAAGACCTTCTAATGCTAGCTATGCACAGCTCGATTTTGTAATAGATTTGAGCACAATTGATCAATGTGCATGTTCATGGAGCTTGATTGTGCTCAAACCTATTACATAATTTGAGCTATCCAGCCTTCCTTCGAGCGGGATCGAAGGAGCTCGGCCCAACATGTTGGAAAACCCTGTTTGATTTCTATTATTTTGAATGGGGACTGTGGGTCCCCATCCAAAGTGTATCAGACTGGCTGGCAGAAGTGCTGCAGCTTGATATCGGACCAGCAAGGAAAGTCAAGCTCTGTGTGCCCGGCTTAGCACTGTTATCTCCACAGATTGACAATGCTGCTATCTACATTCCCCAATCATAGACACAGTGGGCTAAATAAGCAGTGCCACCCATTTGTGGTATATGTGTTACTAGCCACATAGTCAGGTAGACATATATAAAAAAGCACCACACCTTAAGGCAGATATGCGAGAGAGAGATATTCATGGTTCAGAGGGACAAAAGTTTACATTCTTTCGAAAGCCATAAACCATCCTTTCATTTACATGTAAAGCTTACCATACACCTTTAGATCTCTCTGTCAGATATCGTTTAGATCTACCAACAACTATGTAGTATAGGGTCCTCTGCGATCGAACACAGGTAGACTTGATGGTAAAAGCTGGGCATACACGTCACGATTTTTAGTTCAAATTTAGTGCAATCGTTTATCAAAATCGATCACGCGATCAGATTAAATAAAAATTAAGGCATCGATTTTGTTAAAAATCGGACAGAAAAACGATCGTTCACGGATCCGTTCTGATGGATAATTTTAATAAAAAGCAAAGGAATCGAGTGCTGTTAGTTGTCTCATGCGATTGTTTTAAGCGATCCATCTATGATTCTTGTGGGAATGACCTTTGTTTGTGTGCTGTTGGTCACTGGCCAGTTCTTCAGCTAACACCACTCCAAACCCATAAATGTGTGCGTGCAAGACATACTGAGACTTTCAGGATAGAATCGTCCAGGAATTGAATGCATGGTATGTTGCAGTTTGCGATCGTGTTCACAAATTAAAATCGATTGCAGAATCGGATGGGCGATCGGATTAAAAACGATCGCTGGATAATTGGTACCTGTATGCGCAGCTTTAAAAAGTCCCTCATATTACATTGTTTTGGCAAAACAAAAGGAGATGTAAAGGAAATCTGATAGAGAAATCTAAAGGTGTATGGGGGCCTTTACATACTGTAGGTGTCTTTGTACTCACACTTCCCAAATTGGGTCAGAGAGAACAGATAGTAGTAGTAAATATGTTCTTAATTTTTTTCATTTGAATGTTCCAGTGGGTCACTCAAACTACTGAAAGAGTTAATGCAGAGTAGAACGGTTGCAAATAGTCTATGGGCAATCAGCTTTCAACCGCCCACCAACTCCCCCCATGCCAACTCTATAGGAACCTGACCAGCAAATAGGCATCTCCTTACCAACCATGGGCATTCCTGCGTCCAGAGATTATGGGTTTGGTCACAGTTTGTAAGGGGGAATTTGTGATGGAAACCCAGAGAACAGGAAACAAATACCGGGGTAAATTCAATTGAGCTGGAATCAATAATTTTCTTAAAAAAAAAGATCAACAAGTATTCTCCCCAAATAACTGTTCATACGCCATCATACATCAGAGTTATCAAGGATGATTTGGCAGGATTTATGGAAAGATTTATACCATCTTGTCAAAAAGTTTGTAATTTCTCTTCCAGATAGTGCCTGCTGTGCCGAGTTTAGGAGTGGGATTTATGTGCTTAGCTTTGGACTTGTCAGACAGGATGACATGCAATTCCGTTTACGGTTTTATTAAAAGAAGGAAGTAAGGAACAGTATGGGCAGGGGTATCACCAGATGTCAATTAAGGAAACAGAGGAATTTGTTTTTGATGTTTTCCTTACAGAATGTGTCATCTGGAAATACTGTAGCCCAGGGGTTGGCAACTTTTAGGCTATGTCTACTGTGCATTTGATGGACGTATTAGAGTTAATGTGTTTTCTAACACGGGCTATTTTTTTCCCTACAACTTTTTGCCATTTTCTTTTACATGGAGTCAACGCGACCATTTTTTCCTATGAAATGCTTCTAATGTAATTTAATGGGTGCATTACACTGAATTTAACGCAACTTACAGCGTATTTAACATGTCTGTGCATACTTTCCCATGGAAAATAATGGCCCATGGTTGTGGCGCATCAAAATTACCATTCCCACGTCAAATGCAGGTGTTTTGAAGCAGTGGCCTTGCTATCACATTTGGGCGCACTGCGTCACTGCTTAATGCATATTTGCATGCAGCATAAGCATTTCTTATACACTTGTATGAGAAGCACTCATAATAAGGTGACCATCCTCTCCAGTTTCCTGCTCACTCAAGCTGGCCACACATGGGTAGATTTCCATTCAATTGACCGGCGATCAATTACAGCGTGGTGACATCACCTCTTCAGGTTTCCAAACAGAGCAACAGTGATTTATATTTCTATAGTCTATACCAGGGGGGGTCCAAACTTTTTTAAAGAGGTCCAGGTTTGATGAGAGGAAAATATGTGGGAGACCGACCATCCAGCCTTAAATTTTTTAAACCATTAACGTTAAATGCCAATAATTGATACCATGGGATAGGTCTTTTCCTTCATTACACATACTTGGCATCATTATAATAACAAATATTAATAATATAACAATAATTGTCAAGCATTAGTTTCTAGATGCAATATGGGCAATCGCCTGGGGCAGCATCACGCTGGTGGTCGGCACCATTATGTAAATGTTTTCCAAATGCCTCCTCCCCAGCGCACCCTATGAAGCGTGCCGCCCCCTGGGGAGAGAAAGACACGTTCCTGGAGGAGTCCAGGTGAGTCAGAGTCTGTAAGTTTGTGACTCACCAGCACCCCTCCCTCAAGAGAGCTCTCCAGAAGTGATAAGAGGTACTCTATGGGGGGGGGGGGTACCAGAGGGGATGCTCGCCCTGGGGGCATCCTCCCTGATTAGCATACTGGGACTTGTAGTTCTCCCAAATCTGCAGCCATATTTCCCCCAACCCTTAAAGTCCGGACTACTCACCTAGCTATGAGAATCAATGAGAAGATTCCCCAGCAGTGCTCACCTTAATGTCACACCCTGCAGGGATAATCTGCATGGTAAAGCAGCCAACACAGATCTATATTGTATCTAATGTACCTAACTGTCCTCTCCTCCAAGTATTACCATCTTCATTCTATATTGTATCTAATGTACCCAACTGTCATTTCCGCAAATCACTGCCATCTTTATTTTATATTGTATCTAATGTAAACAACTGTAATTTCCTCCAATCATTACCATATCCATTCTATATTGTATCTATTGTACCCAACTGTAATTTCCTCCAATCGCTGTCATCTCCATTCTATATTGTATCTATTGTACCCAACTGTCATTTCCTCCAATCACTGTCATCCCTATTCTATATTGTATCTAATGTACCCAACTGTCATTTCCTCCAAGCATTGCCAACATCATTGCAACCGTCCATATTGCCCATATGTAAAACTGCCACTGTTCGAGGGACATGAAGTTAGTTCTTATGGCAGGTTGACACAGTTTGTTCTAGCCTTTGAGTAAAACCATTAAACATTATTTGGGCAGACTCTATTAGCTGGCATTTTTACAGCATTGTGAATTTTTGGGCATTTTTAATTTCCTGTATTTAAAAGTCACTTTAGGTAATACGCATTGAAAAACGTGAAAGAAAATATTCCAAAGCGCTTATCAGATTACCATGTGAACCTAGCCTAAGGATGCCCATACACAGGTCGATACCAGCTTAATCAATGAATGAAAATTTTGGCAATAGAACAGGGATTTACCAACATGTTGGTTCCCTGTTTGGTTGAACTGGCCACGTTCAATTCCCAAACAATTGATCACCGCAAACGCGCACGCCGATCCATTGTTTGGGCATCAAACTAAAAGACCTACTACTGAAAATCGAATGATTGTTAGTGAAACAGCTGCATGTGGATCGGTGATGTGTAAATGTTCTTATTATCTGATGGCAGGAAGTTGACTTTGAAACGAAAACGACATAAATAAACAGAAGTATGGTTTATAGATTTTTTGTTATTCACAAAAAAAACCTTTATCCAGGCGCCCGCACTGCATGCTGTACAGCGAGGCTTCTTCTTTGTGTTTGAACATGATGTTTTTGCCGTATCACAAGGCCGCACTGTCCTACTTCTTTATATTGGTGAGCAACCAATTACTGTTCAAGCATTGAAGTGACAGAGCAGGCCCTGCTGGGAGAATTATGCAGACAATGGAGATGTGATTGGATAGTGCAGGAAAGAGTGTTTTGGTTCAGAAAAAAAAGCCTTTTGTGTAAATGCTTTTATAATTCTAAAAATTACTAATTACTTCGCTGGAAAAACAGACAGACATTCTGGGTATTGTGTATATTCTACTTTGCATAGTGCATTTTTCACATCATCGTACAGATTCTTGTTTTAAAGTATTTTTTTAAAGTACATTTGTCAATATAATAATGTAATAAAATCATTCTATGGGTAAAGGTTAGGCACCTGTAGGTGTTGTGTTAGGTATCTCCTAGAATGGCCTTGGAGCTCAAAATTGAAGGGCACATTTTAAGCACTAACCTAAAACTTTGTGACAGACCGGTGGTCTGTCATGGTGTAAGTGTATCCTGGAGAGCAACAGTAGGTTGCTGCCCTGTTTTGTTATGTAGTGGAGTGGTGTGGGCCCCTAGGGAGTACGTGACCTAGGGCACCAGGTGCTGGCTGGGTCTCTTAAGGCCCCCATACACGGGTCGGATTCTCACTGGATTCCGGCACGATCGATTCCGGGCGCGTGCACGCGAAACGATCGTGCCGGAATCGCGTGCAGCCCACTTTGTCCGATCGATCAGGTCCGATCGTTCGGGGGCCCAGAATCGGATCGGACAGAGAACCAACATGTTGGTCTTTTTGATCCGATTCTGCACACATCAGGGGGAGTTGCCATTTGTGAGGTGGACAATCGGGCACAGAATCGTCCCGGAATCCGTTGGACAAGGTGGTATGCAGCGATCGGATACTCTCAATTGGCCGATTGATCGGAGCTCCGATTTCCGCTGAGATCGCCGGAATCGATCGGATCAGTGATCAATCGGCCATGGAATCCGACACGTGTCTGGCTAGCTTTACCGGTTGGCGCACCTTTTCCTTCTTCTTCCTATTGGGTATCCATCTTGGGTCTGCTATGGGGAAATACACTGGCGCGACTTACTGTAGGGGAGACAGCTACCCTGGTCCAGACAGGTGGTCAGCCGGTTCACAACACACAGTTCCGTTTGTAGAAAGTATATCTACGACACAGTTCTTGCATATGAATAATAAAGGAATGTCCACACACTAGTTGCTGTTCAACTGGGGCTACTTTCCTGAAGGGAAGATATTTTACACATGTAGCACTTTCTCTGTTCCCAAAGAAAGGGTCAGTTCTTTAGGGAAGTATTCAGTTTCAAACAATAGATAGTGGGTGCTGCAGCCCAATTCCTCCAGAGGTGTCTTCCTATTCACAAGAGAGTGTGAGTTTCCCAGGGCTAATACTCTGAATGGTGGTGACAGTCCACAACTACCCCAGCCCTATAGGGGAAATGATCTACTCACATGCCGATGGAGATTCATGCTTCACCCCAGGCCTGAGGCCTGTTCCATGGGGTTCTGGCAGAATATCTGCTGAATCTGCAGGCTGTATGCTTTCTCCAGGCAAGACTACTTAGGCCCATCCTATCATTAGACTATAGGGATGGAGACACCTCCTCTGGGATGGGCTAGGGAGAACACAGAGAGATGTATTTTGGTTACAGGGATCTGGATTCTAGAGTGGGGATGGAAGGAACTGGGTGGGTCTTGCCATTCCACAAAGATACACCTGCTGGACCTAATGAGATTGCCAGGTGTGTCTCCACAAAAGGATCTGAGACCAGTCAGTCATGGCTCCTGTTGAGGTGGGGCACAGTTGTGTTGAGTCGCTAAGAAATGCGGGCAGGAGCCCTTGTGAGAAGCAGATTGCATGGACTGACGTCATTGCGAGTACACCTTTGAGGCTGATTCACCACAACTTGTACTGTACTTTTTAAGGGCATGTCTCCACAGTTTGCGGGCCAAATTCTGGTGTTTTAGGGCACATTACCACAGCATTAGCAGTTTTTCTGCCTCTCACTGGTACATACGTTGCACATCCCAGCATCACCACAAAGACAACAAGGCGCTCTGGCGATATAAAGTTGTGTGTGGTATCCATTGCAGCACCAACCAAATGGCATGCCAAATGCTGGGAAAAAGACACAGTGGACACAATCTCTATCCATCAGGAGAGGGTGGGATAGCTCTTAAATCTACTGATCATGAATGGCATGATTTGCATATTAACATGCCTAGCAGAGTGTGGCTCTGGGTAGATTTTAATTAGCAAAAGTGGTAACTCTGGGATTGCATTTTGGATTGCTTTCCTGTACCAGGTCAGCTGGCGGCATGCTCTAGTGATAATCTCCTTAAGTCTTGTTTCTGGATCCTCCTGCCTGTCTGTGATGACACCACGGATTTATTACAGGCTTAGGCATCCAAAGTCCTTACATCTCTGGCATCATTGATGGCACTGGGGATGTGCAGAGGGGTTGGCCAGATGGGGTGGGAAATTGTCACCCATTTCAATTCCCATATTGTTTTTAGCAAACCAAAAACTGTTTTAATTGTTCAGCCAGGGACATTAACCGCCCTAGCGTTCAGGACAGCACCATCTCGTCCAGCGCTGCTACTCCCACTATCGCTCTGGACGAGATGGTGCCGTCCAGTGAACATCGGGGCACTGGCAGCGCATACTTACTGTTTTGCACTGTCCCGGTGTCCCCGATGTGACATGCTGGCAGCTGGATCCTCTGTCTCTTCTCCCCCCCCCCCCCCCCCGAGTGACGTGATGACGTCACATTGGGGAGGCGGCAAGAAATTTTAAAGTAAATTGCACGAAATCTGTTTTCTTTGTAGAAAACTGATTTCAATGTGCTTCTATGTACTACATATCGCCAGATATCCACGTGTAGGTGGACCCCCCCCTGCTCCTCCTGTGACCCTTGGCAGTGGCCCAATACCTACATCCCCCTTAGGTCCTACTCAAGACTGACACCACCAGAAGAAGATAGCCGAAACGTACGTCGAGGTGGCTCTATCACTCTGATTCAACCCCATGGATACAAGTCTTTGAATATGGCCGCTGTCTGATCGGTTGACCCCGACGTCTGGGTCCCATCCTTCGATGATTTTACTATGTTTGAATTAAAAAGATGAACGTTTTAACCCACTAAATCCTATGCCAAGAACTTTATATTCGTCATCATTGTATTGTTATGAACTCTAGTTGTACAATTTGAGCTCTACCTGATTTGGAGCCTCACTTATACATTTCTTTCTTTGTATCTTATTTAACCTTAAGTTTACCATTTGTGTTTAAATCCTCTATCAGAGGTAATATAGTAAACATAGGGGGGCCCCGCCAAAGTCCCCTCGCCTTGTCCCTACAAGGAAAACTAGGTGGGCAGATAGGCCATTACCTTGTGGCCTCTCTCCCCACCCCTTTGGTACGTCTAAATTGACTTAACTCCTGTAATGCGCCCACATGGGGGCATTTTCCCTATAGGCATGTATGGCGACGTTATGGGAACAATAAGGCTTTCCAGCATGGCAAAGACACACTCGTGTCATTCTCTTACACATGTGCTCCTTGCTCATTGGAAGAGTGATACCATCTTTGGCTTTACCAGGCACAGATATGGAAATGTAAAAAATCTTTCCACTGGAATTTCTGATTTAAAATTAAACAACATGCGAAGCTAGAATTGCAGCAAAATTAGGAATAATTAGAAATAAAAGATTAAAAAACATATATTCTTTTTAACTTCTACTTGCAAAACAGTTTTCTCTGGAGTATTTTTATTGGCAGATGTTTTGTTAAAACATGGCAAACGATGGGAAGAACTATTGCAGCACAGCAGTATAACTATGTAAAACACTGAAAACGGATACTCTGATGACATGGAATCTGATCATTACAGCATATTTGCCAGATGTCTTATACTTTTTAAAACATCCCTGGGCATCGATGCTGGCAAAGAAGGTGTTAGGGTATAATTAGATACATAACTTGTGTAGAGGCAGCCTGGTCGAGTCAAGTTAATGAATGGAAAATATAGATGCGGTTTATGTAATGGATCTATAACCCATCTCTGATATTTGTGTTGAAGACTATAACCCAAAGCCTCCTAGGCACAGTGTACATTATATTGTATTCTAAATAAATTTGCTCCTGGGCCATGGGTTTCATACTTACTGTATATACTTGAATATAAGCTGAATTTTTAAGCACTCAGCTCATACTAGGGGTATACTCAAGAAATGAGAATCACGAGACTGTGTGAGTTAATTGCAAAGCCCCTGAACATGGTATCATCACCAAATTTACTGCTCTAGCACATGTAGTTTTTGCATAAAGTACGGTAAGTTAAAATTTTAATTTAATCTATTTAATCTATGCAAAAGAAACCCAAACCCCACTTATTTATCTCAAAGTGCTGGCATGGCAATTTAACCTGAATTATACACACGCAACTCATATACACACACAAAACTTTACTTTCTTAAAGGTTAGAATAGGAGAGGGTATAGGGCACTGTGTGCAATCAGAAGAGAGGGGAAGAGAACTGACAGCATTAAGAGCCAATAGGCTACAGTACTTTCCTTTGTGCTGGCTGACAGCTCGCATTCCCAAGTATGTGAACCCTTTGGGATTATGTGGAGCGGTCCAAAATTCCTCCAGATCGTTGGGCAGGTCTGATCTGTAACTACAGGAAACATTTGGTTGAGGTTATTGCTGCCAAAGGAGGGTCAACCAATTATTAAGTCCAATAAGTCACATCGTTTTTCCACCCTGCACTGTGAATGTTCAATGTAAACATGAAAACATATAATGTTTGTGTAGTGTCATTTTAAGCCGACTGTGTTTTTCTATTGGTGTGACTTAGATGAAGATCAGAGCACATTTTATGATCATATCATACAAAACGCCACGTAATCCCAAAGGGTTCACATACTTTTTCTTGCAGCTGTAGCCAGCTTTTTTTATAGGGCAGCATTGTACTGTAGAAAGCAAAACCGAATATTGCTGTTTGTAAAATCAGATTCTTACTTGGACTTCAGATTTGAGCTCTGCTGATCACCTACAAAAGAGGAGATTCTATAGATTTGATTATTAAAGCATTAAAACTGTTTAAAATATGTATAAATTAATACATACATTGTATGTATAGATATGGAGGTAGAGTTCCTTTAAAGCTCAAATCCATAAAAAATATATTAGCCCATGCAGTGGGTCCCCTACCTCACTGAAGGGTTTAAATTCATGTTGACATCTTGGTGTTGCAGGTGAAGAACTTTACTTACTTGAGCTTGGCAGCTTCTCCTGTGCTTGGCCTAGTAGAGATGAAAAATTCAACCATTTCGAGTTAACTGCAAAGCCCCTGAGCATGGTATAAATCACCAAACTTGCTGGAGATGTAGAGAGGGGTTGGGGGTATACTGCAAAAAAGAAAGTGTGTCTAACACAAATAGTTTTTTCACAAATTAAGTTTAATGTTAAGTAAAAATTTCAAAAATCTGAATTTCGACTTTGACTTTGAACATAATTTATGCAAAAACTACATGTGCTAGAGCAAAACTTTTTTTTTTCAAATGTTTCCACAACCCTTCTCTACATCTCAAGCAATTTTGGTGATGATACCATGTTCAGAGGTTTTGTAACCAGCTCACAAAGTTAGCAAGTTGAAAAATTCGACCATCTCTATGGCCTAGTCTCTTGCATCAAAATCCCCACGTCCTACGGCTTCTATGGCGCAATTTCCACATATGCCTGACAAAGCTATTTGTTAACAATAGGGACAGGCATGTCATAGCCTGCTACGTGTTGTATCAATAACAAAACGCTATTTTTCAGCTTGTTTTTTTACCTGTGTGGCCGTTTAAGGTGGTAGGTCATGTTTCATTTACCCGCCCCCTTGGCATGAGCCAAACATGGGCAAAATGTGCCTGCGTCCCCCATTGGCAGCCATGGATGTTTCCATTACACCTATGAGAAGCGTTATCTTCACAGCAAATGGGCATTTTGAAACCACGTGGGTACAAGACTCAATCCGTGTTAGTGATGTGATGCTGCAAGAGAAAATATGTGCTGTTGTCCTCTGCAATTGATTGTTTTTTTGGTATCACTGCTGTTACTATGTCTTATTGCTTTGTTTTTGTTCCTTGAAAATTGCTAAATAAAGTTTAATTTAAAAAAAAGAGCTAACGCATCCATAAACAGGAGCACATTTTGGACACATTTTTCCTGAGGTAAAAACTCAAATTTTTTCAATGATGTCAACGCACCCACTGTTTTCTATTGGTAGACATGTTAATGTTATTCAATGGCTGGGGTACCGCCTTTTTGTCACATCAAAATTGCTGTGTTTGATGGTCGTCAAATGTAGGAGTTGTGCAGCAGTGGAGACTAGGCTTATGTCTTCCTGTTCCTTCATGCTTTTTTTTGCAACTCTGAGTAGTGATCTGTGGAAGTTAAAGCTGGCCACACATGGTTTGATTTTAGCATTCAATCAACGTTTTTCGATCAAAAAAACGATTGATTGTAAAAAAAAAATTGATGTGCTGCCCACATAGTACAATTGACGTTCATTGATCGATTTTTGTCAAATCGCCGATTGAAATGTGATCGGACAGGTTTGAAAATTTTGCTCGATTGGTCGATTTTTTGGGCTACTTCCCTTTAACTTCCGATTGAAACTGAATCATAAGAGGAATTCAATCGACGATTTTGGATTACTTCGATTAATTTTTCAGTCGAAATTGAACAAATATCGTACTCCCCATGTGGTGTACATCGATTAAATTAAAATCGAGTTTCGATTTTTTTGATCGAACTACAAAATTGAATCGAACCTCGATTGAAGGCTAAATTGAACCATGTGTGGCTAGCTTTAGTCATCCCATACAATGCAAAGCATATGGGTATGCACGGTGAAGGTTGGATGCAGAGGATCTGTCCACAGCCTAGAATCATAGCTGTCAATATCACTGGTCGGGAATACGGGGTGTGACGTCACTTCCGGTATCAGGAGATTAAAGTTCCCTCCCTCCTATTTAGTTGCAGCCTAACTTAGGAGGGAGAGGGCGTTACTCTCCATAGTAATGTCCCACCTCGTACATCATCTGTACTAGCAGGGTGGGAACTTAGAAGGAAGAGTAACGACCCCTCCCTCCTACCTACGGGAAAAATACAGGATTTTGTGAAATTGCGATTTGGCCGGGAAAGTCACATAAAAAACGTGACTCTCCAGGCCAAAACGGAAGGGTTAACAGGTCTGATAAAACAAAAGTATACCTGCCTTCCTTTGCTCTGTCATTTCCGGTATCGGGAGATTAAAGTTCCCTCCCTCCTATTTAGTTCCAGCCTAACTTAGGAGGGAGAGGGCGTTGTTCTCTATAGTAATGCCCAACCCCGCTTGTGAAGATTATGTGCGGGGTGGAACATTACTAGGTACAGTGGCGCCCCCTCCCTCCTAAGTAACCCCTAGGATTTTGTGAAATCTGGACAGAAATGTGACTTTCCCAGCCAAAACGGGAGGGTTGACAGGTATGCCTAGAATAGAGGAATACAGCAGAGTACCATGAACACGAGACCAGGTAAGTAAAGCACTTTCATCACATCATTGACATTAAAAAAAACAACATTAAAATGCAGAAATGTATTTCTTTGCTTGCCGACTGCATTCATTTTATAAAAAAGTTTTGTTTTTTTCTGCCACAATTTCCCTAACTCTGGACTGGAACGATAGAAATAGTTTTATTTAAAGCTCACGGCCATCTTTTTGGCCCATATCTAATGCGGCCATCCCTGTTTTTCAGCGGGATCAATCAATCCTGCTTGAAAACAGGGAAATCAAACATGTCCGTAAATTACATGTGCATTGCATTGCATAGGGGCTGCAATTAAAAAGCACCTAAACTCAAAAATTACAAAAAAAAGTTTATTACATTTTTAATTACCTTTGAACTGTCCCAATAGCCTAAATTTGCTAAAAAACTAAAAATATTAATTTGGCAATCATGCTGATGCCTGTGGGAGTGGCCATTTTAGATTCAGTGTTTGATTCCAGGCTTGCATGAGTTGAGGCTGCAATATCTCCGGCGGCCACCAGAGGCCGCCAGATACAATGTGTGTCAATGGACACAAAGTGAAAGTGAGAAAAATAAATAAATAAATCAATGTGAACTGCTGCTGGAGATGTCGGCTGCCCGCCGCGGCGCTGAGGAGATGCTCACACAGAGGAGGAGGGGTGAGGGGACAACTATACAGATATCTCCACACAAGTAACAATTTTTTATTTGCATATTGCCCAACAGTCAGGGGTTGGCTAGCTAGGGGTAAAAGTTTGTCTGGTAGGTTTAGGTACACTTTAATATTTTATGTCATTTAGAAGAACACTCGTCAATTTTCCAAAGTTTAAAAGACGATAAACTCTATACTTCGGGGAACAAATATTTTTTTTTAACAAAGGTAAGGAAAATCGTTGAAGGTTTTTTATTTCTTTCCTCTGCTCTATAAATATTTATGCTTTGGACTGTTCCGAACATTTGTGCTTTAAAAGCATCTTTAGACTGCAGAGAAAATCTAGGAATGTGGTGTGTGTCAGCCATCAGCACAGTACACAACAGGCTGCCTTGACTTACAAGACGTTCCTCCTTTGCAGTGATGAACCCCCTGCAGTGTGTGAGAGGTGACACAGCTCTGTGCTCTATTATTCATGAATTCTGGGAAATCCAAGGGAAAACAGCTCGACGGAAGCTGCTATATAATGCCAGCTAGATGTACAGCACCTGCTTTAGGCTGTTGCCTTGTAAAACTTAAAAATCCTATCACAACTTTCATTTAATTGCTTAGTTGCTGCACTGCCCTACTTATTTCCATTCATTACTGTGCTATAATTCAAAGTATCCCGCAGCACACTAACTACAACCTCATATCAATTTCTGGTAATTGTGTCTAAATCTGAAGTGCACATTAAATACCCTGGTCAAAAATATAAATGCAACACTTTTGCATGAGCTGAAGTCAAAGATCTGAAACATTTTCTACATACACAAAAGACCCATTACTCTCTAATATTGTGTAAAGCTGGGCATAGGCGGGCACATTCCTGCCAGATTCGACAGCTGAACGACCGCCGTGCACGTTCCCACAATTGGTCGGCAAAGAATCGGGTAAGCCAACCTTGTCAAACTGGGTACTTCTGCCGAAAGTACTGCCACTAGAGGTTTATACAAGTTTAAGTAAGTAATAGCAGTAAAAGGTGCCAAGGGATATACTTATTGTTAGGTCCGTAGGCTCACCTGAGTCTGAGGACACTGAGGCTGGAGAGTGGAGTGAAGCCCAGTGGCAAGGACCGCAGAATGCAGCTGGTGGCACGATAGAGCAAAGGCGTAGTCAAGTAACAGGCAGTAGGTCAGGGCAGGCGGCAATAAGCGTAGTCAGACAATCCGGGTTGGCAGTAGTAATGGCAGACAGTAGTGAGGTATCAGGCAGTAGAGTAGTTGAGGGAAGTTCCGAGGTCAGCAGCGGTTAATCAGTAATAGCAGAGGAGTAGAGAAGGTGTAGCACAATCAAGGCTCAGAAGCAACAATAATCAGCAAAGGAAGGTTGCAGAGGGTTGGGCTTTATAGGGGAAGTAGCAGGTGTCAAGGATCATGGTAATTAGCTAGGTTGGCAGAAACAAGGAAGATTAGAAAGATTCAAGGATGAGTTGTCCAGAGAGGACGGTAGCCTAGTGAGCAGAGCCACCGCCTGAGGCTTTGTTTCCATTGAAGCGTTCCCGTGCGGTTGCAGCTGAACGCATGCCTAAAGTTGTCGCGCGTTTTTGCGACGCAATTTTTTTTTCTATTGCAGATGTGAATGCGGTTGGGGCGCGGATGCGTTTCAAAACGCTGCAGCTATCGTTCAGAAACGCGGCTGCAACCGCACGGGAACGCTACAATGGAAACAAGCCCTGATGTGCAGCCGGTCATGGGTTCAAACCCCAACACTTATTTTCACTTTATATCATAAGTAAAGATGCAACATCTACCCCATTCCTCCAATCCCATCCTCCTCTAACTCTTCCCTCACCCCCATTCCTCCAATCCCATCCTCCTATAACTCTTCTCTCACCTCACTTTCCCCTGTCAGTCTGGAGGAAGTCACCTCTCTGCTTCGCTCTTCTCCTTCCACCACCCGCCCACTTGACCCTATACCCGCTGATCTTCTTAAGACCCATTCTACCACCCTTGCCCCGGCACTGACTGAACTTTTCAACATCTCCCTATACTCTGGTATCTTTCCATCATCCTTTAAACATGCCACAGTCCTCCCCATACTGAAGAAGCCATCCCTTGACCCCTCTCTTACCTCCAGCTACCGACCTATCTCACCAACTATCTGACTGTGAATTCCCTCCTTGACCCCCTCCAATCTGGCTTCCGACCTTCTCATTCCACTGAGACAGCCATCACTAAAGTTGCCAATGACTTGCTTAATGCCAAGGCCCAAGGCAACTATTCCCTGCTTCTTCTCTTAGATCTCTCATCTGCCTTTGACACTGTTGACCACC
>CM070033.1:25017030-25033060 GCA_036250615.1 Ptychadena robeensis
TAGAATACATCGTGATTGGAAGGTTTAGAAAGCTCCTCATATTACATGGTTTTGGTAGAAAAAACTTTAATTGTACAGAAATTGTATGGAAAGATTGTAAGGTGTATGGGGGCCTTTTTTCATTACTTCAGGGAAAGGTGTTCAAACAGCATTGTAAATGACAGACAATCCAGATCTACACTGAACAATCCTGGAGAAGGAGAAAATGCCAAGACTACCAGCTTTCTAGATTTTGGCTATTAAAGAATACAGTTTAAACTTGTAGTAGAAGTGCTCTTACTTTGTATTTCCTTTAGACTTGCTCTCCTTTTTCTTTTCCTTAAAGTTCTTGCATTTTAAAATCACACTTGGAATTTAAATAAAATATAACTGACACAAGGGAAGAGATGTTGCTCATAGCAGCTAATCATATTTCAGCTGTTTCCCTGTGCAGGTTAAATAATGAAATTCATATCTCTTTAGTCTCAGTGGGCAATGTTGCCAACAGCGTCTCTCCTTTGCCGCAATTTTTATAACCGACCCACAACGTCCTAATAACAATTTTATAAACCAGGAGGATTCATTCTTGTAAATTTTTCAATAAGGTCTCACTAAATAGCTTCCCTTTTGGTAACAAGACTTATCTAGAGTGAAACTTTTTATGACTTGAGAACCTTCCCTGCATTTTATCTATAGACATTGAGATATGCTGTACCAAACACAAAGCTGATTTACAGGCTGAGCAAGTATTCCCAGTGCCAGCAGTTACCACGGCTCCTTCCACTCTTGTATCTGCCCCTCTATAGGCATTTTGTTTAGTTGGTGGACCATCTAGGACCCTCCCACAGATCTGTTATTTGCGCAGCCCACATGCTCACCATGTACAGGGGTGCACATACATTTTTTAGTGAGCTCCTCAGATGAGTACCAGGAGATGGTGTTTGGTACTCACCCCATATGTAGAGTGGTCTTCCTCACTGTCCTCTGCGTCAGCCTCCTGCATGGTAGATTCTGCTGCAGATGGACCTCCCTGTTTCTGATTGATCCTCCGATAATCTGTCTCCATCCACAGGTCACCAACTGGCTTTTGATAAAATGTAACTCTCACAGTACAACACGTTTGTACCCCCAGATCTAATACCTCAGTAGTACAACCCTGACATTTTCTGGCTTAGTAACTAACCGCTGAGACTACCTGCAGTCCAGATGTCACCCTTTCATAGTCATATTCCAGCTGTCACAGTGCTTTTCTCTTGTCAGATTTTACCCTTAATTATGCCTACTCTGACTTTCATCCCCCAGATCTCCAACTCCCTTAGAAAACCACTATTATTTGGGATTATTCATTTACATTCCCAATTTCACACCCCTGACTGCAACCTTTCATAGTTATTCATGTTTCCCTGCAGTTATCCGAGTGACATAAATTGTACACATGTAACATTTAGCTGCAGCCGCCCAGACACGGAGCGCCTCCAAGTTGTTAGTACGCATATGTGCTGTGTAACAATAATGCAGAGCTAGTTTTTGTCCCCTCTTGAGTACCAGAGTACCACTTATGTGCACCCCTGACTATGTACTTTTATATGTTGAAGTTATTTTAAACAGACCAAGTTTATTAATTTCAGGTTACCAGTCCTTTTATTAATGGGGTGGCCAATAGGAAATGGATGGAGTGTTTAACACTAACCATTATTCTTTAATACACTGGGTTGGGTGGTAGCACATAACAGTACACGTGCAAACATTAATAGTGTAACATATATCATATTGCATAGTGTGAAAGAGCCGAAAGTATGGTGTTCCTTACAGCAATGTCCTTCATAACTGTAAGAATCACAATGGTGTTGCAAAGCTCCTCTCTGCTCTTTCATGCTGGTTTTTGCTTGGAGAGGCCGGGCCCATGTGATCACCTTTAGAAATGGCCATTTTTTTTATTTGCTTAGTTTGGTTTTGTGAGTTGATTGCAAAGCCCCTGAGCATGGTATCCTCACTATCATCATCATTTGCTGGATATGTAGAGAAGGGTCAGCTTGTCAAAAAAAATTGACCATCTCTAGTCACCTTCGCACTCCTTTGCTCGTTCACTGCTCATACAGCTTTAATCTGGCCCTCACAATAATATTAAAAAGTTAAATGGGTGGGATATGGCCGACGGGACATAGTTTCCCCATGACTGATCTAGCCAGTAACAACCTTAGGGGTACTCCCTACACAGTATCTGTGGATGAGGGAATGTAGCCATCTTTGTACATCAACATTGTTCTCCTGTAGAGAGGGCATTGTTAGATACACTACTATATTAGATGGGCTTTTTACTAAGGCTGGCCATACATGATTTAATTCCCATTCAACCTATGAATTAATGCCTGGAGACCAGTGGTCTCTATGCAAAGCATCGGACATCGGCCGTATTTAACGGTCATGTCTGATATGGCTGTTTTTCAAGCGGGATTGATTTGTCCCACTCGAAAACAGCGATGGGCGCATATTATATGTGCCAGATAGATGGCTGTAAGCGTGCACGGCGCTTGAAGCGGCCATTGATTTGGCCCATATCTTAGCATCTGTACCCTGCTCAAGGCACCATATACTTTAGATCTGCCCACAACTTTGTAGTGTAGGGGCTTCCTGAATGGATATAGATTGATTTAATTGTTTAGAAAGGTCCTTATTATTCATAGTTTTGGTAACACTAAAGCCCCCCATACACCTTTTAGATCACTTTGTACAATTTCCTTTAGATCTACCAACAACTATGTAGTGCCGGGTCCTCCCTGATAGAATACATAGTGATTGGAAGGTATATATCACTGCTATGTCGTGCCAGGTCCTCCCAGATAGAATACATAGTGATTGGAAGGTTCAGAAAGGTCCTCATATTACATGGTTTTGGTAGAAAAAATGTTGATTGTACAGAAATTGTATGGTATGGGTGGCCTAACAGTGAGAACCATGATGATTGTCTGTCTTGAATATAATCATGTATAAGTCTAGATTTCATATTAGAGAGCAGTAAATTTAACGTTCTCCATACATTTAGGCTATGTTCCCACATGTGTGTTCTCACGGTTGAATGATCGCGCTTAAAAACCATGTGTCTATTATTGACGTAAATGGCCGCGGTCAGGGGCGACCGGCCGGGGGTGGCCATGGCCCGTGATCAATAATGTGGTGAGCCGAGCTTCTAGGTCGCGGGTTGCACCATGGCTGCTCCTGATCGCCCCCCCTTCACGACCTCGGGGAAGAGCCCCATTCAACAACATGGCTGCAATTAGAATTGTGCCACAGGCGGCCGCACATGTAGGAGCATAGCCTTTGGCTTCATGCCCTGAAACCATTACTGCACCGCTATGTGCAGAGAGTGTACACATGGTACATGCGGATGTCAATCACTTACCACTGCCCCATGTTATATCAAAATTCTGCCGTCCAACACTTCCAGAGAGCCACAACCATCTGAATGGATCTTTATTGGTGAATCAGTGCCTGTACCCATAAACCTGCAGTGAATGATTACTAAATGTTTTATAAATCTAACCTTTAGTGCTGTGGAAATAAATCTCACATCCTCTCTCATCCATGTTTTATGTGCACGTCATCTTCTAAAGGTAAACTTCCCAGTGCAGTTCTCACAGATATTGGCATTGACGGATTTCAGGTAACAAGTCGCCCTTCATTTCATTTGCAATTTAGAGCAAAAACAATTGAGTTCTGGGAAGTCTTATCTATAAACGGAATATTCCATTCATCTTTCAGTAAAAACTGGAGTTTTCCCTTAAACGGTCTGTTTGGCAGCATTTCAGGGAATGGTTATCTGCTGTCTTGTTTAATCATCGGGAACTGGGAGAACACTGATAAAATATAAACCCTTGTGCTTTCCTTCTATTGCAGGTCTGCCAGGAGTTGGTGGAAGAGTATGAACAAGTGAAAACTATTGTGAATACTTTAGAATCCTTCAAAATTGAAAAGCCGGCAGATTTCCCCGTTGCTTTACAGGATGAACCAGCGAGGGACCCGGCAGTCTGGCCTCCGCCAGTACCAGCAGAACACAGGTGTGTGTTTATAATGCTGCGTGTATATAATGGTGTGCAGTGCTGCCGGGGCTGAAGAATCCAGATGTTGAAGTAATCTGTTTGGCTTCCTTGATTTTTTATGTCCTGGTATTAGCTGTCTATAGATTCAAAGGTTGCATTAAATACTTCTTGCAGTCTGAGATTTTTGAGTTGATGAAGACTTAAGCTGGGTACACACGTGTAGATATGGGCCAGATCAATGGCCGCTTCGAGCACCATGTGTGCTCACTGCCATCTATCTGGCACATATCATATGCGGCTATCCCTGTATTTGAGTGGCACCAATCAATTCAGCTCGAAAACAGGGATATCGGACATGACCGTCAGTCGATGTCTATTGCTTTGCATGGAGACCCCCGGGTATCCAGCAGTCCTGTGTATCCACCGTGTATCCTCCGATATCTGACAGCAGCGTGATGACATAATTTGAAGTTTATTAAATTGTAAAAATGTTGCTTGCCTGTTGGTGTTCTTATGCTTTACCTTTTAACTCTTGTGCTGCATTTAGCAGTATGATTATTTTTGAGGTGACTGAAACTACTGAAGCATATACATCAGCTTTTCATCCAGGCAAATGGCATTCTTTAGAATGAGTTCAGCAATGGTAGTTTACATAGTCTCTTTTCGATAGGTCCTTTTTAAAGGATAATTGTAGGTGAGGTTGTGTACCCTAATGTAACCCACATTACCTGTTGGCATATTCATACTAACTGAGATCTGTCAGCTGTAAACACACATGATTGCTGTTTTTTTTCAAGGCCAAGGCTCCACTGTGGCATTTCATGAGCACTTGAAACGCCCCCCATTGTGTTCAATAAGACTGCTCACACAGGCGCGACATGCTTGCAGGGCATCAGGTTCTGTTTTGACCAAACTTACTTACCGTGTTTTGTGCAGCTCATCGCATCCCAAACGCATGGACGTGCACAATCATGGCATCCCAAGCGCAATGGTTGCACATCAGGTGCGCATCAAATGTATTTTTTTTAAAGTATGAAATCAATGCAAAAAAAAATAACAATGTCCAAGACACATACATAAACACACATACAAAGCACAGCAGGATGCACCCAAAATGCCACCTAAACATTCTTGATTTTTGACATTCCTTTTGTAAAAAACACAGTGGAGCCTCAGCCTTTGGATGAGTATAGCTGTTGGAAAAGTCTTAAGGACAAGGTACAAGTTTGAGGTCTCATTCACCCTATATGCGCTGCTGTTACTCATGCATGCATTACTGTATGGTAGACAGGTTTTCATAGGAAACCTATTGTGCCCTTCCCTTTTGCATGCGCCCCGTTATGCTTTAACCTCCCTAGCGCACTGCTGCGGTCCAGATTTCTGTACCAAAAGCGGACCATAGACTTCAATGGTAAATTTTTCTTTATGTTGTAGGCCTGTAACTTCCCAAAATATGTCTGTATAAGGGTCTAAGGGCTTGTTGCCATTATACGTCGGGACCCCTACGCTAAGCGTATACGCTTAGGAGGGGCCGCGACGTATCCCACAGACATTGCCTGCCGGCGGAAGCAAGCTTCAGATCCCGCGGACAGCACAGAGCAGAATTTGCTGCTGCGGGGATCTAAGCTTAAGCTTAGCTGGACGGCTCCATCTCATCAACTGCAATACAAGACAAGAAAGTGCAGGACGAGATGGTGCCACCCCAACCGCTAGGGTGGTTAATGCATAACTCAGTGCGCTAATGCATAACCCTGCTGCATGCATTTTGTCTTTACATCATGAGCATTTCCTATACACTTGTATAGAAAGCATTAGCACAGCCCATGTGATGTGTACTGACCTATATGAGGCAGCATTGTGCCCCAAATCCCCCCCCCCCCCCCCCCCCCCTCTGACAGAGGGAAGAGACGAAGATCGGGAACTGACCCGTGCTTGTGGCCCCAGGGCCCTATGCTCATGCATATTTGAATAGTGCAAGAAACAGCCCTGCACAACGCAACATGTAGTGGGAAATAGCCCTGGCGCTTACGCACCATCAAGCGCTAGGAAAATTGGTCTCTACCAATGCATACTAATCTTCTGTAAACTTTTGCTAGTCTTTGTCGACTTCACATTGATCTCTGTATCCACGTGGACCCCTTTGGATCCTTGAAATGGAGCTTATTTCCTTTTGACTTTGAGAAGTGTCAAGACTTATATATCTTTGAAAATACCAAGCCACCTGGCTTGCACAAAGTCCAACACAGACTCTTCCCTTTAGCTCAGGGAAAAGCTAAATCAGCCTGGCACCTAGACTTCCCCAGCCTGGGCTACACACTCGATGTGTGCCCCCTGGTATCCGCTGCTCCAGCAGCACAGTGTCTCCCCATCTCATCAGGAAGCCCTGACTGACTGGTCCCAGCTCCTTTTGTGGAGACACACCCGGCCATGTCATTAGGGTCCAGCAAATGTATCTTGGTTGAGTGGGAAGGCCCACCCAGTTCCTTCCATCCCCCATCCAGAGCCCAGATCCCTGTAACAAGAACATATTAAAACTGGGCAGCAGCCCGCTGTCGCTCCCCAACACTACTCTGGACTCCCTCCAGGACACACCAGCAGACCCCTTCACTGGCCCACATGGACCACTTACACCATGACAGACCACCGGTCTGTCACACTATTTATGGCTCAAGCACTTCTCAGACATGAAAGGATCACTTTAAACACTTAAACAAATTTGTCTTGTTGCTCTACCTAGACCAGTAGTTCCTAAACTGGAGGGCAGGCCCCCCTGGGAGGGCACAAAGGTAACCCAGGGGGGCGCTGGCTCTCATTTAATAGGGAGGGGGGCTCAATAATGTCCCTTAATAGAAAAAGGGGGGCCCTGCAAGGAATATTCTGGAACCACTGACCTAGACACATGTTTGGCCAGGTACGTTCACTTTAAGATTGCAGACCTTTTCTATGATCTCCTCATTTCATTTATTTCGGAAATGTCAATGCAATCATTTTGTTCACCATTCTCAAGGCTTAAATCCATCAGTATTCATCTGCAAAGCTTTTACCGTCGGCTTGCAGGGATCATGCTTCAGATGAACGTTCGATCTGTGTGACCTTGATAAATACCTCAAGCTATTTACTGTGAATGCTGTCTTTTTTCTGACAAGGCATTTCCTTCCAAAAGCTTCATTCGGTGGTTTTGTACAATCAATAATATCTCCATTTGCTTGTAGGATTGTTACATCTGCTCTGTGGGATATTTTATGAATTGTTTCATGGTCAGCCTGTTTTATCCTGGATATGTCTGGTCGCTGAATGATTCTGTCCACTGCGGTGTAATCCCTCTCAGGGCTACAATCTGCCACCTTTCATTTGAAAGCAGCATGTTGTTGTGGAGCTATGAGGCGGGCGGGTTTAATATTAGATTCTGCTGTAAAGACATTATTCGTCTGCCATTGACGTTCAGCCAGAGTTACTGGCAAAAACAGCTCATGTTGTGTTTATAGCATTTGTTGTTCAGATCAATGCGTCTTTTTACACTGTTATAGCCATTTGATTTGATTTCCTACAATAAGATGGATTCGGATGTACAAAAAAATATTGTGCATTAAAGTAGAGCTCAAACTTTACCTTTGAACTCGGACAGTTATCCAGATTCTTCTTCTCTAGTGAAGATGCTTTCTGAAATTTTTACTGCACACTGTGGTCTTTTTACATTATCTATAAGAATCTGCAGCTTGGGTGGTGAAAAAGTGCGTCTTATAGTCGGAAAATATGGATATATATTTTTTAGTAAACAGTCATACCGGTAGTTGCTTTCTTTGCAGTGGTAGACATCATAATATGTTGTCCAGTAATCCTTTATTTTTCCTGGCTTATACCCATTGTGTGGCCTACTGTGGAGAAGGGAATACACAAATTATTGCCTGTGAAGGTGACAAAGGCAGACGGTCAACATAAACAAATGAAATTCCTGTAAAAGGGAAAAAAACCATAAAACCTTCTAAATACTTTGCAAAGTCAATGTCTGTTCTGTATATTAACAGCGATAGTCATGTCTGGATAGCTCTCACTATAGGTAAAGCTTGACAAATGCCTTATTTCTCCTTCCGAGTCAACAGATGTGCACTACAAATAGATGTTAAGGCTATGTTTCCATTACGTCGGGACCCCATATATGCTTAGCGGCGGTCCCCGACGTAGCAGATAGACTTGCCTGCTCGGCGGAGACTCTGTCTTCACTGCGCCGAGCCACTCCGCCGATGTAAGGCTGAACGTAGTCGAGTACATTCAGTCCCTGCATCGGCGGATGTGTAAACAGACCATCCGCTGAGCAGGCAATGTCTGTGAGATACCTCGGGACCCCTGCTAAGCATATAAGCTTAGAGGAGGGGTCCTGACCTATAATGAAAACAACCCCTAAGAGATCCGTATGCAGTTGGTATGTGTTTGCAAAGGGATTTTGACAAGAACCTTTTCCTGGTCTACCCACATTGTTATATTACGCCCGTTTTCCAAAATGGATTAAATTAATTCTTTTCTCATAACTCTACACACAACACTCCATAATGAGTTTTAAACTTTAAACCTTTCACCATATTTATTGACCTCTGGATTCCTTTTTTTCCATTGATATCTTGAGGTCTCCAGATCTGGAAAAAAGCTATTGAAAAGTGGAATCAGAACCTTCTGTTTTCTCAACCGTGAAAAGACAAGTTTTTGAGGTCACTGGAATGGGGCTGAATTAAGGGAAAACTCATTGAAAAAGGACACCTGTAAATTTCCACCTACCGTATTTTTCGGACCATAAGACACTCCCAGATTTTAGACCAGGAAATCTGGTAAAAAATTGCATTTGTTTAAATGAAAATTGTCATGTGTTTAAATGAATTAGGGAAAAATCCCCTGCAGTACCCAATTTCAGCCACAGAAATGGTTTCACTAGAGAGCACACTTATCTCTTCTTCCTCACACATGGGGAAGGGAGGGGGGCTCATGGGGGAATCTGCACTCTGTTCTCCCTGTCCCCTCTGTGGTTGTGTTTGTGTGAGGAAACTGCCGACATGCGGCTTTCCCCACACACACTCTGCATTGATTATATCTGCGGGGCTCTGCAAATATAGCCAATACAGGGCAGATGGGAGATCGACTGTGTGCAGATCTCCCAACTGCCGGAAAAGCTGGCAGGGAGCGATCATTTGGGCAGGGGTGGTTGCACATTCAGACCATAAGACACAAGCACTTTTCCCCTGATTTTGGGTGTCTTATAGGCTGAAAAATACAATATTTTGCTGAAACTGCTCAAGATGTAAGGCCTGTACACATTCATTGGGGCAAGTGTTGGTTTCAGTAAATGAAGCCCCCCATACACCTTTTAGATCACTCCATACAATATCCTTTAGATCTACCAACAACTTTGTAGTGCCGGGTCCTCCCTGATAGAATACATAGTGATTGGAAGGTTTAGAAAGGTCCTCATATTACATGGGTTTGGTAAAAGGAAAGTTGGTTGTAGAGAAATTGTATGGTAAGATTGTAAGGTGTATGGGGGCCTTAAGGAATAATAAAAATTTGAATTGTTACCTTACTATAATAACTTGGATACAGTATTACAGTGTATGACTGTCATTTTGTCTCCTCAGGGCTCCTCCACACGTTCGAAGACCCAACAGAGATTTAAAGCCATTGCGGAAAGAGTCTCCAGCAATACAGGCCCATGGGCCAGTGGGCAGAGCCCATCCTATTTCAAAGATTGAGAAGCCCTCAAACCGAGACCGGGATGGCAGAGGCAGGGCGAAAGATGACAAGGTAAGACTTGTGTGTGCTATTAATCTTCCTGCAATAAGCAAGCATTATATTTATAAATATAGCAATAGTACAGTGTTGTACTGTGTAAGCCATCGATAAATATAGTAGAGTTTGGAGTTCAGATGATACTGTTTATTGGCTTACTGAAGTCATTAGAGAAGCAAGCTTTCGGGATATCGCAGATCCCTTCTTCAGGCTAATACAATCCTGGTTTTAGAAACTCACATTTATACACAGAGTTACAAGGACATAAATATTGTAAAAAACACAATGTTTTCTCTAGACACACATGACTGATTGAGGTGAGAGCGAAGGGTTGGTGGAGATAGTGATCAGAGTTAGGAAGAGTTATTGGTGGTAATAATGATAAGAGGTAGAGGCATAATATTCACCTCCCTTAACAATTAAAATGTCACTTGTCTAAAGAAATGAAATACTACTAATGCAGCAGTTTTAAAAGAAACCTAGATGCCAATGTGCATAGTTTATTGTCAAAGTTGAAAGATAAGGAGTCAAGATATACTAGTTGTTCCATGATGAAGTGTTCTTTCAGTTTTGGGAATAAGAAAAGGAGTTTATTGCCAGTAGTTAGAAATTTAAGTTGAAATCAAGTTGAAGTTCAGGCCATACTCCAGAGTTCTAAATTTCTGTATAAATTTACATTCCCATTCTCTCTTTCTGTGATTTTAAATTCCCCCTCAGTACAATAATTCGGAGGTCTTTTATGCTGTGTCCTGTGCTGCAGAAATGGGCCTCTACAGGGACATCTGTTTTCCTGTTCTTGATGGTGAATATGTGCAGGTTCATTCGCTGGCGCAGGGTATGGCCCGTCTCCCCAACATAGAGTGAACCAGGATCACAGCTGGAATACAGAGCACAGGGAACCTTTTTTCCTGTGTACCTGATATTGTGCAAAAAATGCCCTACAGGACTCTGTATTTACATTAACATTCTGCATTGCAATAAATACATTTTGTAACAAAGACTAATTTCTCCTCCCATATGTAAATAGCTACTCATGGGTAAGTTGTTAATGGCAGATTGTAAAATGTCTCTTCATAAATTGCTCAGCGTGTTCAGAGAATGGATACTACTAGTGTAGACACGTGCTAACATTTAGGCCCTGCAGCAAAGACCTTCCTCCTGGCACTGGCCTATTGGCTGGAGGAATATAGAGTGAATACTGCATGGACCAGTCCTGCCTACTTTGCTGGAACATTCTGTATATTCACTTGATATCTGAATAGCTGTCTCTGTGTTTTCTCCATAATTTTCTCTCCAAAACTTTGCCTACGTCATATGGTCCGGTGTCATGGTACTTTTTCATGACACTATATGATGGTCAGAATGACATCAGGGACAACGGCAGAGAGAGCTTCTATGGATTGTGGGGAATCAGCTCAAACGGTGCTCTCACAGCATCAATCCACACATTTTTATCCTCTTAAGGGCTCCTGCCCATGTTTACTTGAGCACACAGTCTAAATAAAGGGTTACCCTCGCAGGGGTTAATAGACATCCAAATAAAACAGTTACATGAAAATGCCAAGCCTCCTGGCTTGGCACCAATCAAACAACAGTTCCTTTCTTTGGGAACCCTTAATGGCCTGCCTCCTAGCAGCCATCAGCATGGGGCCACACACTCCTTGTGTGCCCTGTGTTTGCAGCACTGTCTCCAACCTCATCTGGGAGCCCTGACTGGCTGGTCCCAACTCCTTTTGTGGAGACACACCCGGCCATCTCATTAGGGTCTAGCAGGTGTATCTTGGTGGATACACACCAGCAGACCCCTTCACTGCCGCATATGGACCACTTCCACATGACAGACCACCGGTCTGTCACATGATTTAATTGCAAAAGCTTACCCAGCAGTTTAGCTTCAATAACCCAGATTTAAGCTTTAGCAGACCTAAAATGAGCAAAGTTTCTTTTATAAAGAGGTTATATTCTCTTCAATGTCTCATTCCTCTCCCATGATAGACATTCAGATATGCCTGTTTGGTATGGTGAACGTTCTATTTCAGAAAATGAAATTTGCTTGCAGGTTAATTTTATTATACATTTTAAATAAAATTCTGTTTCCATGGTTGTTATCCATAGAGACGGCAAAACCAACAAGACCGTGCAGAAATAATAATAGCCTTTGTTTAGCTTTGCTTCTCTCTGGAAAAGCTTGGCAGCATTTTTACAGTAATGACATAGACAGTCGTCTCTGACTAGAAGCATCTCCCTTTCCTATTCCGTCTATGGCACGGCGTAGTGCAGGTGCGCGTTTAAAATAAAATGATGACGCTGCGGAACCATGAAAAAAAAGAGCGAGAGCACGCAGCATATTGATCAGCGCCGCTCAATGACTCCCACTTGTCTAGCAGCATCTGCTGTACATTTTGTGTATCAGACGGGCCTGTGGTTATGTTCCTGCAATATCTCCAACCGATAACATCAGTAGCATCACACACAATGCACAACAGAATTCCATATGATCAAGCAGTATTTCCAGAACAAGCTGGCTTTATAGTACAATTCTGTAATACATGTCATTTTACATGTCTGAGAAAAAGTTTGTGAACACTTTGGCAATATCTGACAACCTTTACTGAACAAAATAATTGAGATGAGTAGATTACTTGTTATTTTACTTATTTTCTATTTGCAATTTTGTACATTTTGTTGAAGTGTATTATGGCCTATTTAATGAGATATCCAGGGGTCTCAAGGTTGTTGAAACTGCACTAAAGTATAAAGTATTAATAAACACTTCAAAAACTATCAGTGCTCCATTAAATAATATCTATTTTACAAATAGAAATAAAACCGGCCAATTTATAGCCAGTTTAATTCACCTGTAAAGCTATAAATATGTAAATAAATAGAACTAATGTCTAAAACCCAGGTGCCCAACCTGTGGCCCTTTGGGCATTCTTTGGCGGCCCCCTTCAGTCTTCCACTTTCGGCCCCTGAAACCTAACTATTAATGCATAGGGCATAGGAACTCACCTGTCTGCCGAATCAAAGGTTATGTGCCCCATTGATATAATCAATGGCTTTGAGGCACATAACCTTTCATGATATATATATGACACAAAATGTGCATTACCATACTACAATGTTCCCTAATGCTCGAAGTATCATTTAAAATTCTGTTATTTGAAAAATGAAAAACAATGTCTTCTAGCTATGCCTGCTGTAATTTTTTTCAGACTACTGTAACTCCTATTACATCATTTTTGGTAAATGGTATTAGATTGTTACATCTATGGCGGTTCCCCTGGATCCTTGATACTCTTCATTGCTCTCCTCTACTTCTACCTGCGTGGCAACTCAGTGCTTTCAGATATGAGCGAGAGTGACTTCCTCCTATGTGACTGTATTTTGGGTCTTGTGGCCGGAGCTCTGTTGCATCACAGCGAGACTGACATTGCCTCTGCAAGCACCATCTTGCACCTTAGCATCCAACATCAACTTGCAATAGGGATTTGGGTGGTTGTAATGAGGTCGGTAGTGGTTAAGAGGGACTTTTATAAAGTCACTTTGTCAATCTGTTTAATACCATGGAGCAAGTCGCTTCTCTAAAGAAAAAAATTAATTAGGGCATTAATGACTAATGATTTTATAAAGAAGAGTCATCAGTCACTTATGTTGTGGTCAAGTCAACTTTTCGTAGCCTAATCACAAAGATATCATCTCCCCTTCCATCCCTGCCAATACTGACAGAGAGAGAAGGTCTTGTGCAGATCGCTATTCAGTATGCACACAGGGAGAGAGAAGGTCTTGTGTGGGCATATTGGCTATAGGGGAGGGAAGGGAAGACAATGTTCTGATATTTTGAAGATGTAGAGGAACAAATATATATACAAAAGTCACAATAGGAAAACATTGGCGATGTTGGTGGGGAGGGAAGGTTAGGTGAAAAAAATCATCTTCTGTTCCCTTCCCACCAATCAGAGGCAGAAACGGCATACAGCTGGTCGGTGCGCACATACAGAGAAGTTCTTGTGCTTCTCACCCTCATTGTGTATGGGCCGACTAGTCGACTCCTCTCAGGTTTGATTGCCTCCAAAATCAACTGTTAATATCAATCAGTCTGTTAATGCCCTACTTCCCAAATCAATTCAAACTGGATGTTCCACAGCGATCTTGCATGGTGATATTGCACTCTTTTTTTTGGGTAGACATGTTTTTCTGTCTCTCAGATGAAGGACAGTTTTAAGAGAAGCATATAAAATCCAGTAAAAATAAATTCTGCAAATGAATGGGTCCAACAGAAAGTTCATATCTTAACATAGAGAGAACTTGATTTTATTGTTAGTTTATCAGTAGCAACATCATATCATAATAAATAATTGAATTAAAATATAGGAAGTATTAGGAGGAATACCTTGAAAATACTTTGTTTCCTTATATCCTCCTCCTGTCTGCCTTCTATATATACATATAATCATCATTAGCCTACCAGAAATACTTAAATTGGTGGGGGAAACCAACACCAAGCTTTAACATATTTCTTTCCTACCCCCCCCCCCCACCCACACCCAGTGTTTCTGAAATGTTTTCTGGTAGGAGTTTACAGTGATCAGTTGCACTCCTGGCTCACTGATCATTCTGGAGGCCCTGTGATGGCAAACTGAGCTCCGCTAGACGGTTCTATGATTGACCTCTCTGGTAGATCATACTAAGCATCCTTATTGGTAGGATAGAATATGGGTAGGCAGTGAAAACTGAACTCTGCCTCAAGAAGACATGCATGCCTTTCTTGACAACAGGAAGGAAGGATACATGGTGTATCCAATAAGATTATTTTTATGGTTCTGGTAAAGAAGTTGCAAAATGTGTAAGTGGGATCTTTTTGATATATATATATACAGTACAGGCCAAAAGTTTGGACACACCTTTTCATTCAATGTGTTTTCTTTATTTCATGACCATTTAAATTGGTAGGTTCTCACTGAAGGCATCAAAACTATGAATAAACACATGTGGAGTTATGTACCTAACAAAAAAAAGTGAAATAACTGAAAACATGTTTTATATTCTAGTTTCTTCAAAATAGCCACCATTTGCTCAGATTACTGCTTGGCACACTCTTGGCATTCTCTTGCTGAACTTCAACAGGTAGTCACCTGAAATGGTTTTCCAACAACCTTATAGGAGTTGCCAGAGGTGTGTAGCACTACTTGGCCACTTTGCCTTCACTCTACAGTCCAGCTCAGCCCAAACCATCTCGATTGGGTTCAGGTCCGGTGACTGTGGCAGCCAGGTCATCTGCCGCAGCACTCCATCACTCTCCTTCTTGGTGAAATAGCCGAAACACAGCCTGGAGGTGTGTTTGGGGTCATTGTCCTGTTGAAAAATAAATGATCGTCCAACTAAATGCAAACCGGATAGGATGGCATGTCGCTGCAGGATTCTGTGGTAGCCATGCTGGTTCAGAGTGCCTTCAATTTTGAATAAATCCCCAACAGTGTTACAGGCAAAACACCCCCACACCATCACACCTCCTCCTCCATGCTTCACAGTGGAACTAGGCATGTTGGATCCATCAGTTCACCTTTTCTGAGTCTCACAAAGACATGGTGGTTGGAACCTTCAATGAGAACCTACCAATGTAAATGGTAATGAAATGAAGAAAACACATTGAATGAGAAGGTGTGTCCAAACTTTTGGCCTGTACTGTATATATATATCATCATATATCATATATACATATCATCATATACAGTATACATGGCGTGCCCATGCCCAGCATTTTATGACTTTTTATTTAAGGGGAAGGCTTCTTTCATTGCCTCCAGTCATTTTTAATGATGTTCCTCTCTTGGATTGTAGTCTGTCACCCGAATCATACTGTCAATTAACGCAAAAGAAAAAGGTGCCGAAGAAGCAAGTTGCACTTGAAGAACTGTTATTTGGTGTTGAATGATATGCAAATGTACTTGTTTGCCAGGTTGCATCTACTCCCTCTTTTGTAGGGGTGCAAATTAAAGCAATATAAAATAATTCAAATTCAATGTGTTAAATGTATATGTGTTGAGTCTCGGAGTCACCAGACTATTGCCAGCCACGTATGGCTTTTTATCTAGATTTGTGCCCCCATTTGACTCCTCAGTGGTCATACACATTCAAGTCATTGGAAGTAAGTTTGATATTTATATTGGGTTTTCAGATTTAATTTCTGTTTGATTCATGGGGAAGCACACGGAGAAGCACATTTTTTTGGGGGGGGGGGG
>CM070033.1:25042689-25059082 GCA_036250615.1 Ptychadena robeensis
GCAGTTTGGCGCGGATTGGTGCGGATCGGCGCGGCATGCGGTTAAAAACTCGGTATGCTGGGTTAAACCGCATCCGCGTCCGCGCCCGATCGCAACCGCGCACATCCGCGCACAACCGCATACATGGAAACTGCCACATGCATTTCCAATGTATGCGGTTGTGGGCGGACGAAACCGCACCGAACCGCGCGGTTAGAACCACACCTAACCGCTCAGTTCCGCACTAGTGGAAACAAGCCCTAATGCTACATTATTCTATATTTGTATTTATTTTCTTTTGCCCAGGGTCGGAAAAACCAGCAAGAAGGTGTTGGAGAAGGTGAAATGAAGAAATTTGATGGCACTGGATACGACAAGGATCTAGTTGACGCTTTGGAAAGAGACATTATTTCCAGGAATCCTAATATTCACTGGTATGTGTATCTAGTGGGGACTATACAGAGCCGTTTTCTGCCCTGGCAGGTGAATAGTATCATGTGCACATTTCTATTTTGGTTTACAATGATGGTGGGGTCTTCAGGGTGCTGGATCACATTGGCATTTACAAAATTATAAATTTCTTAACCTTTATCCCTGTCCTGCATATACTTCTCCCTGTCTTCCAGATGTTAGCGGTAGATAGACAGCGTCCCGCATGTGCAGCATAGGAGAAGTTATTTAGTTGTAGGAAAGCTAAACTTACAATGAAGGTTGTAACTAGATTTGTTTCCCCTATGATAAGCCATCCCCATCAAATAAGCCACCCCCTGATTTTTGCCCAAAATGTTAAAAAAAGCCACCCCCCACAAATAAGACACCAACACCTGCCCCTGCACGAATCTCCCATTCGGGTGGTACAATGGATAACTGTGTGACTCCATCAGGGCTGGCTGCAGTGCAGGAAGGACAAGCAAGCTGCTGATCCCTGCAGTAACGGAGTCTGTTACCTGGACTTACCAGTAGAACCCCAAAAAAGGCAGAGTGATCAGAAGGGGACAATGATTGGCACAGAGTGATCAGAAGGGGACAATGATTGGCACAGAGTTATCAGAAGGGGACAATGATTGGCGCAGAGTGATCAAAGGGGACAATGAATGGTACAGAGTGATAAGAAGGAGACAATGAATGGCACAGAGTGATCAGAATAAGACATCCCCCTGAAAATAAGACCTAGGGCATATTTTGGGTTTTTTACATCATATAAGACAGTGCCTTATTATCGGGGAAACACGGTATTTTCGATTCCAAGACAACAGAACCATTGACAGGTACATCAGAGGATCTCATGCTGCAATAAAAATCTGAAATGGAAATTCTATTATGTCTGTAGTAGGTAAAAGGCCACCGATGGAATGGGTGGAGAAAAGCATTGTAAGAAAATCCCATGGAAACACTGATAGGAGAGAACTTGATGATGCCTTGAATCCACTAGACAGGGAATGGATGGTGCTCAGTGTGCCCGCCAGTGTTTCTAACGCTTCGTGTGTAGAGAGTTAAGTGTAAAGGGAAATTGTATTATCCATTTTCATGGTAAGACAAGGTAATAAATAATTGCGCACAACTGTCAGCAGCGGTTACACAGTTGAAGTGATGTTAGTGGCCGGAGGGGCCCTCAATCATTGTATGGAACCGGACAAAGGTCATGAAGTATAGATGGGTCAATATGAGGGGTGTGGCTCCCAATATGCAGGGGGAGTGTGGCCCCCCCTGTAACAGACAAATGAGAACAAGGACACAAGGTGCAGTACCTAGTGCAACAAAGTAATGTACTGTAAATGGTAAAATAGGAAGTGATATCATCCATAACCAGGAAGTGATGTCTACATGGCTGTAGACACATGGCCTGGTAGGAGATTGACCTCCTACAGGCGCTGTAACTCCTTAATTGTGAGTATTGCATCTTTTCTTCAATTATTTGCAGAACTAGTAAAAAAAAGTACTAGTAAAAAAATTGAAATTTGGATTTTCAGAGACTAACATTTGCTCTGCCCAGTAGGTTATGCTGGCCTTGTAGCTATTGCCCTTCTTTGGCAATGTTCTTCTTACATGAACATCTTTGCTGATCCAGGTCTTTCTTTTTCCTCTGGGTGGCATGTTGGTATAGGATAAGTATACCAGTCACATTATAGTATTTTCCTCCTAACTATAACAAAGGGAATAAACATAGCACAGCCATATGTAGGGAAGCAGGCAGCAGCAGTGCAGTTAAGTCCCCGCTCTTTACAAATGTACTTTTGAAAATTGTTACTGGCTTAAGTGATTTGCGCCAAAGTAAAACAGAGCTATGTTTAAGTCTGTAAATCCTGCACCTACCTGGGAATTTATTCTCCAGTTACTTGAAATGGAATATGTATTTACAATAAAGCTGCATATTTGGGCCGGCTGCTGTATTAGCAACGAGATGATTCGTATTTCTTAGGAGAATATCTCTGTATTATAAATGAAAAGATCATGCAGAAGACTGGTAAATAACGCTTCAAGCGTTATTTTAATAAATGCCATTGGCTACTATGTAGTGTTCTAAGTCCAAGCTTAATCAGAAAATATATTCCAGTTATAAGGAGGGTTTTGTTTAATTCTATGTGCATGCTCGGCGAAAGAAGGAACTCACTAGGATGGTATTTGGAAAGCAGGAGAGGATTTGAACTTGTAGAGCTGTGATTCTGCGAGTGACTACCACTAAATTTAAAATGATCTTCTGTGCCTTGGCTTGTATATAGGATAGGATTTTTTTTTAACCAATATTAACTTAAGCTAGGCGCACACGGGTAGATCTGTAAAAAGATGACATGCGCGGTCACGGTGATTGATTGTACTCTAATCTGTTTACAAACCTACATGTGTGTGCTTTCCTTCGAGCGCGATCAATAAAGCCCACTTGAAGAAACTCGATTGAACGGGATTCCAACATGTTGGAAAACCCCGTTCAGTCTCCATTCCTTTGCATGAAGACGTGAATCCTCATGTAAAGTATAGGAACAGCCGGCTCCTGCCTTCCTCCTCCACAGCCGTCAGGCTCAGTGAGAAGGGGGTGGAGCCAGCACTCCTCACACTGAATCTGGCTGCTGTGCAGAGAGAAGCAGGCTGGATGGATTTTAACTTCCCAGCCTGCCAGGAAGGCACATCATGAGGCGCCCCTGAGTCATCATTCCGGGTGTCTGTCTGATATGGATAACATGGGGATGAGCGCCTGCACACTGTGTGGGCATGTGCCCGAACACAGGGTCAGGCAGGAGCTTTCGGGGCTGCAGCCCATTGTCAGCAGCTCAGAAAATTGCCCCTAAATGTGTTGGCTGCCTTTGTTTTCTTGTCCTCCAGTAAGTGACACACTCCCTGCACCGACTGTGCACTATTGTCACACTAAGGTATTACTGCAAAACACTTTTTCTCTATAACATGATGGAAAGTAGTTTGCCATCTACATCAGTGGTTCTTAACCGTTTTAGATCTGCAACCCCGGAAGTGATGTCTCAAAGTGTCACTTCCTCTATTTGGAACGGGAATGTACCAGTGTGGAGTGTCACTTTCACATTCCGAATATTGGAACTAGCACTCTGTGATGTCACTTCCAGAACGATAAGGTAAGTAATGTCCTGTCCCTCCTATTGTCCCCCCTGGCTTGTGCAAATGATGTGCAGGGTGGAAAGTTAGGAGGGGAGAGTAACACAATAGGTTAGCATGGAGGCGGCTTTACTCTTCCTCCTTACTTCCGTGACCCCTGTGAATTGGTTGTTCGATCCCCGAGGGGGTCCTGACCCACAGGTTGAGAACCACTGGCCTACATAGATACAATTGCTAGTAACAAATAAAAACATGTCAGTACAGAGCACAAGTTTTTTATTTTAGAAGTATCTGTGAATAGTATGCATAGAGGCTTACCTCGGTTGCTGTTTTGGGGGAGTCTGGGGCTGTGCCAGGACATGTTGCCCAGACACAGTCAGCCTTTGTCATGATTGAGAAGTCGGTCTAGCATACACCTTACATAATTATTCAAGGCAATTTATGTTGTAACCTATTAAAAATGATACTGAGAACCCAGATGAATGCGAGAACTAAATTTTTCGTCATTTTAAGTCATGAGCATGTTCTTTCCAGATGCCTACTGATGTGAATTGCCTAGTTTGACTTAAGCAGTAAACTGACCAAAACTGCAGGATCTCTTCATAGCACAATGAAGCACATTGCACTGATGATATCAGGACTCATTAGTATCAATGAGGTAGTAATGTAGTTTCCTATACTGGGACTCCCGCTATGCCGTATATGCATGTGAATAGTGGATCTCGAGGGGTGCCGTCCCTCACATACATATCCGGCACACATGAACAGCTGATGAGGGGCCGATGAGGGAAGGGAAAGCACATCCTGTCGGCTGCTTAAGACATTAATTGCCCCCCCCCTTCTGGTCGACTGCTTGAGACTTAAATAGGGTGGGCCTTCTTACACCACTGCTTAATACTTAAATAGCATACCGCCCGCTTCTAGATCACCACCACTACAGACCCCCCCCCCCCATCAACAGGGGCCCTGAGCATGAACTTGCATAGGGACCCTGAAAGTCTAGAAACACCCCTGTTCCTATATGTTAAAAAACACAAAACTTTGCATAGGGTTGAATCTGCAGTAACGGGGCATTTAATTTTTTTATTTAGGTTTATTAGGTTATTAGGAGACACTTGTGTCTCAGGGACATTTAGAGTGTCTGCCAACTCTTAAAATAGCTCAAGAGTCTTGTATTCATGTATTCCTGTCTGTAATATGATTAATCTGTCCTATGACGCTTATTGGCCTTACAGATCTTTCTTTTGTCTCATTAAATAGGGAAGACATTGCCGATCTAGAGGAAGCAAAGAAGCTATTAAGAGAAGCCGTAGTCCTTCCAATGTGGATGCCTGACTTCTTCAAGGGTATCAGAAGACCATGGCGGGTTAGTTTAAATAAAAATTATACTTTGTTTTTCTAGTTTTCTAGTACATACTGTTGCATGTTTGGTATATTTGTAATAGTCACCCAGCATTGAAAATTTCTATAAATAAACACAAACTCTAAAGCCACTTTGGTTTGGCGAAAAGGGTTCTTTTCAAATTTTTAGTAATTTGGCCTGGGCTCCTCTGCCATTCACAACAGGTAATAAAATATGGGAAAGGAAGATATTCTTACAGGTTTTTAGTTATAGTAAGTTTGTTTTATGAAACTACATGATTTGATTTATAATACCTTGGCTTCCTGTATCTTCCGAATTGATTTATCCATTGCCGAACCTAAACTTTCTCAGATGTCATCCTTACATGGATAACCACCATCCAACACATAATTTACAGGTATTCTACGATAGGGGAGGGAGCCATGTGGCGGTAAGTGAAGCTTGGTATAGGTGGAATAGGTTTTAATGTGATAAACATAGCTTAAACTCTGCATATAGACTTTCTGTTACATTATAGCTTAAGCCCACACATACACCTTTAGATCACTCCATACAATTTCCTTTAGATCTACCAACAGCCATGTAGTATTGTGACCTCCCTGATAGAATACATAGTGATTGGAAGGTTTGGAAAGCTCCTCATATTACATGGTTTGGTAGATGAAAAGTGCATTGTACAGGAATTGTATGGTTAGATTGTAAGGTGTATGAGGGGCTTTACAGTTAGAGCCAAGACAGCTTGTGTGTCTTCTTCTGATGTTTCTCTACCTGGATATCTACTTTTTGCCTGGTATTACAATGATAATGAATATAAACTAGTGCACACATGCAGTCCATCTCCATCTACACTTACATTATAATTTTGTCGTCATTGTATTTTCTGGACTATAACACGCTCTGATGTATAGGACGCACCTATACTTCAGAGCATCTGGTGGCCAAAAATATTCTCCATGCTCCAACTGGCAGAGTAGAAGTTATAAAGGTGAAGAATCTCTGCCTCTATCCCTGACTCTATCCCTGACTGACAGAGCTGTATGTAAGGTGGGCAGCTTGTACACAACTCCTAATACAGTGCAGATGTCAGATCTCCAATCTGCATCTGCACTTTGGGTGAGTTGGGCTAAAGCAGCTCAGCTCACAAACAGTTAACACACAGCCAGAGGAAAGATCCGCCCCACAGGCACATCTCTCCTATGCCATGTGTTATCAACTGCAGTGTGAATGCAGCTTTCACACACAGGCAGAGCTGGATATGAGAGATGCTGGCTGGCAGCCCATTTTGAATATTAAATGCAGAAAAAGTGTGTCTTATTGTGTGAGACATGCAGTACTTCCTGAACTCTCAAAGCTTTAGTGGGAGATGCTGATATATACAAAGCAAAGCTACACCTGTGTCATCATTGTGTGGTTTGCGAATACCCCAACAGGGCAAAGGGTTGGTGGCAGAATACCAGCTCTGTTCTATCTCATAGACACCATTGTGATGCATTATTGTAACAGTTGTGCAAAACTCTCTTTGGAGCTTTAAAAAACGAAAGCAACATGAACACAAGACTTTTATTATAACCCATAAAGATGTCTATTGTATAAGTGAAACCGTACTATTAAACAGTAAATTTAAATGTAGTGTTATATACCTAAGCTGGAGGTGTCTAAATATAAAAAGTAAACACAGCAATTTATTGTGCTGCCCTTTTCTGTATCCATAGCACACTCTTTTCTTTTTTTTAAATATATCATAGCTGTATATTTGATATGTTTAGTGGGTCACTTACCTCTGGCAAATAAAATGCAGACAGTGTGAAGTAAGCAATAACCAGAGTAAAACAGTATTCACTCCTCTCTATAGATGTCCCTCTTAGTCTTTAATATGATTTTTTTAAATTTAAATATATTTTGTTATAAATGAAAGTCTTCTAATTCCACATTTGCCTACAATTTGCTGTAAATTAAACCCAATTTCCTCCCTTTCAGGGTGTTCTAATGGTTGGACCGCCTGGAACCGGCAAAACCATGCTGGCTAAAGCTGTAGCCACAGAATGTGGAACAACATTTTTCAATGTCTCTTCTTCAACATTAACATCCAAGTACAGAGGGGAGTCAGAAAAGTTGGTCCGCCTTTTATTCGAAATGGTACGTTTTTTCTTTGTGTTTCACTGCATGATCCAGCTGCATCTGCACTGAATGTTGAAAGTCAGCGGGAATAGACATCTAGGGACATGAAATATTACATGTAATTGAGAATTAAATTAAAGAAATAAATACAGTATTATAGTAATCGCTAGGCTTTGTCCCCTTCTGAGATGCTGATTTAATTTGGGAAAGTGAAATATAGGGAAAAGTACAGCAAGCAGGTAGAAATAGTGTTCAGGCTCCTTGCATGGTGAAAGTTTACTGTTACAGTTGATTTTTTTTACCCTAAAATGGGTGGGTGATGTCATGTTTTATTATATTTTTATTTAATAATGGGTAACACAATAGACCAAAAAAATCAATCTAAGGTAATTTGGCTTCATATTCATAATTACAGTGCATGTAAACTATGGTAAGCAATTCTTTGTTAATAAGGGCTAACCTCCTGGATGTTACGCCCAAAGCCAGTAAGGGCGCAGTTTGATCTCTGTGAGCCTACACCGAAGGCTCTCTGTGAGCCTACACCGAAGGGGGCGGGGGTGGTGCCATAGACCTCCATGTTAATGGAGGGGACGTCGCTTTCCCCTGCACACACACCACCAGCGTCTAATTGACACCGGCGGTGTGTAGTGAGCCAGGAGGACAGTGGGGAATCACACCGCCACACAGTGTACTCTGCTGCGATTGCCTGGGAAGCTGCATGGGGCGCCAAGGAGATTATCATCTATGGATCGGTAAAGAAAAACTTTTCAGTAGTTTCTGTTCCCATTAAAGACAATGTAAGTACAGCAAGGCTGCCTGGTGGTCACCATCAGTACGCCCGTACTGCACCATTTTCATAGAAGCGGTAGGGGCAGTCAAAGCAGAATTCATGGTACGCTGCTGTCATTCCCCGTCCTCCCCTCTACACAACCCCAGCATTATTGATGACGCCAGGGATGTGGGGCAGGAAACCAACTCCACCTCCTTTAACATGGAGGTCAATTACCGATGACACTGGAGAGGAGGGCTCGACAAGGATAGGTGCGTATCTGCTAGTGTAGCTCAGGGATAGCTTGCTATGTACCGCCAGAGAGGTTAACGCTGTGTTTTGTGAACATCCACATGTCTTAGTGATTCCCAAATATGTCCATTTAAGAAATTATCACTATAGTAAGGTTCCGCTGCTTACCATGAAAATTTTAATTTGGGGCTTGATTGGCTTTAGTCATTTCTGAGATTTTGACCTGTAATGAAAAAGAAATCTTTTAGGCATCTCTATAAAGTTATGCATATCTCTATTCATATATTTATACACGTAACTGCAATCTAGAGCTATATAATGCTCATGGAGTAAGGTTTCCACAGCACGTGTAATAATTAAACCAATTATTACATATAAAAAAAAATTAAGATAGGGGTTATATTGACCCCTATATTAATTCCCAACCTGGCAGTAGTCATGAATTAAAAAATCACTCTTTAAAGTTTTGGGGTGTATTTTTTTTTATGTGTAATAATTAAATAAATTCTATATAAAATCACATTCAGCAATACAAAAAAAAAATTTAAACATAGACAATTTTTTACAAATAAATAACAATACCCCCATTGTTTTTATATGAAATAATTTAATAAATGGTTACATATAAAACCAAAAAAACACCACATCTATTAAAATAAACACAATTTATAGTTATGCAACCTAAAGAACATACTTACATGCCAATGCCCCGACCCGTGTTGTAATCCATTCTAAGATATTCTATCTTCTTCTATGTTCCTTCTTCATCATCTTTGTTCAAATGGTTCTCTTCTGTATTCTTCTGTAATCTTCCTGCTTGTGTTGTTTAATTCTCAGGTGCACAGCGGAGCTGGCCTGGAGTTGCCAGATGATGGCACACCCACAAATAAACATTTGGGCATGCACTGTAGAGTGGAAAAATACTGCACATCTCTGCCCAGGTTACCCGAGGCCAATGTTTAGCAACTTTGGGCCTATTGTTGATAAACATTGGCTTTATGTAACCTAGGCGGACAGGAGCACTAGCGCGGGAGCATTTCAAAAGGGTAACTTAGGGCTTGTCCCCACAGGCGACTCCAGGCCAGCTAAAGTACTGCATTTTCTGGCGTATAAGACTTTTGAACCCAGGAAAATCTTCTCAAAAGTCGGGGGTCCTCTTATAGGCCGAGTGCTGAAACTTTTGATTTGAGCCGGAGGAGTCTGCCTGTCCGACATCGGAAGCGCCCCGTTATCCCCCCTCCCTCTCTCCCTCCTCAATGTGTGAGATGAAGTCGACCTGCTCACTAAAGACTGTGGCTCCAGTGGCTGAAACTGGTATTGCAGCTGAAACACATTAAAACACCTTTACTGTATCATGTGACATATTGATTGCTAAACATTCTTTGAATAACATGTATACAATGCATGTCACTTGGATAACCACAGGTAAACATTAATATGAGAGGTTGCAGTGAGGGGTGTGAACTTAGGAATGTAGATTACTCAAAAAAATAGGACTTTTAAGGTTGTTGGAGATCTGGGAATTGAAAGTCAGAGTAGACATATGTAAGGCCATGGGTACACTGCTTTCCCTGAGCTGGACAAAAAAATGACACACGCTGGCACATTTGCAGGTGGATTTCCTGTGACTTGCAGGCAGTTTGCCCGTGTCATAAGAATTAAAATGAACATATTGAAAGCAAATCTGATGTTTTTTTAATTTTTGGTGTGCGTTGGAAGGGGTAGTCTTATATGGCGAGAAAACCCCTAACTCTATATTTTAACTGGAAAAGTTGGGGGTCGTCTTATACACCCAGTCGTCTTATACGCCGGAAAATACGGGTAGGTTAATTTCTCTCTGCTGTGAAAAATAGACTTTTTGGAGGGTATTATTTTGTGTGTCATTCATAACAATAAAAACATGACCGATATTTCCACTCTATTGTATCCTTTAATTTTTCTGGAGTCAAAGAAGTCAAAGGCCCTCCAGGCAGCACCAGTACCTTAAATATCACTGTTGTGTGAACTGCCACTTTAAGCTGAAGTGAACAAACATACTTTTTAAGCTGCTAACAATGGCAAGGTCACTGAGTAGAAGGATTGTGGCTTCAGGCAACGCTCCTTGGGAAATACATGTAAATAACTGTTCTTTTGAAGAAGGTTGTTTGCTGAATAAGCTTAAAAGCTGATGATTTTGTTTGTCTCCCCATAACTGTCTGATTTGCCTTTTTGTTCTTGATCATCCAAGGATTCAATGGTCCCTGTGTAGAAGTGCTTCTGAAATTGAGGTTTTGTGATTCAGAGTTTGAAAATTAATTTAAGTGTCTCTTTTGTGGCATTCTTTTATCATGCTACTTTTACATTTTTGGGGGCAAAAAGTAGCTATGGAAGTCATTCTTCTGCAGAGGTAATGAAGTATAGCTAGGGACTGTGTGTGTTGTAGTTTTGTTAAAGAAGAACTCCAGTCTAAGCAACATCCTTGTGTAATTTCTGAAGGCAAAGTTAGAATATACAAATAATCTAAGTATTGGTTATTGAAACTAAATTGGTAGCTGATAAAAATCTAGATGTATTTCCTGGGTTTGTCCTTCCGGCTTAAAAAAAGTTAATAAAAAAAATGTTTGCATCATTGTAATTATAAATACCATATTTTTCGGCATATAAGACGCACCTTTTCACCCCCAAAATTGGGGGCAAAAAGTGCCTGCGTCTTATACACCGAATGCGCGATCCCCGTGGCCACTCTGCTGCCGGTGGTCGCACCTTGGCTTCCCGCCATCTCTCCCGGCACGGAGGAGCTGTCAGTTCAGATGGGAGAGCCGATGTCCGGCTCTCCCATCTGAACTGTGTCATTGTCTATGCCAGCCCTAAATGGCATGGGCAATGAAGACAGAGATAGATGAACTGGCATCTACAGCTCTCCTGTCCGTGGGAACAGCAATCAGCAGCCCCATGGACACAGAATCAGTGACATCGGGAGAGGAGAGAGAGAGCAGAACACAGCCCAGCTCTCCTCTCCCCCCTCCCTTCTCCTCAGATCAGTGTAAAGTGTGACGTGTGTTCAGCTGAGAGTGTACTGCTGCTAGTGACACCTGCTGGCTGAATTAAATATTGCATCCATTAAATTCATTTCATTAACCCAATTGATGTGAAAACGTATTAAATCTTTTTTTTCCCTGGTTTTTCTGCCCTAAAAACTGGGTGCGTCTTATGTGCCGGTGCGCCTTATAAGGCGAAAAATACGGTAATTTAATGTGGTGTATTTTTATTTTCAAGCAATCTCGGTTCTGGAATTTGACTTGGCAAAGAGTAATGTCTGCATTTTAGTTAAATATTGCACCAAAAGCCCTAAAGGCCATACAGTGGTCATGTGGTCAGTGTTATTGTTGCTTTTTCCTACATGACAGTATCCTTCATTTTCTCCCATAAGAGTTGGTCATCTCTACATTATTCTCTACATTATTATTAATACCATTATCATTTATTTATATAGCGCCAACATATTACACAGCGCTGTACAATAAATGAGAGTTGAGACAACACATACAGGAACTGGACACAGACACAGGAGGAGTAGAGGACCCTGCCTGATCAAGCTTACAATCTCTATAGTTGAAGGCCACCATACACTTGTCCCCACAGGCGAAGTTGGCTGCTCTGCGGCGCGTTTCTGAGCCACGACCACTGGCAGCCACTTCCATTCATTTCAGTGATCACAGCCGTGGTTTGAGACTCGGGCACCCGCGTTTTAGCCGCAGCCAGCTTCGTCTGTGGGGACAAGCCCTAGAACTCTGTGATATGTGCTGTAGATTGCATACAGTTGAACTAGAGGGTTTATAAAGTGCTTCCAATTACATTGTTTTGGCAAAACTAAAGTTGATTGTACAAAGTTTTATTGGTTCAGATTGTAACATGCGTGGTGACCTTTATTGGGTGAAACTTGTCATAGACTGAAAATACCTTGACAGAGAACAACAATGTTTATGTGTATAGGCTGCCATTTAGATGTTGCATTAGTGTAAGTGGGCGCTCATTGTGGCATAATCACCTAGTGAGCTGGGGATGATAATGTCCCTGAATATACGAAATATGCAAAACGATGGTTCTAACTTGCAAGCCATTGTCCTGCAACTTTATGTCTGTGGCTGCGTTCACAATTGCATTTGGGACCCATGCGGTGACAGCTTTTGGCCTGTGAGTCACAACGTGTCACCTGTCATCCACAACTGGGCCCCATACACTTTACAATGGGGTTGTAGGTTATAATTGATGACCATCTTCCGGGTGCCCACAAAAAACTACACCTGCTCAGAAGAGCTGATTGGCTGCTGTCCCAGTGTGGATACTGGATGGTTCACAATTCTGAAAGTATGTTTTCCTGTATGCAATGTTGGCCATACTTACACATTCACACACACATGATTAATAGGTATATTCTGTCATTGGTAATGTTCTTATGAAATTCTTCCAACAGGCACGATTTTATGCACCTACTACTATTTTCATTGATGAAATTGACTCGATCTGCAGCCGTAGAGGAACATCTGATGAACATGAGGCCAGTCGGAGAGTCAAGTCTGAGCTGCTAGTCCAGATGGATGGTACGGAAACTAGCTGTCATTGCTGTTCATGGATTATTACTGTGTGGCACATGTATCTAAAGAGATTTAAAAACTATTCAAACTTCGTGCTGAATTACATGACAGAAGCCAGGGCCACCAGTTTTGTGGAGGACAATTCTTATTTAGTTATCACAAAATGCGATAGTAAAGGCAAACAAATATAAATAGTAAGCTAATATATAAAGAGAATCTGCATCTCACATGACACCTTAACAATTTAAAACAATATTATAAGCAAGGGTGCACATAACTGTTTTAGTGAGCTCCTCAGATGAGTTTCAGAAGACGGTGTTTGGTACTCACCCCATTTGTAGTGCTGTCTTCCTCACTGTCTCCCTCACTGTCCTCTGCATGGTAGATTCTGCTCCTCCATCCACAGGTCACCAGCTGGCTTTCGGTCAAATGTAACTCTCACAGTACAACACTTAGTAGTGCAACCCTGAGACTACCTGCAGTCCATATGTCAACCTTTCCTGTCATATTCCAACTGTCAACATTCCAACAGTGCTTTTCTTAGATTTTTTTGTCAGATTTTACCTATACATTTTGTCAGATTTTACCTATACACATACCTACTGTAAAATTAACCCCCAGGTTTATTTAACAATAAAACTGAAAGAATTTTGCCAATCTAAATGTAACTTTTACAGTAGTGTATACATGATAAAGTGAAGTTGTTTGTACAGCTATTTAATGTGGGAGGGATGCAGATTGTACTGCCGATCTATCCCCTCGGGTGCAGCCAGACTCCTCTGGTGCACCTGATAGCTGCGGCCGCCCAGACACAAAGTGCCTTCAAGTTGTTAGTACGCATATGAGTTTTGTTACAATAATACAGGTAGGCATAGCTCATTTGTGGCTCCTTTTTGTACCAGAGTACCACTTATGTGCACCCCTGTATAAAAGCATCATACATGTGTATAAATCCAGTTTCTGGCTATACTAAATTATTTTGTAAATAAGTAATATTACCGTATTGACTTGTGAACAGGTATTATTTAAATGGAGACATTGCTTTTCAAGAAATCGCCATTTAATGTATAGCTACAGTGCATGCATTGCTGCACAACTGTATTAAGCCTGCCATACACCCACCGACTGGGTGCCGACAGACGAGTTCCGATGAGCTCTGGAATGCAGTGTGATGACGTCATCACACTGCATTCCCGAGCTGCCTGCATCCGCGGGCACCCTTTGTGTGCCATTACCATCAATGAAGACGCCGTCAGTTCTTTAAAGCTTTTATCTATTTTATTGTTCCATTTTATCATTATAAATTAGAAACACACACATGCAAGTGACGAAGCAAGATTCTTGTTATTTACTATATCACTTGATTTGAGTGTTTGAGTTTAGTCTAACATTCAGATGTATTCCATCTTTTACAAATATAGCGATAGGAAATTGCTCTGCATTGATCCATTTATTGTCATGAGCTGTTCAGCTCCGTTCATTGGAATAAACTTTTATAGAGCAATAAAACACATTTATGGCGCAGTGAAGCTGCTGATAAACCTTAAGTAAATGTTTTTGTTCTAGTTTTGGATAGGGTAGGAAAGAGTAATGACCAGGGGTGCACATAGCTTTTTTAGTGAGCTCCCCAGATGAGTACCAGGAGATGGTGTTTGGTACTCACCCCATAAGTAGGGTGGTCTTCCTTACTGTCTCCCTCACTATCCTCTGTGTCAGCCTCCTGCATGGTAGGTTCTGCTGCAGATGGACCTCCCTGTTACTAATTGATCCTCCGTCTCCCTCCACAGGTCACCAGCTGAAATTTTCTGGCTTAGTAACTAACCCCTGAGACTACCTGCAGTTCAAATGTCATCCTTTAGTCATAGTCATATTCCAGCTGTCACACAGTGCTTTTCTCTTGTCAGATTTTACCCTCACATGCCTTTTCTGGCTTTCATCCCCCAGAGCTCTAAAGGTGGCCATACACAGGTCGATTTCACACTTGATTCCTGGCCGATTGATCACCAGGCGCGTGCACGCCGATCGACATCCCCCAAATCGGATCGACCAGGGAACCAACCTGTTGGTGTTTTCTGATTGATCAGGCACACATCAAGGGACATTGACATTTGTAAATCGATCGACTGGTAACAGAATCGTCCAGGAATCGGTGGCCTAAGGTGGTAGGCACAGACTTGTATGGTCGATCGATCGACGCCTGTGGCTTCACCGGAATCGATCGGATTGTCGATCGATCGCTCAGGAATCGACACGTGTATGGCTAGCTTTATATCCTTAGAAGTCCAATCTTTTTTTTTTTTTTTTTGGATGAGTAATTTACGCAGAGCTAGGTTTTGCTCCCTTTTGAGTACCAGAGTACCACTTATGTGCACCCCTGGTTATGACCCATGTCGGGTTTCTTGAGGAGGGTTTGCCAACTGCATTCTACTGTGGAAAATATTCCTTCCTGTCAAAAAAGTTAAAAGAAATTCCCCCAGAATATCATCATTATTATCATCAATATAGCTGTCCCATCCCTCCCAGTCTCTTATTTCCATCACCAATGCATACAATGTACTGATCCAACGTTACTTCCAAGCCACTTATGTTCTAGAAGACTGTAAAAAAAGAAAAACTACAAAAAAGGCTGACCCGAAATACTATACCCATGCATACCTCAAGCTTCATTGATTGAACGGAGAATCGATGTACAATTTCTATTCTGCACAATCAATCCCATTCAATAATTTGGATGGGGACCCTCAGATGAGGTTTCTTCGAGTGGGATTGGTTGATGGGTGGTCGCAATAATTTCGAGCACAATTAATCACCACAAACGCACACGGCAATTGATTGTGTTCGAATCGATAAAAAAATTGATCTCTGTATGCCTAGCTTTAGAGAATAAAAAATAAGTTATATTTTCTAGAATATACAACATTTATTTTAGGGGACTCAATATACAAGGGAAATAGTTGTCTTCCAGAATTTCAGTATGGGTGCTGAGGATACAGAGTTATACATCACTCATCTTCCTCTGCCAAACTTCGGTTGTTTTATGTAGAGCCTTCAGGTTCAGTCCGCAGTCACTTTGTACACAGATGTCATCGGGAAGAGACATTCTGCTTTATGAATATATAACTCCCTGAGCTACCAGAGAAAACGTCGCTTCCGTGCTGTGATGACAAAACCTCACAATCCTCTGCAACAATCAAATAAGATTTGTGTGCTATAGAAATGGTACGGCCTATTTTCTGTGTTTACTTTATTGTCATGTCCTTGAATACTGTAGGTGTTGGAGGCGCACTGGAAAATGACGATCCTTTAAAAATGGTGATGGTTCTGGCTGCGACTAATTTCCCGTGGGACATTGATGAAGCTTTGAGGAGGAGATTAGAGAAAAGGATATATATACCTTTACCAACAGGTAATACTATAGCAGGTTTGCATCGACTTGTTACGCAAGTGAGAACATAAAAAAAAAACCTAGAAACCAAGCTAACATATTTTAAATTAGTTAATTGTGTTGCTAATAGCGTAGTATATTATGGGCAAAGGGTTGGGTCCTTTGAGCTACTACTTTAATATTTTTTTTCAAAAGTAAATTGTTATGATAAATAATCTGTATGCTACTTACCCTGTTTCCCCGATGATAAGGCACTGTCTTATATTTTTTAAAACACCAATATATGCCCTAGGTCTTATTTTCAGAGGGGTTGTCTTATTCTAATCACTCTATACCATTCATTGTCCCCTTTGATCACTCTGTGCCATTCATTGTCCCCTTTGATCACTCTG
>CM070033.1:25068409-25078515 GCA_036250615.1 Ptychadena robeensis
GTATTGTACAGCGCTGTGTAATATGCTGGCGCTATATAAATAAATGTTAATAATAATAAATAATAATTCAGGTAGTCTGCTGACCTCATTCTTGGAGCACAGACTGTTGCTGAACCTAGACCTGACCAACTGCAGCAACCCCAGATTTATCCAATAGAAGTCTCTTACCTTTTTGCCTAGTTAAATCCAGGCGGTGACTTATTTTGGGCCTGGCAGTGTATATAACTATCTATTTAAAACACAGCTAATAAAATCATTAGGAATTCCAGAAAAGGATGAAAAAATGAAAGCAGTGAAAATGGACATGCAGCCACTTATGTATGCTGCTGGAGATCAGTATCAGCTATTGTCACAGGTATAAAATGTGCACACATATTCCATAATTTATTCCTGTCTGCCATTGCATGTCCTTGAACTAGAAGAATATTATGGGAAAAAGGATTTATAACATCCCCTGAAATGACTTGTGTCTGGATATTTTAATTCATCTAAAAAGGTTACAGCTTGTAGAAATGGACCATTGTATCCAAGGTCTGCCCGAGTCCATCTATAATGTGACATCATTGTTTAACTGCTGGAAACTAAAACCAATGAAGCTGGTTTATAAAATATGATGAAAGCAAAGTGTGCGTGGTTGGAATTAGGTTCCAGACATCATTTTTATATCTTGGGTTAAACCAGAGACATATTTACCTTAAGAAGTTGAGCCTGAGCCTGAGCCTAGTGTAGAGTAAACAGACCAATCTAACGTACTTTTTTTTTCTTTTTCTCTATGAAATACGCAAATTGATCTGCAGGTGAGAAGACCAATGAAAGATGGAATATATATTTATACAGATGTAGTGTCAACTAAAACTGAGCAGATGTTACATTAACGTTGTGTTAACCTACCTAGCGCTCTGCTCCTGCAGCTTGTTCTTCAGATCGGAGCTGCCATAGCAGTGCGGAATGGTAACTCTGCGCTGCCGGGGCTCCGATCTTCGCTAGAAGGCTCCATCTAGTCCAGTGCAGTACTGACAGGACAGCTGGAGCCGTCAGGGATGCTAGGGGGGTTAAATTGTCATATTTTACAATTTATAGAATATTTGTAAATTTTATAGTATTATATATATTTATTGCTCTTGCATGTTTAGAGGTTAATAAAACTAGACATTAGGTCTGTGGCAGAAGGATTATGTATCAATATTACTATTATTCATTTAAAAAGAGACACCCCAAAACTTCAATATAGTCAACAAAATTCTTTCTAGTATTAGGCATTTGTTATGTTTTGTTATTTTTTATTAAGCTTCCCCTTCCCTATTGCATCTACCTGGTAATCCTGTAAGTAATGCACATCCAGTATTAGGGTGACTATGCTTACTCACTTTACTAAGGGTTTGTTTCCACTATACGTCGGGACCCCTCCGCTAAGCGCATTGCTTGGCGGGGATCCTGACGGAGCACATAGACATTGCGTGCTCGGATGCCGTGTTTACACATCCACCGATGCAGAGGCTCAACGAACTCGACTACGTTAAGCCTTGCATCAGCGGAACAGCTCGGCGCAGTGAAGACACAGCATCTGCCGAGCAGGTGTGGTCTATGTGCTACGTTGGGACCTCCCGCCAAGCAATATGCTTAGCGAAGGGGTCCCGACGTATAGTGGAAACATAGCCTAACAGAGTTGTCACTCTAGGTGTTGCCTAAAACTATGTACTGCTAGTACCTCCCCGTCTTCTGATATTCAAAACATAGGAGGGAGTCAACAAAACAAATCTAGGAAGGCCAATATGTGCATGAAATTCCAGTCATCTGCACCGGACTGCTTAGGTCAGTGTTTTTCAACCACTGTGCCACGGGATGTTGCCTGGTGTGCCGTGGGTTTTTGACCCCACCCTCGGCCCTCCTATCTAGCTGCCTCTTATAGTATAAGTCTTATACTATAAGAGGCAGCTAGATAGGAGGGCTAAGCAACCGCATCCTCACAGAGCCGGTCCATGTATAACACCGATCGGCTGTATAAGTCTTATACTATAAGACTTATACAGCCGATCCGTGTTATACACGGACCGGCTCTGTGAGGATGCGGTTGCTTAGCAACACGCGTCCCCACAAACCAGGGGCGGTGTTTTTCCTCTGCTGCTACGCATCTGCGTTCCAGCGGGGCACCTGCTGATGACGTACTTCCAGCGGGGACTGGAATTGCGCCACGATTATGCGTATCGTCGGTGCCCTCCGATTTTTTTCATGAAACAAGTGTGCCTTTGCCCAAAAAAGGATGAAAAACACTGCACTAAGTAGGAATCAATTTGTGAGATATTGTCACATCTGGTGATTGTTTGAAAGGAACTCCAACACAAAGTGCATGTTTCCACTTCGTTTTGTGATCCGTCGGGAGCCCCTACGTTAAGCACAGTGCTTGGTGGGGGTCCCAACGGATCACATACACTTTTCCTGGCCATCACATGCTCTGTTCAGACATCCGCCGATGCAGGGGCTAACGTGCTGAACTTCATTAACCCCTGCATCGGCTGAACAGCTCAGCGCAGTGAGAACAGAGCATTCGCCGAGCAGGTAAAGTGTATGGAATCCGTCGGGACCCCCGCCAACCACTGCGCTTAACGTAGGGGGTCCCAACGGATCACAAAACGAAGTGGTAACATGTTATATAGTATGGAAAATGCAGTAACAAGAACTGCAACACACAGCATTCCCAGATAGACAGTATTTAAATTGTATCGATTTGAAACTGTAAGATTTTTTTATATATATTTGTATACAAGGATGCTAATGCTGCAATTTCGAAAAAAATCTCATTGAACATCTCTACTAGACAGGTGGACTATAGGGTAATTAGGATGGAGATATCATGGTTGGAGTATTCAAGTATTCAAGCAGTGGTTCTCAACCTTTTTAGAACCGCTACCCTCAAAGTGGCATTGCAAAGTGTCACTTTCTGTATATGGAACGTGGAAATGGCGGTTGAGTGTCAATTCCGTGTTCCAAATACCTGAAGTGGCACTCCACACAACCAGGTATTCTATGACGGGTCCTCCCTGATAGAATACATAGTGATTGGAAGGATTAGAAAGGTCCTCATATTACATGGTTTTGGTAGAACAAAAGTTGATTGTACATTTGCACTTTTCCCTAATGTATGCCACTAAAGCTAGCCACACATGGCTCGATAAAGTAACAGATTAGAGTAACATTGGGCGGCTCTCATGGCTCCCAATTCTTCTCTCATCTGTTACTTCATCTGAGCCATTCACCGTCCCTTCGAGCAGGATCCAACACGTCGACCAAACAGGTTTCCAACATGTTGGAAAACCTTGGTTGAAATATATTGCATTGAATAGGGGACCCGCTTTCCCTTATTCAATGACAGCTGGAGCCGGAGACACAGAGCAGTAAAACACAAGCTGTGTGTTCAGCTACGGATGTGTCTGTGTGAAGGGGGCGTGGCCAACACGGATCCAGCTAGCTCTGCCAGAAGAGAGGAGGGGGGCTGGCTGGTTTCGTGCTGTGTGTCTCCAGCTCAGGTACAGCGCTGCCAGCCAGCTGAAGAAGCTGGCTGCTGGGGGACCAGGAAACCGGGTCCCCATCGTCCAGTAATTGATATGCCCATGTGGTGCACATTGATTACTGTACAATTGACCCGCGATCAATCACAGCGTGGTGATGTCACCACGCTGTAATTGATCGCTGGTCGATTGCACGGGAATCTACCCGTGTGTGGCCAGCTTTAGTCTTTTATTAGAGTGCATTGTCTGGACAGTTCACATTGTGGTATCTATTTAGTGGAAATTTAAATAAATATTACTAATCATCTGATCCTCTCTTGTTAATTTTAAATTGACTAAGAGTCCCCATACACCTTTAGATTTATCTGTCAGATTTCCTTTAGATCTCCTTTTGTTTCACCAAAACCATATAATAGGAGGGACTTTCTAAACCATCAAGTCTACCTGTGTTCAATCGTAGAGGACCCGGCACTACATAGTTGTTGGTAGATCTAAAGGATATCTGACAGAGATCTAAAGGTATATGGCCAGCTTAACTCCAGGATTATGATTTTACGGACATCTTCTAAAGACATATCTCTCAGAAAGGTAGAGTCATACTTTAAACGATAAATTCAGATCTTCGGTCCAGCTCTCTCCAGCAGCCATGGACGCATGTAAAGCTATATAATGGGAAATCACACTGTCGCATTTTGATGTAGCTCAAAGTCTAGACAGCAAAGTCACGGAGCGCAGCCATCAGTGAATTCCAATGATCTGATTACAGAGATCTGAGCCTTCAAGTGAAAAATCTGAAACTTCTGTTCTTTTCTTAGTTTAAACATTAAATCTAATAAAAGTCTTCAGCAGCTTAGATTGTGAGCCTCCTGTCAAGATATTATCTTCATGTACTTATAAATATTTAAAAAGTGAATTGCAGATGTATTAACAATGGTTTAAGGAAATTGCCCAGGGAGAGAATGACTGTACTTAGAAAGTTTTACTTGTTGAGTAAAATATAAGAAAATTGCCATTGTAGAATGGTAATGCTCGTTTTTTACTCCCACCAATTGCAAGTTTAGTTGAGAGAATGAGAAGTAATTTTTAAGCCTATAAGTGCTATATAAAAAGGCTTTCATTCAATAGTTAATAGGCAATTATTTCACCTAAAATGTACTAACTACCCTGTTACCCCGAAATAAGGCACCCTTACATTTTTGCCTCACACTGAAATATAAGACATCCCCTGAAAATAAGGCACCCCTGAAGATACGGTACTGTAACTCTAGACAGGGGGGATCAGAGGGGGCAATCAAAATGACACAGGAGGATCAGAAGGGGTTACTAAAATGGTAATCCCCCCTCTGAGTCTCCTGTGCCATTTTGATTCCCCCCTCTGATCCCCCCTGTGTCATTTTAAGTGATCCCCCCATCCTGATACCCCAGTGCCGTATTCTTCTTCATGGAAAAACAAGACATCCCCACAAAACGTAGGGCATCTTTGGAAGCAAAAATGAATATAAGACACGGTCCTATCTTCAGGGAAACACTGTAGCTGTGTAATAGCTGGGTGAATAGGGCTATTTTGATAGCATGAGTTGTGTATTTACATTCTGTGTTGAAGTAAATATACTATACAAACGATTTCTGTCTCCTCCCATATGTAAATAGGTGCTCATGGGTAAGTTGTTAGTACCAGACTGTAAAATATGTCTCTCCATAAGTTGTTCAGTGGGTGCAGAGAATTTGGCACTATATGAAGACACATGATAAAGTTTCAGCCCTGTACACTCTACTGGAACTAGGATCTCCCTCCTGGCACTGGACTTTTGGCTTGGCTGGAGGAATATAGAGTCAATACTGCATGGTTGAGCCTTGCCTACTTTTCTTCAACATGCTGTATATTCACTTTATATGTGAATGGCTGTGCCTTTGACTCTTTCGTTTTTATTTTTTACTTCAAAACTATGGGGTGCATCTTGTAAAAAAATACAGTGTGTGTGTGTGTATATATATATATATATATATATATATGTGTATTCTATATGCTGTGTGTGTATACAATGACTCTGCATTGTGGCAAAGGCAGCTACTCTTCTTTTGGGTGCAGAGACACTTGGGTAGGGGACATTTTTAAGCCTTAAATCAAATTATCTAGCCATTATGAAGCCGTCTAGTAAACATTCACAGTGCTACAGTTATTTAATCCCCATAGGACAGGCAGGAAGAAAATGACTATGGCAACTGGGAACTGCAGGAAAAATATACCTATGCCTCAGAGGTCAGTCAAAGTTTTTCGATTTTCAGTATATAAACGTTTTAAAGGTACCCATACACGTTGCGATTTTTCGTGCGATTTTAGCCCTTCCGACCGATCCGGTCGGTCGGGTAGGTCGATCGTTCGGGATTCGTAACATGCAACTGTAGTCCGACCGATGCTGTTTTTAGAAAATCGCCCGAAAAGTCGGTCGGGTCCCGAATGATGATGCCCGTAATTTTGTGGCCTGTGACTAATCGGGTGAAAAATCGGGTGAAAAATCGGGTGAAAATTCGGGTGAAAAATCGTGCATCCGACCGACTTTTAAAAATAGCAGTAAAGCAAAAATCGGGAATCGAAATCGAATATCGAATCGGTCCACGAAAAATCGCAACGTGTATGGGTACCTTAAGAGTTTAAAACTAAACTGCACCAGTCTTAGTTCTACTTTAATGCGGAATATTCATGGTGCATAAACTATTTCTAACGCAATGACTCAATTGAGGAAAACAAACAGCACCTAAATGTTCCATCCATGTTGACAGAGGTAATTAATGTGCTGCCAATGAAGCAGAAAAATACTCAAAGTTAGAAGGAATGCTGTAAGCAGATCTGAAAGCAGACGTAAAAGAACAAACAATAATTAAGCTGGAATACTATGATTACATATCTTAATTTACAAGAAAATATTATAAAGCTCAGCTAAACACTTTGTACAGAGTGTACAGAACTGAAGTTTGCTTTCGTAATACAGAAATATGCAATTATGGTCGCTGGCCTTGGCTATAGTTTAAATCAGTATTACTTCAAATGGAAGAACATTTACCTCCCATAAGAGATAGAGCTGGGAGGTACAATGAAGGGGTGCTATAATTATCCAGAATCATCATCCAGCTGAAGTCCTGAACAAAGTTGGTTGGGAACATGAGAAACTTGATAGACCATCACTCAATACTAATAACTGAACTTCAGGTACTCTAGAGTGTGCCGCGGGATGTTGCCTGGTGTGCCGTGGGTTTTTGACCCCACCCTCGGCCCTCCTGTCTTATACTATAATAGGCAGCTAGATAGGAGGGCTAAGCAACCGCATCCTCACAGAGCCGGTCTGTGTATAACACAGATCGGCTGTATAAGTCTTATACTATAAGACTTATACAGCCGATCCGTGTTATACACGGACCGGCTCTGTGAGGATGCGGTTGCTTAGCAACACGCGTCCCCACAGACCAGGGGCGGTGTTTTTGCTCTGCTGGTACGCATCTGCGTTCCAGCGGGGCACCTGCTGATGATGTACTTCCGGCGGGGACCAGAAGTGCGCCGCGATTATGCGTATCGTCAGATACGCATAGAGCAGTGGTGGGCAACTGAGTTGATATGGAGGGCCACAGGTGCGGCCTTGGCATCACTGAAGGGCCGCACATAACATTTTCAGTCTATACTGACTTGTATAAGCATTTTTTAATGAAAAAAATTACGGGAGGCACAGTAACAAAATGTGTTTAATATTATACTTCAAGCATTAGGGAACACTGCAGTATGGTAATGCAAAGTTTGTGTCATATATATCATCAAAGGTTATGTGCCTCATAGATATTATCAAAGCCATTGATAATATCGATGGGGCACCTAACCTTCGATTCGGCAGACAGGTGAGTTCTTATGCCCTTTGCATTAACAATAAGGTTTGAGGGGCCGCAAGTAGAGAACTGAGGTGGCCGCCTAAAAAAGCCCAAAGAGCCATACTTGCCATAGAGATTCTTGAAATCGATCTGATCTAGCAGGGAGAGGACATTACTCTCCCTGCTTATGTCCCACCTCGCTTGTGCTGATAATGTGCGGGGCGGGACATTAGCAGGGAGAGTAACGCCCTCTCCCTGCTAGATCAGATCGATTTCAAAAATCTGGAATTTGGCCGGGAAAGCCACATAAAAACGTGACTTTCCCAGCCAAAACGGGAGGGTTGACAGGTCTGCAAAGAGTACCTGGGCTCTAGAGCCTTACAATGCCTCATCTTCCACCTCTGAAATTCTTTAACATTTATTTTCACTTACATTTAACAATTATAACAATGTGAGCCATGCGAGGACATTGAGGGACCTTTCACACTATATGCGTTTTTTAAAAGCATGCATTTTTTATAGGCATGCGTTTCTGCATATATGCAAAAAGGCATGCGTTTTGACATTACATGTGTTTTTGAACAAATCAATGAAAAGTGCAGAAAAATCACAAATGCATACAGCAGGGCATTTTTAAAAATGCAACGAATGCAGTGTGAATGGTAAAAATGGTAAAATGGTTGTCTATGTAAAAACACGTGCAGTAACTGTGAAAAATGGAATTGTGTGAAATTGCCCTGAAAGTCCCTCTTTATCATAGAGCTGTAGCCAAGGGGACAGAATAGAATATATCTTATATCCAGTACACAGAGATGAGCCCAGCCGGACTACACTGATCACTCCCTGCATGGTTCGGGTATGGTCATGGATGCATTGGTGGGTTGGATAGTGGGAAGAATACATCATAAATTCTAAATCTTGCTGCAAATGTATTATTTTATTATTTTATTTATTAATTTAGTTATTGTACTAATACACTTACTTTAAACCATGTGCATTGGACACATGAAACTCAAATAAAGTGGACTGAATACAATGCAAAAACAATATTCTAAAGGGCCACAGTGGATCTATCGAGCGTTAAACCAACATACGGTGTTTCCCTGAAAAAAAGACGCTTTCCAACATTAATTTTTGCTCCCAAAGATACCCCATGTCTTATTTTCGGGGATGTCTCATGTTTCCAAGGAGAAGAATACAACACTGGGGTATCAGGGTGGGGGTCACTTAAAATGACACAGGGGGATCAGAAGAGGGAATCAAAATGGCACAGGAGACTCAGAGACTCAGATTACCATTTTAGTAACCCCTTCTGATCCTCCTGTGTCATTTTGATTGCCCCCTCTGATCCCCCTGTCCAGAGTTACAGTACTGTATCTTCGGGGTGCATTATTTTTGGGGGGATACTTTATATTTCAGGCAAAAATGTAAGGGTGCCTTATTTTCGGGAAAATGGGGTAATTCAAGAAACAACTGTGGCAAGTAGCGGTATGATACCTGAAACCTACATACACTTTTGTCCTATAAAACCTTCCCCATGATACAAATGAATATAACCTTTATAATCTGTATTCAATTTAAATTCCTAAACTGACATGGAAAGAACCAGAGGGGGAATGATAGCGCCCACATGATAACCAAAAAATTGTTTAAAAAAAAAAGTTTTACCTAACTGGTGTACACCAAAAAATAGGTTTGGTTACATAGTGGGGTTCCAATTTGTATTTAAAATTCCAACTCCGTTCAGATCTCAAGCATAAGAATGATGTGCCGTATAAACTCGAGGATGTGCTCAAAGCTCCCCTCTGTAATGTAAATGGCTCAGTAGCGCCATCTAGTGGACTATTTGTTAAAAATTTACAGGAGAAGGTGGGCTTCAATTAGAAAACTCGACTACTTATGATTCAAACATCAAAATATGGTTCCATTTCCACTCCATTTATTGGTCCTAATAATAAAAAAGACTTTTAAATAGAAACTTATTTTGATGTTTGAATCATAAGAAGTGCCATGAAAACGCATCCTGTAATAACAATAAACCGGAGTTCTCTTAACTTTATTCACCGTGTGACACTAACATTCACCTGTTTGATTCATTCCTAGGGGCAATGGTGCTTTCTCTATATTTTTCTCATTTAGAAAACTCCAGTATCTGACTTTGCATTTCCCACACTAGGCTTATACTCAAGTGAATATGTTTTCCCAGTTTTTGCAGATAAAATTAGGTACCTCTGCTTAAATTCGGAGCGGCTTATACTCGGGTATATTCTGTAAGCCATTGGCAAAAGCCAGTTGAATGTAGGCTGGGATGACACAGCTTAAGGCTGTCTTTCGGCACAATGTATTACACCATATACGGGGGGTTGTCATTCCGTACAGCAACATGGAGATTTGAGACTGACAAATTAATGCCATTAAAAGAAAGCTGAAGCTGGAATTTTAGATTTTATGGCAGTGAAAGTCTCACTCCATGAAACTTATAACTGAAACCAGCAGGTGATTCAAATCTCTAGCATCTGCATTAAATTTAAATCTGAGTATTTCATGAATACTGGATAGTAAATGTGATCATGGGATTCAATTACTGTATCAAGGCCCCCATACACCATACAATTTCTGTACAATACACTTTTCTTCTACCATGTAATATAAGGAGCTTTCTAAACCTTCCAATCACTATGTATGTATGTATTCTATCAGGGAGGACTCTGCACTACATAGCAGTGATATATACCTTCCAATCAC
>CM070033.1:25087320-25111519 GCA_036250615.1 Ptychadena robeensis
TCTACCTGAGGTGAGGACTGCCAGGGGAAGGTTAGGAAGAAAGGCAAAGCTGTCAGCCAAAGTCAAGGGCAGGGGTCAGAGGAAGTGTATTCTAGAGAAGTGTGTGTCAAGAGAAGTCCATTTAGAGAAGTCTGTGTGTCGAGAGAGAAGTGTTCCAGAGAGGTGTCCTGCTGTCAGTCTGGTGTCTAAGTGGTCAGCCATACCTGCTCCCTCACCCTCTCTCCCATAGAAGACTTGCCAAGTTTAATAAAGTTCAAAAGCATCTACACTTCTGTCTCCAAGAACTTTCATTGCCGCTGCCCAGTCCCATCATCATACTCAGCAGGACCAAACGGTCTCATTGCTACAAATAGCAAACTGCCTGCAATTGGCAGAGAATCTGCCGGCAAATGTGTTGGCGTGCATTTTCTTTTCCCTGCACTGGAATTGGCAGTGGACACATGGCCTAAAGCTGGCCATACACGGTACAATTGATTTAAAAAAGGATAATTTTAATTCAATTGTTTAAAAAACTATTCCTTTTTAACACCACATAATGATATTTAAAACCAGTCTATTCCTTTCCTTGGTTCTGTGCACATGCTCTATAGTACCATCAAGTACAACTTAATTAAATTAAGGGGGGGGGGGGGGTTTCCACATCCGTAGGGACCCCCTCCGCTTCGCTTGGCGGGAGGTCCCAACGGAGCACATAGACTTTACCTGCTCGGCGTATGCTGTGTTCTCACAGCGCTGATGCAGGGTTGAGCGTAGTAGAGTACGTTGAACCTCTGAACACAGCATCCACCGAGCAGGTAAAGTCTATGTGCTCCGTCGGGATCCCCGCAGGGGGGGGGGGGGGGGGGTTGCGGCAGTGCGGCGGTCGATCTGCCCAGAAATCGGTCGCAAATCGAACCGTCTATGGCCACCTTAACACAAACAAAATGTATGACTTCCGAGACCATTTTTTTTGGAGGTAGGGTTACATATTTTAAGCTATTGGTGCTTGTGATTGAGCAGGCATGCACTGCATTTCAGTTGTCCCTTTCAACTTTATAAATTTTTGGTTTTCACCACCAGCCAATGGGAGTAGCAGTCTAGGACCTCATCCATATTGAAGATCCAGGAATACAGTATCCTTTATATTAAAGTAAATTTAAAACTTAAAGCAAAAATGTAAATATATTACAGCTTGCCAGTCCTTATATGTGTTATCTGCATTTGTTTTCTGTTGTCAGGTTTCCCGTTATCTTTCCTCTTATGTTTATCTGATAATAACTTTGGGGGGGGGGGGGGGGGGGGGCAATGTATCGATAAAACAAGTCATGGTTGTACCATTAAAGCTAGGCATACATGGCTCGATTTTTAGTAGATTCGAGCAGAATTGAGTGCCGTGTATGCTCGTGTATAAAAAAAATCGGCCCGTGCATGCCTTTTCTTGTTGATTGATCCTCAAACAAGGAACCAATATGTTAGTAAGTCCTGTTCGACATTGATGACGCTGCAGTGCTGTACCTTAATATAGAGGAACCTCGAGCACAACGCAATTATGTCATCGCGCTGCGCTTGGCTGGGTACCGGTCTACCGGTCATACAGGAATCTACCCGTGTATGCCCATGGCCTTTTCTGTGTGACTTCTCCCAGCTTGCTTCCACTACCATCTCTTGAATCGTTATGACGGCAGCTGGACCACATGAGCTGTTTTTTAAGAAATCTTGCAGAAAATGGAGTGATTAGACACGAATTGCTGATTTCTTGCCGGGCAGTTCAGTGACTTCTGAATTAAATAAAGCAATCACAGCTGATTTTCTCTGACCTCTGCCACAGCTCTAAGATTCAATTTGCAATGTTATGATAAAGCAAGTCATCTTGTTAAAGTTGTCAGTTGCAGTTTGCAGGAACACTTCATTATTCTTCACAGGCTTGTCATTTCTCACAGCAGAACTGTGCCACACTTCATCCTAGTGACATCAACTCAGTTATCATCAGACTGAACGTTGAGTTGGAACACCAGTGCCACATGGTCAGCGATTTGGTGGCTTTGGTAAACAAATGTTCTGTTAACCGAAAAATCCCAAAAGTCCAACAGATATTAAATAGTGTTGAGCAAGAATTTTCGAAATTCCAATATATTCGATATTCACAATGGCGGATATTCGTCATATTATGCTTCAACATTATTTCCCGGCATACATCGCGCATTGCGAATGGATACGCGCAATCCACACAGTGCTCGTACTGGCTAAGATCACAGAATGAAGAAGTGAAACTGTAAAGGCACAACAGGCGCATGCAATGGAAGGCAATGGAATACAGTCGAATCTAATTTTATGAATTTAAAATGTTCCTTTGTATATTCGCAAAATTTTGCAAAGTCGAATATACCATATGCTGCTCAACATTAATACTGAACTAAAATGCCCCCAATTTTGAGCAGGGTGTGTAATCATTGATTTCTTTCTCATTACCAAGAGGATAATACCAAGTGCTGCCGATAGGTGAAATCACAACTGTCACACATGGAAATATCTTACAGTTCTCCCCATTCCTTAACCTCCTGGGCGTTACATACGTAGCATGCCTTTTCAAAAGTGTGCCACGGAAGATCGCAGCAGAGTACAATATTCTGCGCCATGATTTCCTGCCCGCCCGGAGGTCCCGTGCACAACTCTGTCGTCACCGGAGATGCTGGAGTTGTGCTGGGAAAAGGCGACACCCCCTCCATTACATGGAGGTCTATGGCGCCGCCTACCCCCACCCCATTCGCGCCAGCGGTGATGCGATCAGGGGCAGACCTGGAAGCATCACAGTACTCGCTGATGCACAGAATCACTGTCAGTTTCTCCTGAGTTAACTCGGGCTGAGTTTCATGATGGGTGAAGCTCAGCCCAAGTTAACTCAGGCCAAACACCAAGGAGGTTAAGCTGGCCATACACCTTTAAACTAGGCATGCACGGTTTGATTTAAAATGATCAAAGTTTACATCAATCGTTGAAGTTGAAAAATTTTCGGAGATTGTACAAGAATCGAACTAAAATCATAGCATTGTGTTTGTTGGTCGGGTCGATTGATGAACACATTTATATATGACTCCAGTGTTTGGTGAATGGATCTAACTTAAAGCAGATGTACACTCAAATCTAAAAAATATATATGTAAAATTAAAGTTTGACTTACCTTTGAGCTGGTATAATGCTGGTATAGCAATCCTAAAAAAATATACTTACAGTTCCTGCTTTTTCCTGGAGTCAGGGTGCAATATGGGGAGTGGCCACTGGGGGCATTTAAAATGATTGTCTCATCTGTTTAAATGCAGAGCCGAAATTAGAGATTTACATGTATATCTTTGCGGTGAGTTCCTGGGTGGGGTGCCATCAGAGCCAGGGAGAGAGAAGGGGCTGCAAATGATCTTGTTAAATTACTCCTTAAAGGTAATAACTCCTTTTTTTTTTTTTGCTTTTATTATGTATCCCTCTCTATTATCAGCGCTTCCAATGCCATTAATGTAATGATGAATTTATGGTGGTAGGTGCACTTTAAGATATCCCTTCCATGTAATCCAAAAAGGCAGAAAGCACTTTGGATGTTAAGTGGATGTATTTCCTGAATTTTTGCAGTGAACTGCACAATGTGTAAATACCCAAAGACCCTAAAACATTTCATATAGGAATAGTAAATGGTCACATGAACAGGCATGCCAAATGTCAACCAAATATTTACCTCTAAATAATGTGCTGTGCTTAGGGTCCTTTATTTGAATTGATATTTCATGCAAGAGGGAATAAGATTACCATTACTGCTCTCATTTTCTAGATGCTGGTGCTTAGCCTCTGACATACAATTACAATATAGTTCTGTATGTGATGAAGGCAAAACCTTCACGTTTACCATGTGCTACCTCTGAGTCCATCATTCTGAAGAACAGGCACAGCCAAGCAATTTTTTTTTTAAAGAGGACCATTTGCATCTCTCACAATTCTCTCATGACAGTTGTAAGGCCATCTATATTCCTGGATCCATATTTTATTCCCTGCACTTTAGGTGGCTTTAAAGGAAAACACTTTTCTAAAGTTGGAATATCCAATACATTTATTAGAAGACGATTGGCAGTGCCCTCTAGTATAAGCTGCTGTGAATACGCTGGGGAAGTAATGAATCAAAATTGAAATAAAATATTGTAATCAGATCAAAGCTCAATACTTCCCAAAGCTCCAGCATAATTTCCTCATTCTGTTATTCCAGAGGTGACATGTTTCAGGACAAGCTCAATATTTTAGAATTGTTGCTGCAGGCAACATGGTTATTGCTGAAGTTTAAATCTGGTCGGTCTTGCCTTATGCTTGATTTATTGCATGTTTGGCAAGTCTTTCCCCATCAGTGAGGAGGGAGCTGCAGCGAATTGGCTACCTTAAAATAATTACACATGAGACTACTTATTAGAGAATTTAAAGGCTCCACTTTTAACATGTATTAATGGGTATAGTTCTCTTGTATGATGGTTGTATGACGGTCATTCCTGATTTTGTTTGTTTGTGTTTTGTGTATGTTGTGAATGTTTTCTGACCTGCACTACCCTAACACTTCATACTGACAGATCCTCCTAGATGCATGGATGTACTCCAATTATGGCTGTTACTAAGAGCCAAAGGCAGTACCGTAACTAAACTAATACATATACATAATACATATACAACACAGTCTCCTTCCCCCCTATTGTATATATACAACACAGTCCCCTTCTCACATATACAACACAGTCCCCTTCCCCCCTATTGTATATATACGACACAGTTGTATTGTTATTATCTTCCATAATAGGGAGAAGTTTACCTGTCTATATATCTGTTTTAATCTGCCCCTTCATACGGAAATTGGACCCGGTGTTTCCGACTACTGCTTGTGACCTTCCCCATCCTAAAGGGTTCTGCCTAACTGGCTTACGACTTACACCCAATGGTGTCCCATCTGCACTGTAGCCTGTTATGTTAATCCTCCCCCAGGACCTTGGGTTGGTGGGTCGCATACCTCTCACTTTATAGCTCCCGGGTCGGCTGATGTATTGCATCCAGGTCATCTGACGTGGGACAAGGGGGTGCAGCCTCCTATAACCTCCACTGTCCCCATTGATTGGTCTTTAGCCCCATATGCACTTTTGTATGGTTGCAGATATTCTGGGTTTTTTTCTGTTTTGTTGCTGTCCCATTGTTTTTTAGTTGTCTTTATATTTTTGTTACTTTACCGTTAAGTTTTGAGGGTTTTGTTGTATGATTATGTTACGAGACTTGTTAAAACCATTAAATCTCTAATGGCTCCCCAGCATAGGTGTCTCAATCTCCTGCATCCCTGGCTTCATTGATGATGCTGTGGAAGTGCAGCAGGGACATTGTAGTTTTTTTTTATCTCTGTACTGCTTTAACAAAAACATCTTACTGCCAAGGAGGTTAAAAAAGAAAAATGTGGAGAGTGGCTTTCCACTAAGATGACAATGGGTCGAGTTAACAAGCTAAACAGGCTGGATATAGTATGCCCATGTCTACCCTAGGCTGTGCGCCTAAAGCTACCTCCCCCTTATTCAAACCCATTTTTTTTAAAAAGGCCAGCTCTAACTTTAACACTACCTCCATATACAAAGGATGGCAAAACATTTGGTAAAAGTTCTATTTACAGCAAGCTGTAACTTAGTTGAGTGCTGACCAGGGTCAGGAGGTCCTGCTAGGTCAAGCTGGTCAATGTGAAAACTGTACTTTGTGAAAATACAGTCATTATATTCTAATGCTTGGAGAGATAGATAGTAAACAGATGGTAGTGAGGAAGGATAACTAATGCCAATAATAAGGTAGATCGGAGGTTACTAAAAAAAACATTGTTACGTGAGTGAAGACAATAAAGATCTGCCCCTCCCATACAGGGGTTGATTATTTTGGGGTTCGATTATAATTTGCAAAAAAGAAAAAACAATTATCGATTGATTGTAGTGCCACACAGTGTTATAGATTCACAGCCGATCTATTGTCTTTTTTTTTAAGCGTCATTACCACTCTCTGCCACAAGAGGGAGTCTGTAAACCTAAAACGACATGTGAATGTGAAAGGTCGACGATAATTTACCGTCTGATCACTGCTTGATCGATTGTCTGTAGGTTATTGATTGCTTTTGGCCGATCAAACCAGATAGGCAGGAATCTATTCCTGTTCAAACATAAGCAAATAGATTTTTTTGGTCAATCTAACATAAATAGCCCCCCTTTGGAAGGTAGACGCCAACAGTTCAAAACTGCTTTAAAGCTACTTTAACTCTATAAATAAAAATGAGAAAAGATTCTTGTTTTTTATCTGTTCTCTAAATACAACACAATAAAAAAAACACACAGCCGAACGATTCTCAGGGAATAGAGCCACATAAACGACGACCTTCCTGGCTCCTTCCGGCTTTCATAAAGAGAACAAAGAAAATCATATGAAAAACTGAATTATGTGGAGAACTAAAGGATGCGGCCTCCATGCAAATTCTCTTTAGAAGGAATGATGGCAATTTAGTATGAGAAAGGACAGAAAGTAATATATACATATAACTTATATACATCTAAATGTTATTTGCAAATGTCGTTTTAACTGTGTATTTAAAATTTCTGTTTATGTGAGCAATTACCTATATCCCTGGTTGTCTATGGTATCAGATTGTCAGAGTACTTTGCGGTAATCGTACGGTAGTTTTATATGTAAATAAAGAACAATTATGTGACTTTCTACATTTGTATTCAATGTTTTTTATTGAATGGTTCCTTTGTGAGAATGCATCGTACTGTGCTGGATGACAATGAGATTTATAGCTGTTGCTGTGCAGATTCTGCTCAGTATAATATTCATAGAGAAGCCATTATCACACACTTTTTAAGTGGATGTAACATGGTAATTTACTAACAATAAAACTGCATTTTTTTGCTTTAATAGAAAACAGGAAAACAGTTACAGATAGAGTGAGACTAATTGGTGATTTGATTTCTTCAACAAGGTAGATGAGAACTATTTCAAGTCTGAAACCTTATTGGTAATCAGGAGTTGTGTGGTATAGATCAGTGGTGAGCAACTGAAATGATATGAAGGGCCACAAGTGCGGCCCTCGGCATCACTAAGGGGCCGCACATAACATCGATCAACGCCCTCCCACTGTTGACATATCTCAGCAGGCGGTGGACCAGATCCGGACAAGCAGTCAAAACCCGACAGCACCCACCCCCCTCCTGCCCCTGGGTGTCGACCTGGTTTCCCTGGTCAATATTGCAAATTTTACTGATGTTGGACCGCCAAAGTTGATTAGGAAAGCTGGGTCAGCGTGTGACCACTTCACAGGTGAGTTGCTATGCCCTATGCATTAACAGTTTGGTTTTGGGGGCCCCCGGGCCACAGGTTGGGCACCTAGGGAGTAGATTGTAAGGGGAAGTTGTAAGATACTAAATGGGTATCTATGGCAGACCCGGGTTGCAGCATATTGTATCTCATATGTAGCAAGTGTGTTGTAAAATCATATAGAAGAAAGGAGGTGTAAGAACAACCAAGGTAAGTCCAACATCCAAAACACAAAAATAAAAAAAGGAAAAATGTGGCACCCTGCTAAATTAGAGATAGCAATCTCTAAAATTAGCCACAAAGGACTTTAATGGTAGCATTCAATAGTGATGATCGCGAATATTCGGATTCCGAATATTAATCGCGAATATCGTCAATTCGGAAATTCGCGAAGATGGTGAATATATTGCCGAATATTCGCAATTCCGGATATTCGGTATTTGTTATCCATTACACTTCCCTCTCAATGTGAGTGGACGAATGGGAAGGCTGCAACAAGAGCTTAGCAACACCATCAACAGATTTTTAAATGAATATTGGGGTGATGCGAATATTGCGAAAATCGTCACTTTTAAAATTCGCATAAAAATTCGCGCCATGTTAAACATATATTGCGCACGCGAAATTCGCAATAAACTGCCGATATTCGCAATAACAAAAAAAAACCAGAATATTGCCGAATGCGAATATTTTACGAATGTTTTCCATAAAATTCGCGGCATGCCGCGAATACGAATGTTGCCTATGCCGCTCATCACTAGCATTCAATAACAATATAAATTAAATGAAATTATTTTCATTTGTTAAAGGGGACCTACCACCTCACTGGGCACTTTACACTGCTGAAAATGTAAAAAAGATGTTCCTTACAGTAGGAGAGGCGATTCTCAGGCTCTTCCCTCTCACTGTGTGACGTACCCGCCGCAGTAGCTTGTAAAGCAATCAGGGGACAGGGACAGCTGGGAAAAAGTCTGTAGTCGCGTGTGAATTGGAATGCAGCTTCACATCTGCAAAATCTAACGTGATGTCATCAAAGCTCCATCTAGTAGCTGTTTTATAGAATTACAGTTCCATAGTCAGAATGAAGTATGGGCGGAATTGCTTCTGTCCCTTACTAATCTGCCCTTAAAAAATATGATTTTCCCGGGAATGAGGAAGTGAGTAAGGGGAGTACGTTGTTTTTTTTATTCTGTAGACGTATACTGCTAACAGGTGAGTATTATGTCAATTTAATGTATGTGCTTTGTTAATTTTGAGTATAGAGCCGCTTTAATAACAGTTCATTTCACAGGTGGGTCAACCATCGCTTCTTCAGGAGATTCCAAATGAAAATATATATGAACATATCCTGTATTTTTAAACAAGCCGCCTTGGCTGAGAGGGTTACATCCCTTTCAGGGGAACCGGGGGCCTCTCCAGATGCAAGGACCATTTGTCACCCACATCTGATATTTTAGTTGAGTCTGCCAATAAGTTACTGGTAAGTTGAGCCGATAGTAGTTTTAAACCGTGTTCATCTATGTTAAATGCAGAGGTGTTGTTGAGGTATTAGAAGAGTTTGGAGCAGGTTCCCATCAGACACCGCACATCATATTTATATGGTGCCTTATTAATCATTTAAATACCTTATGAATATATATGAACCAACAGGGAAATGTGATTCACCGGCCGGTTTCTGGTCCCTCATAACTTTCCACTTCTGCCGTTGAAGTTCAGCCTCTTAAAGCAACTTGTACCCAATCTGCGCACCCCTCATCCATTTGCTCCCCCCATTGGACCTCTGGTGCACAAGGCACTCCTCCAGCCCTGGGGAACAGTCCACACCTACAATACTGGTAAGCCACTTTGGGATCCAATATAGAATATATCAGGGTGTAATATAATTGAAATGGGCATGATTCAGATTTGCTGTTAGATCCATGTTTCTTATGTTTTGTAGACCCTTTGTTTGTTCTGAGGAAGCCCGGAAGGGCAAAACATGTAGGCATTCAAATTAAGTGCACCTCTCGATCATGTATTGTATTATGGTTTTTCTGTTTTAACGTAGTTTTTAAAGGCATTACCAATAAAGATGAATGTTATATACTACTGTGTGGTTGAAAGAGAGTGCCCCATTAGAGGGTAACTTTTTTCTTGTTCTGTTTAACTATAAGGGGATGGGCACCCTTACAAAGTGGGGAATTTTCCATTTGCTGACTTTTTTGCCAGAGGACATTTAATAAACATAAAATATATTTTTGCTTTATACCAAGCAACACAGTTAGGCTCTAGTAATGAACTGCATAGGCAAAATTCGAATTCACGATATTTTGTGAATAATTCTACTAATATTTGTTTCGATATTCATAAATACGAAATCACATTATGATTATCTTCAAAATGAATGGTCACGTGTGGTATTTATCTCAATGCATGGCCATAAGCTTGCCAGTGCATAATATCTTGAATATTTGAAACTTCACGCCATATTCGTGAATTCTTGAATAGCTGATATTCGTCAAAAATATTCGCAATTAGAATATTCGAGCTCAACACTATTAGGCTCCAGTTAACAGGGGAGAAGGGACACATTTTTCATAAAATCATTGCAGTTTCTACTATGTTATTGAACACCAAAGATCACTTTTGAAGGTCAGTTTGGCTTTTTCACCCTCATTGACTTCAATAAGAACACTCTACTTTTCCATATCTACACATCTAGTCATTTTTCTGGCGTTTACACCAATTTGGCCGCAGGAGGGTGTCTGGAGAGTAATAAACCACTGTAAAAATGTAGCTTTAAGAAACAACTGGTTCATCAAAAAGACCCAATGCTAAAACACAATGCCTATATTGTGTATGCACTGCAGTGCAGTGAGGCTTGGACTTAAATATTGGATAAACAAGACAACAATTGTGAAAGATCATGACCCAGCATAGAAGAGCTAATTCCTCCAGTCATCATTTAAGGATAGCTAGATTCCCATTGCTGACACAACAGAAGAATGGTTCAATAGGTGTGAAAGAAGCTTTATATGTTAAAAAGAAAAAGTCCAATACATTTTGACTCTCACATACATTGCCAACTTAACACCTTCTCTGGCATATTGCATTAACACTCTAATCATACAAATGTAATCATAACATTGACCCAGATGCCAGGTAGGTTAAGGTAATTATATAATGGTAATTGGAGTAATATCCCATCCATGAACTGGATGAATGAGAAACTTCACAGATACATTTATTAAGCCATCAGCAGACACCCTATTGTCCTGGTTTGAGTTCTCCTAATATCACTGGGACCACTTTGGCACATTTCTCCTTTCTAATTCCTCTGTTATGTTAGCCATACGTGTAGTGTTTATCGTGAATATTCTAATCACAAATTTTTATTGCAAATTAGGCACTTGAAGAACTTTCAAAGATCTCAAATATAGTGCTATATCTTAATATTCACTAATATTCAAGATTTTTTACATCAGTACCTGGTACTACTGTGCATTGCTTTCGCAATATGCGCATGTACAAGTGGCGATTTGCACAATGAAGGTAATAATGATTGGAGATCACGTATTCTCAAATTTATGAATTAGTTGCCAATATTAGCTGAAAATTTTGCTAAACTTTGTGAATACGAATATTGCCTTTGCTGCTTATCACTACATACATGCACCAACCTTTAGGCCTTGGTACTCCAGCTTCTCATGGTCCTTCTTCCTGAATGGGGTCTCATCCTTCATAGTCCACTAGTTACAATGTGCTGTTCTCTTTTGGTTTGTAGGTTTAAACCCAAGTTCCAGGCTGTGGGAATTCAGTCTACAAAGATTTGGGATTTTATCACATTTAGTAGTTTTTGTAAGGAGAACTGAAACTGTACTGTAATTACATTAATATATATATATTTCCTCTGACATTCACCAGTCAGTTGGAACTACTACTCACAATGTACATGAGCAGAGCAAGGCTAATGTTACAGTTTGTTTACCTTTGCATAAGAGATCTCAGGGCCACACCTGCTGAAATTGGTTAACTTGTTTTGCATGAGTGAGTCATCATATAGGAGCCAGAGTGTGTGACAGACATTTGGAGAATAAGAGTTCAGCAATGGCAGCCTCACTGTTTCTCTCAGGAAGATATTTTCTTTTTAGCAACTGAATTATTATGCTTGTACTGCCTGCATATGGCCACTAGAGTGCGCACTCAATAACAGATATAAGCTGCATTGAAGAATCAGGGGCCTTCTACTAATAAAAAGGATATTCTGGGAGCATCAACTGTAAAGAGGAATATCTACTGAAGCACGGTGTTAGAATGGACTAGAAATACAGCAAAATAAAGAGAGGCAGGAAGTGGGCTTTTTATTAGATAGATAGATAGATAGATAGATAGATAGATAGATAGATAGATAGATAGATAGATAGATAGATAGATAGATAGATAGATAGATAGATAGATAGATAGATAGATACTATGGTGATAAATAGATAGACAGACAGACAGACAGACAGACAGACAGACAGACAGACAGACAGACAGACAGACAGATAGATAGATAGATAGATAGATAGATAGATAGATAGATAGATAGATAGATAGATAGATAGATAGATAGATAGATAGATAGATAGATAGATAGATAGATAGATAGATAGATAGATAGATAGATAGGATGGCCATTCATCCAAATAAACTTTTCTCAGGTCAAGTGCTGATGTTGGTGTCAATGGCCGGGTTTGTAGTCTCTGTTCTAGTTTATTGTCAAGGTTTTTAAAAAGGTTGAAGGGCTTAGTGAGGGACAGTCGCAATTTTCAACACCAAACTCTAATCTAAGTGCACTGGGTAACCATCATTATGAAACAAAAAAGGTAAAACCTTTGGAAGTATAGAATTATCATAAAATATTTGGGTACGCTGGAAAATTTAAGTGTCACTTCACAGGCGCAAAGGGGCCTAGTCCAACCTTTGGAATACAACTCCTTGCCGTTATCCCTTGTCCACCAATATTTGATGGATCATGCTCTGTGATGTAATAGATCATTTTTGCTAATAGATTTATCTAAAATTTGAGCATGGTGGCTCAGGTGGTTAGCAGTTTGGTCATGCAGCGCTAGGGTCTCATGTTCAAATCCCAGCCTGGGCACTAGAGATGGTAAAATTTTTCGACTTGCTAACTTTGTGAGCTGATTGCAAAGCCCCTGGACATGGTATCATCACCAAAATTGCAGGAGATGTAGAGAAGGGTTGGGGAACCCTTTTGCTCTAGCACATGTCGTTTTTGCATAAATTAAGTTCAAAGTTAAAGTCGAAATTCCAATTTTCGAAATTTGGACTTGACTTTGAACTAAATTTGTGAATTAAAAAAAAATATTTGTTTAAGAGAAATACTTAATTTTTTGGAGTATACCCCCAACCCTTCTCTACATCTCCAGCAATTTTGGTGTTGATACCATGTTCAGGGGCTTTGCAATTAACTCGAAACCATAATTCGACCATCTCTACTGGGCACTATGTGCAAGGAGTTTGTATGTTCTTCCTGTGTCTGTGTGGGTTTCCTCCGGGTGCTCAGGTTAACTACCACACTTGAAAGACCTGAGATTAATTACACCTTCCCCTGTAAAGATCTTATGTTACACATGACTATGTTACATGTGACATATCTAAGTTACATATACATGACTAGGAATATTAGATTGTGAGCTCCTCTGAGGGACAGTTAGTGATATGACTATATATGCCAGTGGTCCCCAAACTTTCCTTGCAGGGACCCCTTTAGGGACATTATCGAGCCCCCCCCCCCTCCCTATTCAAACACATGTTAAGAATGAGGGCCAGCGCCCCCCTGGAATACCTTTGCGCCCCCCAGTTTGGGAACCACTGATATATGATCTGTAAAGCGCTGTGTACTATGTCGGCACTATATAAATACAAGATAATAATAATAATTGCTCCACCTCTTTGAGAACGTCATGCCATAAGAAAACCGGTAGCTGAAAGCCCAATGACATGACGTGGGGAAAGATGATATTACACACTATATGCAAAACTAAGCTGAAAACAATTATTTAGCACCATCTAGTGGTTGCTTACAATAATGCAGTCATTTAACCCACTGAATACTGGCAGATAAATATAGAACATTGTTCCAGGTAACAGCAGTTAAGTATATTGTTTGAGGATCATGGAGTGTTTCTCCACCATCGTGCCAGCACAGAGGTAAACATTTCATTTTATGTATAAATAGTTTTAATTTTCAGTATGCCCTCGTTTTAATGCTTTCTTGCATCTTCTATATCTGTTTCTTTCGAACAGGTAGCCTGCTGGAGAATAGAACAAATGTTTGCTGCATGTGGTGCACCATACTGCTTTCATTAGCGGTATGTGCAAGCCCTAAGGTGTAGTTACATTTCCACAAATTCATAATTCATGAATACAGCATTTGAAATCACAACAGGGTGAGTGGTACTAAAATGGTGCGATGGTGGAATTTCCTAACTGGTCATTACATGACTTGGATTTTATCTCTCTCCGTTATTGAATACATTTAAAAAAAAATCTCTGTAGTGCAATATGGTAACTAGAAAATTTTAATTTCTTGTGTTAAAAACACACAGGGCACATTACAGGCTACAAATTAGAACACGGCTACTACCGGGGAATTAGAAATGACATTTGTAACCAAAGCATGCTGCGAGCATTATTAAAAGGATCATTTATCTGGTCTTCATTTCGAATATTAAGCGTTTTGTGGACTTAAGTTCTTATTTTGTATTTTCTTCTCGCATTTCTACGCACCTTTCTTTTGTTCCGCTTAAAGAATTCATTTGTATTCATTTCTTTTTTGTATGCGCTCACGGCTGCTGCAAGCTTAACCCCTCTTCAATATTAAACATTTTTCTGTGAAATGTGCTCGTAGCACGCACCTGTTCATAAATCTTCATATTTTGTGAGGATGGGGATAGAGATTTGTCACAAAATTGTGGTTTGAAGTTATTCAGGTTCAGTTTTTTTTTTCTAAGCTTGCGCTGCCTTAACCTCAGATGGTGGAAACACCTCCATTCTCTCAATTAAAGTGAACCTTAAGTCACGTAATGTACTTGTGTGTCTCATAGGGCAAAGTTATTATACTCTGGCTGTGTCTCTCATGATGGAAAAGCTTCCTTTTAACGTACATGTTAAATAAAACAAGCATCTAGCCACGCCCCCTGAGCCATCGACTGCCGAGGCCGTGCCATGGAGATTGCTACATGGGCACGCTTGAGATCACTAACAGATAATAACTGATTGTTTAAGTAACGATTGAGCTCGGTCTGAACTGTATGCTGATACCAGTGGTGGCTCTAGCTCCAGATTTTAGTTGGATGCAAAGAAGACACAATGGCTGGCTGAAGGCCCACATACACCTGATGAGCTGGGGCCGATAGACGAACGACAGGGAGCAATGTAATGACATCATCACTCTGCACTCCGTCACTCAGAGTATCAGTGGGCACCCTTTGTGTGCCGGACGTTACTTTGTATGGGGGCGCCCGTCCCCATCAAAAGAAGTGGCATCAGCCAGAGATTTACAGACATGGCTGTTCTCTGGCCGACCAAGCTTTGGCCCGACAGAGATCTGTCGCCCCATGTGGAGCTCCTTGCAATGACCACGTCTCCTTCAAAAGTATATCCACAAGTCCAAGAGAGGTGGTGGTGACCCTTGGAGGGTGATTTTGATGCATCTTTGTGTACATATTTGTTCTATGGAAAACTTTTGGATGAAATAAAGCAGAAACTGAGATCTTATCCGGTGTGCGGAATTCCATTACTTGTGGATATCTTTTTAGGATAGTTCTATGCCCAGCGCTGTCACCCACCAATCACACAAGAACGAAGTCAGGCAGCTGGTAGGGGATATGTACAAGTCTTTACTGCAGGGATTATTATTTACAGCTCTCACCAAACCCACAGTCTGGAATGGGGCACACAGCTTAAGGGACTACAGTTCCAAACATTCTACCAGCTTCAGGGTGACTGATGGCTTTCTATTCCCAGTGGGAGGGGGTCAGGATCATAGTCCAGCGGTCAAGGGTAACAGGGAGCGGGTCCATATGAGGTGGAGAAGGGAGGAATTCTGCGTCTTACAGACACTTACCGGTGTACCGCGTCCATCCGCTCATGCACAACTTGAGGTAAGTAGGTCCAGGGGACGACCCTTTCAGTTACCACGGATGGGGGTCCTTGGATCCCCGACACTAGCAGAGGGACGGCCGCCGGGAGAACCCAGGAAAGGTGGTGCTCCAGAAGGTGAGACACACTGGCTGGAAGACAGGTTGCTTGAGGAGCTAACCCAACTCTGACTAGGAGGGCCTAGGAAGGTATATTTAACGCCTCTGCCTGGAGGAGGGCAGTAGTCTCCAGGTAGATTGTAAAAGTAACATGGTAAGGCCAGCCAAAAGAGTGGGAAACTGAGAGCCATCAATCATCCCTGCACCTGCTACAGCGGAATGCAGAGACAGTTAAAGGTATAAACACACAGAACATTACCCATGTCATGGCAGAAACATCTCATATACAATTTCAGTGTATCCCACTACACTACAGCAATAACAAGGGGGGTCAAACTGGGGACCCTGAGCCTTTGGGAGTGTCCCCTATGTAATTTTTTTCTGCCTGGAAGTAAAAGAGCTTTGCGCCTGCTGAATAATAAGTAAAAGTAAGATGTTCTCAATAAACGGAGCCAATGATCAATAAACATGCGTTATTAAGACTTGTCGCAAATCTCCTGGTAGCTTATTGATGAAGAGATTGTGAGCTATTTAGGTCATCATTCATTCTGCAAGCAATGTACCAGTGTTCCTTCATGAATAGACACTCATTCTATATACCTCCTGGCTGACAGATTTGTCAGGGAAAGTGTTGGATGTTTCAATGTTTCTCATACTCATAAATCCAAACAGCGAGGCGTCTTTCACATTTTATGAGCTGAAATGACCGTCAATGACACATCTGAAGCCCCATCCTAATGCCTGCTACTCTATATGTGTTACAATGTTACAATGAAATCAGCGAGGCGCTTGTAAGTCAGACAAATATAACATAACATTAATAATGAAATCATCACAAATGTCTTTTCTGTGCTCACATCATTATCAGTTTTATTCAACCCCCCAGTGACATTCATTCTTAGTACTTAGTACAACATCCTTTTCCAGTTATAACAGCTTTTAAACATGAAGCATAGCTTGACACAAGTGTCTTGCAGCGATCTTCGGGGATCTTAGCCCATGAGCAAAAGCCTCCAGTTCAGTCACATTCTTAGGCTTGTGCGCTGCAGCTGCTTTCTTCAAGTCCCACCAGAGGTTCTCAATCGGATTTAAGTCTGGTGACTGCGATGGCCACTCCAGCCTTTAATCTGCAACATGCTCTGGTGGAGGTATGCTTGGGATCATTGTCCTGTTGAAAGGTCCAACGTCTCGCAAGCCTCAGGTTTGTGACAGACTGCATCACAGCATCACATTTCCTTCCAATATCTCCTGGTACTGAAGAGAATTCATGGTACCTTGCACACGCTGAATCTTCCCTGTACCTGCAGAAGCAAAACAGCCCCAAAGCATGATTGACCTCCCGCCATGCTTCACAGTAGGCAAGGTGTTCTTTTCTTCATAGGCCTTGTTTTTCCTCCTTAAAACATAGCTGTCTCCAAAGAATAGGAGTGGACTGCAGTATGCCAAAAGTCATGTGGACAAACCACAAACGTTTTGGGATAATGTTCTGTGGACTGATTAAACAAAATTAGAACTGTTGGATCAACGCTAAATATTCAAAGATTTTTCTGCAGGTTCTATCATGCCCCCTTCCCACTGGAAATGTACAGCGGACCAGAGACAGGCATAAAGATCAGTCTGACCTTAAGCAGACCTGTAGGGGATGACAGGGGAGTTCTCTTCTCCTAGGTCTCTGCCCCTGTAGAAGGAGAGTTTTCTTTTGTTCACCAATCCCACAGCTAATTTCTACTTGTGGTAGATGCAGGATATAATTTAGAGGATGTGCACACTAAAGTAGTATTATCAATGTTACCAAAATCTAACTGTAAATAAATGGAAAATGTTTACCGTAAATACTCAAGTATAAGCCGACCCGAGTATAAGCCGAGGTAACTAATTTTATCTACAAAAAGTGGAAAAACTTATTGGCTCAAGTATAAGCCGAGGTTGGGAAATGCAAAGTCAGATAGTGGAGTTTTCTAAATGAGAAAAAAGCAACATTGCCCGTAGGAATGAATCAAACAAACAGGATTCCTCTTAGTGCCACAACCTCAATAAATTTGAAGAGAACACAGGATAATTATTGTTATTGGAATTGAATTGTATTTGAACTAGTAACTGGCCACCAGGTGGCAGTGTGGAATTTGTTGACATCGATCAGCTGTTAGTCGGCAATTAGGGAGAGCTGAGCGAAGATATGCAGTGAAGAGGGAAGCTGCCTGCCTGAAATTCAGCTTAGGTGAAGAGGGGAGCATATTCTGCCAATTTTTTCAGGCTGAAAAACTTGGCTTATACACGAGTATATATGGTATATATCTACGTTTTTGGTATATATAGTTTCACTGAAGGTCTATTAGGCATGTGACTTCCTTCTGTAATTGCAGAAGCTGTACAATAGTTAGGGAAAGGCTCCACTATGTGCATGGATGCACTGACGAATGAGGAATTTTAGCACAAGTGTAGCCTAAGCCTTAAGCCCCCCATACACGTTTAGATTGTGACCTGATGTTTTGGCCGATCAACCGTGTGTGATTATGATCATGCAGATTATCCCTACTATCAGGATGCAGCATTAAGATGAGCAGTGTTGGCAATCTTCTCACTGATTCTCCATATGCCATAGATAGGCAAATGGTCAGGACTTTTCAAATTAGTTGAAACTACTACAGCTGGATGGACAGCTGACAGGACTACACATCCCAGCATACCTAGGGGTGTACAGGTTCAGGATCAACCAACGACTCAGAGGCGAGTGTAATGCTTATAACCCTTTATTTTTTCAACAGCTACAGCAAGAACCCAGAACCAAACGGTGATACTAACAAGATAACAGCCGGAACGGTCTGGCCAATGATGCAGGTAGATCGGGGATGAGTCCCTACTGAACCGTGCTCACGCAGTCCACAGCAGTACTGCCCGGCCAAGGTTGGATCCTTCAGGAACGGAATCCACAGTGTTGGACCCGCTGGTTAGCATCCGCCCCATCCCACTTAAAGGGAGTAATCCAGATGTCCCCGGATAAGGCAGAATCCCCAGATAAGGCAGAATCCCTGGCAACCTGGTCGGCTAGTATCACGTGCTATTATGTCCGCGGGCTCCACACACGCCTGCACAAACGGGGGAGCACGAGGAGCCTGGAGCCAGCTAGTGTGCCCGGTCGCCGCAGTCTCATCAGGACTCCCTGCTCTGGACTGAACTTCCTCTTCCTGTCTGCTCTCTCTTAACTCCTCTGGTCGCCAAGCCTTCTGGGGCATGACCTTAAGGGGACAGCATCACACTTGGCTTGTGTGACTACACTACAGGGGCAGCCTTTATCAGTGATATGGCAGCAAATGACTCTTGCTTTACAATAATAATGAAAAGTACGTGTGAAGGAAGGGATCTGTCCTATGATATCGTTCATTTGCATTTAATGTTACTTGTTGAAAGAATAGCAGGCTAAATGTTTGGCCTCAGCACATTTCACTTGACAAAACCTGGCCCTCTTTCAAAAAGTTTGGACACCCCTGCTGTAGTGGTTTTAATTCATTCCTAGTCTATCTAAAACCAAAATGGCCGCCTCAACTTATACTTCAAATGAACATACAGTTCTGAGTGCTTGACCTTTTCTTACCTTTGACTTTGTTGAATGGAACTCCCTCGCCCCATTAGACTTGCTCCTACCTTCAGCTCTTTTAAAAAAGCCCTGAAAACCCACCTGTTCAGTCTCTCCTACCCATCCTCTCACCCCTAACATCACCACCATGCCAGTCCCATCCCCCCACCTATTGTATACTTTGTTCCCCAGCCTATTAGAATGTAATATCTTGTGTTGTATCTCCACTCTAATGTATTGTACAGCGCTGCGTAATATGCTGGCGCTATATAAATAAATGATAATAATATTAATAATAACCTTTGACTTTTTTATGAGTCTAGAGCCTAAAAACGTTGAGATCACGTTGTTATATCACATCCAGCATCCTGTTTTTTTTTCCTATCATTAATAGAACATATTTTTTTATCGGATGCTTTCTGTTAATATATCTTACCCACGTCCTAAATGATGTTGAATTGTATGAATTAGCCTGATTATGTCTGATTAGATTCTGATTCATAACCCTATGTCTTAATTAATAATTACTCATTTCTTTAATAATTGTAACTCCATAACATCACGGAAATCTGCCATTGAGGGATAGAGAGATAGGATCATTTATATTCTACCTCATTTGTATTCCTGATATTAACATCTCGTGCTTGAATATTTAAAAGTCAAACCATTTCACTTAAAAAGTTAACATGTACAATCAAATTAGCAGTCTTTGTGAGTTATTGAAATGTGATTGCTTCTCTCTTAGCAGTCTGAAGATGATGTGAATGAGGAATATGAAGAAAAATTGGAAGTTGTGTAAAATTAATAGACTGCTGTTCATGGTATTAAGGTGCCCCAACAAGGACAAATTCTTGTCTCTAGAGAGAAAAGATTTCAAGAGCATGTAATTAGAGGTGTATAAAATATCTGGCAGAGGCCTGTGGTGGAGGTAAGGTTAAACAGAGCTGTGAACAAATTAAACGGCATAGTGTATCATTCAAATGTGGTTCAAATCATATTTTGTTTATATGGTCCCCAACAGTTTTTGTGATAATACTCATCTTCTGGCTATACTTCTTTTTGCCAAGTCATCCTTAAGGTGTCCGTCCACGTCTTGATATTTGATAGATTAGAGCACAATCTAGCTACATGGGCGTTCACCGTGCTCGATTGTGCTGTTATCTGTAAGCAGCAACAAGCCGTGGATGCCCGTTAATCCATCTCGAATGTCCTTCCTATGGATGGGGCCCATAGGGACTGGGATCGTCTTGATTCTTGTCCAATTGACGGGCACCCGAGCGCATCATGGTGACCTCATTGTGATCTCACCATGCGGCGCTCAAACGGGTCATCTGTCCAGCATCGATGCATGGGGACCTTAAGTCTTTTGGGTTGAAAGTTAAAAAAATTCCTAGCCTCATTCACCCTTTGGGCATTACGCCCCTTTTTCAATACTTTTAAAAAGGGTGGTGCAGGTAATCAAAACAATTTCAAACAAATTTATTTTAAATCTCCCATTCGAAATTAGGACTTAAAGCGGACTTACCACAAGAACTAGATGGGCCCATAATAGGGAGGAATGCTTAAAAAAAATTACCTGTGAGGAGTAATATAAGAAGATCATGGGCAGACCCTCCTCTCTCCCTGGCTTGTGCCATGGCACAGTCCGGAACTCACCACAGATATAGTTGGGTAAAACTACCCCTGTCTGGAAGTAAGGACATAAAGCGGTCTTACCACAAGAACTAGATGTGCCCATAATAGGGAGGAATGCATAAAAAAAACGTACCCGTGAGAAGTAATATAAGATGATCACTCGCAGACCCTCCTCTCTCCCTGGCTTGTCCTGCAGCACAGTCCTGAATTTGCCACAGATAAAGATGGGTAAATCTCTAATCTCGGCTCTGCATTAAAACAAATGAGATGTATTTTCCCATAGAAAACCATTATAAAACACCCCCAATGGCCACTGGCGATAGCACACCTTGTGTTAACCCCCAGAAGCCTGGAGAATAATCTCTCATATTTAATCTCTTACCTCAGCTTGGAAGTAAGTCAAACTTATATTTTATATATATATTGTTAGATTTTGAGAATACATCTGCTTTAAGGTAATCATACACACATGAACTTTTGCTCTTTCGCTCTTAGATTAGAATGGCTTGTGCAATTGAAATATCGACTCTCGAAGAGTCTAGTCTAATATCGATGGATGTTACCAACACACAGTGTGATCACACAATTGATTCAAAGCCAAAATAACTACAAAGTTGATTGAAAAATCAAACTGTTTATGGCTACCAGTGGAAAATAGTTATTTGAGTAGAGAAACAAGCAAACATTTATGTATCAATAATATATTAATAATAACATTATTAATAACGTTTAATATAACATTAAGATATCAGGCACTGATCTACTTTATAGAAATACATTTCAAACCTATTGAAGAATTACTAGCCCAAAAAAGTTGAAGCTATTTATTAATTTTCAAACTGACATCTGCAGCTCAGTGTGTCAATACTACACACACCTTCTTGTCAAATACCAATACCATCAAGTCCCTTTTACGCTGTCTAGAGCAGTGGTTGCCAACCTTTTTCCCTTAAGGCCAAGACAAGCCAAGCCCCCCAACTCCTACCAGATACAAACATTAAAATGCCTTTTCCTGGAAGTGACGTCACAACACTCTCATCCTGGGGTAATGTCCCCTTCCATCTAACTTGCATGCACACACAGCCCTTCTTCTATAGCCCCAGCAATTGTGGAGATGATACCATGTTCAGGGGCTTTGTAATTAACACACAAAACCAGATTTTGAATTTTTTTTAAAAATTACTAATTTATAAAATATTCAAAAGATGGCACTGCCACTTGTTTACATTTCACCAGCCTATGTTCAGCTTTTGATTACCACTTTCTGCAAGTTTTAAAATGTGTAAAGAAAGGGAGCACAGAGCTGAGCTTGCACCCTATCTCTGTCAGAGGCTGCAGGACACAGGGTGCCCCCCCCCCCCACTACCACCACCTCCATTACCACTGATGGTGCACACCCCCTATAATCTTTAGCAGGGGTCGTGGACCCCAGGTTGAAGACCACTGGTCTAGATAATTAGATATAAATTGGCTTTAAACCCCCCAACAGATAATTTATTTTATATCTGGGATCCAAAGATTGATATAAAACCCAGTAGTTGTTTATCTAGGAATGGCAGGAAGACTAATTTAAAAATAATTGCTGGGCCAGTGGGATTAGAGTTGCCACATTTTTAGGGAAACATTCCAGACTTTAAATGTTTTTTTCTATTAATAATATTGGCAACAGCTCAAATTGTGACCTCCCAGGCAGCCAAAAAATTGGCAAGGAACAATTTAGAGCTGTTAATCACAACAGTCTATTATTAGTATTTTGGAATGCCTAATCTTTCTGAAAAAGGAATCAGGACAGCTTTTTGGCAACTGCTATTTTTGGAATATATTCTGACTATTATGCTGACCCACTGACATGGGCAGATTTTTAGAAGTCAGAAACACAGCTGTGACGGCTTCCAGTGACTCACATTGGGTTATTGGCTGCTGTCCCCACACCTAGGTAGGTCCTAGTCTCTCTCTCAGATGACACTTCCCTGTCTGTCAGAGCCATGTTGCTGCTGCCCATTGATCATTTGTGGATAATGCAGTCCTCAGTTCTTCTATGCAATCTGTACACTCACTAAAGGCCCCCATACACCTTACAATCTTTCCATACAATTTCTGTACAATCAGAAATTTCTGGATCCGACAGAGAACCAACATTGGTTCTCTGTCGGATCCAATTCTGATCCAATTCTGAGCCCCAGATCAATTGGGCGTGATCACTTGGACAAGGTGGTGTGCAGCGATCGGATACTCTTAATTGGCAGATTGATCGCAGCTCCCATTCCCGCTGAGATCGCCGGAATCAATTGGGTGAGTGATCAATTGGCCATGGAATCCTACACGTGTATGGCTAGCTTTTAACTTACTACCTGTCAACGTGGTCAAAGTGGATTCAATACCGCTCAATCTATCCCAGCCCAGTCTGTCAATGATCTGTAATCCTGTTTGTTCTATTTTATGAGTCTCATATTATTGTTGTTCTCATACATACAGTTACAACTATGTTAATATTTATATAACACTCTTAACTATTGTATCTGCTTGTATGTGCATGGATATGTTACATCATTTTCAAATTCAAGTGTGGGGGAAAAAATCCTTACATGTAAGGAGATATTTGTGCCTTTCCCCTGTCGCTCCTCCCCTCTCCTCTTTTCTTCTGTCCATCGTCGCAGTGAAACAAACTGGCTGTCATTCTTAATCTGCAGCTTATCACATCTCTTTCATTTTAAATTAAGTTAATATTTCTCCCAGAAGTTAAAAGCATTAACTGGAAAACTGGAAGCTACACAGAAATCAACATGGCAACTTCCACAGACGAGAGCAGAGCAGGTAAATATATTGTATTATTAAGGTGCACTTTAAGTCCTGTGCACTTGTAGTCTGGCAGCCACATGGTGTCTTCCATTCAAGGTGAAGTCCGCAGAGGAGACTGGGGTATCATACCGGAATAGGGACTTGATTTCCTAGAGACCCTTACACTAACATTTACAGAATAAAAAAAAGAAGGTCAAATCATAACTACTGCACATACTCGAGTATAAGCCAAACAGAATATAAGCAGAGGTATCTAATTTTATCTACAAAAACAGGCAAAACTTATTGACTCAAGTATAAGCCAAGGGTGGGAAAAAGTCAGATAGTGGAGTTTTCTAAATGAGAAAAATATAGAGAAAACACCATTGCCCCTAGAAATGAATGAAATAGGTGAATCTTAGTGCCACTCCCTCTATAAGATTAAGAGAACACAGGTTTATTATTATTACAGGATGGGTTTTCAAAGTACTTCTTATGATTCAAACATGAAAATAAGTTTCCATTTAAAAAGTGTTTATTATTTGCACCTATACATGTGTTAGGTTCTTGCTGGGATTCAAACCCAGAACTCAGCAAAGGCAGGGAATCTGACTGTGTGCCACTTGCATTGCTGGTGAGT
>CM070033.1:25111619-25123156 GCA_036250615.1 Ptychadena robeensis
GCCCTATCTCCAGCTAACGGGCTTAGCCTGCCTTGTTCCCCTAGCCCAGGCGTAACAACATGGAATGGAAACTTATTTTCATTTTTTAATCATAAGTAGTGGAGTTTTCTTATTGAAAATCCGCCTTCTCCAGTAAAAAATACAAATAGGCCACAAGATGGTGCTGCCGTCCAAGTTTGCTTACATTTCACATGACGATCTTGGAAACACATGGAGCATTCACAGAGTCTGCTGGCGCCTGCGAACCAGCGACCTGCAAACACACGGACGGGTAAGTGCGACCTTAACTCTGACCCTGACTCGAGTATAAGCTGAGGGGGCTTTTCCAGCACATTTTTGGGGCTGAAAAACTTGGCTTATACATGAGCATATATGGTAGGTCCAGGACATTTTAGATCTATTGCCTCAAACCTTTCTGATTTTCAAAAAGAAAACAAAGCATCTCTATTGCGCATGAAACATCTACCCATTTTCTATGAATATTATCTATACAATAAATGTAATTTTCAGGTGAATTGCAGATAAATCTCTTTGCCAGTAATCAGCTAGTATGGCAGGATGCTGCTTGGTCACATTATATAGAGACGTGTCACATCTTACTGGACAGAATTTACAGGAAAACATGGCAGACAAAAATCTTATGGACAAGATGACAATTCACATCTTGCTAAACAGTCACTTCTGCTCTCACAACCTGACAAGTTCAAACAGTCAACTCTGCAATTTCCTTCTCCTTCGTTTAATATGAAAATGTTTGTTTCTTCACAAAGCAAATACTCTGTCAGCTTATAGATTGTTGTGGATGTAAATGCAAATCTATTTGTTGTTCTCATAAGATTGACTCAGACTCTTCTGACGCCTGTAAGCTATATACATGCATCACTAGTCTCCACAACGAGCAACAAAGCATCAGACAGTACGAAGACTCGTGATAATCAGACCTTTCATATTCAACTATCAAAACTGGTTCTCACAGCCAAGATTCACGCTTATTGTTTAAGGCAACCAATCGCCTATGCTCTGAGGCATGCATACGTATGTAGTATTGTATACCGTGTACAAAAATCTCTCTATTCAAAGCTAAACAATTCCTGAGCAGTAGGCAGTCAATGTGCCTATAAAATATAGCTTACACTTGATTTGAGGCTCTTATCAGTGGAAAAGTACAATATGTTTTCCTGCCAATGGACTTCCATTTTCATCCTGTGTATACAACCCCGTTTTATCATCAGCAAATGTCTGTAACTCCCAGTTGCCAACCACCCAACAGGTGGAACCCTCTAGCCCCATAAGCTATATAAGGGTACAGGTACGGCTACAGTCCACCACAGATCCACTTGGAAAAAGGACATGCTTGGACGAAGTGCTTCAACCAATACAGGTACCTTTTTGGGAACTACCGCATTGAGCTTGTGCTTTTCGTTTTACTTGGATTTTTAATAGCAATAGATTTTCCCTGCATTTTATGGGTCAGGACAACTACGAAGCTGTATGCTTCATATAGGGGTAGAAGTGGTTATATCCAACATTCTGCGAGTGACAACAGTGATAAGTGTTCATTTTAGACATAACAAGTGTATTTTGAGGAGTTAGGGTTAGTTTGCACATACGTCAGGAGCCTCGTATACGCTTAGCGGGCTCCCGACGTAGCAGATAGACATTGTTTGCACAGCGGATGGTCTGTCTACACATCCGCCGGTGCAAAGAATCAATGTATTCGACTACGTTGATCCTTGCAGCAGCGGAGCGGCTCGGCGCCGTGAAGACAGAGTCTCCGCCGAGCAGGTAAGTGTATCTGCTACGATGTATGTGGTTCCAACGTATGTGGAAACCTGCCCTTAGGGTTTGTTTTCACAATGTTTTTCAATCCATCAAGGTCCCTCCGTCAACGGAAGGGTGCATCCGTCAGGCATCCGTCAGTGCACCCGTCAGTGCATACAGGAAATGTTTTACATTTGATTACAAATGTTTGACAAATGATTACACCCCTTCGTTGTGTCAAAATAGACGTAGTGATCTACGTCAATTTTAACGCAACGGAGACCAACGGATTGAACTTACGGATGATGGGACAGGCTCATTTGATATAATGGGCTACGTCAAAATCCCTCCGTCTGACGTACATCCCACCACCACCCTCTAGCAAAGGTAAAGGCAAAGCAGCCAAGGTGAAGTGTTTTCCCTATAGCCTACCCACTACTCTCTACAAAATCTGGGCATCTAGCAGAGATTAAACTAGCAGAGATTATTCCGGCCTGACTCCTTGGAGGTGGAATGTATGACCCAGTGACCAACACACCAAGTGGGTGAAAGGGCCTTGCCCAATTGATCCCCGTGAAGGTACACAATTATAAGTATGTATTTTAAGCTATCACTATAAAGCCTGGACCCCCATTACTCTGATCTGGATAAATGTAATTATTGTATGTTAGTTGATTGTAATAGGTTTTCTATTTCTCTCACAGTATTCCAGTTAGAGATTCCCTGAGGAAGCCCCAGCAAGGGGCGAAATGCGTTGCTTTATATCGGGACTCTTGGATGCCATACTAGAGGGGCTAGATTTTATGTAATGTGGTATTTTAAATGTATGGTGATTTTGTTTGTGATATGGACTTGAGATGGTTTTGTACCACAGTACAGGGCCACAGTACCAGCTGTTTGATCCCATTTGGGGACCACTACTGCAAATTTGGAGAAGTAGTTGACCATGACCAGGACGTGATTGTATTCGTCCTGTTGAGCATAAGGTAAGTAGTCCATCTGCAGCGGTACTGTGGTGTGGATGGCCAACTGGGGCTCTGCCCCTTTTACAGCAGCACAGACAGAACACTTCTGGCAACTTTGGTCACAATTTCAAACATGTTCTGGCTATAGCCACAGATCTTCTCTACCCCCCCCCCCCCCCCCCCCCCCCCCCCCCCCCCCCCCCCCCCCCCCCCCCCCATGACCAGCTTCCTCATGCAGCCGCTCTGCCACTGTGCCACCCAATGCCAAATTCTTATTTGATACCAGTATATTTTATTGGACATACAGAGCCATTATGGGTCAGATTAGCACAGCTGGAGGAGAACCCCCAACCTGTCTTCCAATATGAACAAAATAAAAAGTTTCTAAGAAATATGTGTTTAAGATGTGAGGAGGATCAGGATTTTATCACGCACACCGGCACCCAAATGTCTTGTTGGATAGCTCTGCCACAAACTACACACAACCTGGTCAGATTAAAATATTACAAGCAAAATATCAATAATATAAACATAAAACTCATATTCTCACTTTAAATTCTCGATCAGGATTACCAAACTCAAACACACAGTGGGCCAAAGTTAAAAACATGGAGCCATGGACTAAAGTTAAAGCGGATGTACACAATATGTAAAAATAACATATGTAAAGTTAAAGTTTGACTTACCTCTGAGCTGGTATGATGATAGCTTAGGGCTCCATGATCCTAAAATAATATACTTACCTGCTGTTCTGTAAAATCCTAGGAGCGATTCCATCTTTATTCACCAGGCTTCCGAGGGTTAATTCCAGGTGCAATAATGTGGGTGGCCACTGGGGGTGTTCACTGGTTTTCTATGGGAATTCTCCTCAATGTACGTTCATTGAAGTGCAGAGATCACAGAATCACCCAGCAAATACTTCGTTCTTGTGACGTATTGCCGCGGCTATACGTAAGCAGGACCAGGAAGTGAGGGAGGGCTGCAGGGGATCTTCTTAAATCACTCATTACAGGTGAGTTTTTTTTCAATGCATTCCTTCCTATTATTGCCACTTTTAGTGCCATTCATGTGTAGATCATTTTCTTTAGTGCCATTCAATGAAAAAATATGTATAATGCCCATTTCATTAGATATAGAGATGAACCCTTTGATATGGCAACAAACTTAATTAAACATTGAATCTGGAAATAGCAAAGTGTAATGCTACAACATGTATCATTAAATGTCAAATAAAGGACACATCTGTGCCATTCATTTCTTACATATAAGGTTTTCAAACCACGTGTGCCAAATATAATTACAGTGTGGGCTAGGTATGGCCCCCGGGCTGGAGTTTAACACAGCCTTATTCTAGAACAAATATTGATAGTTTATTGATAAACATTATTTCCAATGTTATCAAATGTTGCTGTGAATGGAACATTTAACATAACTATTTAATATGGGAAAAGAGAAAAAAGATGAAACACATACCTGCGAACATAGCCATTGCCAGGCAGGTACTGGATGGCAGCAACAATCTCGGCTGCATAAAATCTGATTTTACCATAAATAGATCCTGATGGACTCACTCATTTGTCATTCTTTATTAATCCATTTCCTCTAATTGGCTTCCAGGTTTGGTGGCCCCGCATGTGTCTCTAGTTTCTAGTACTGCTTCCAAGTCATGCTGGACGTGGAAGCGGTTATACAAGCTAGTACATTGCTTTGTGTGCCAGGACCTATTGTTTCTTATTAGTGACAGTTGAGTTTAAAAATGTAGTGCCCCTCCACTAAACAGATTTTATATAAAGTTTTACGAAATCCGGTTATTTGATTCAATCAGAACAGAACAACATGACTTAAAGATCCCATAGAGTTAATGACCAAGGTTTAAAAGGGCTTTTGAGATCAGCTAAGGCTAGTTTTAGATCAGTTTGTTCCTCTATTTTATTAAACTTTTATTTCTCCTAATAAATCAATGAAAATTTATTTTACCAACATATCCAATCACTGCTCAGTTTTATGTTCGCTTTATATCACTTATAAGTTGATCAATTCAGGAAACAAACTTTTTGAGTCGATCAAATAGTAAAAATGGAATTGTGAATGGCCACCCATGTTTGTGTGTGTTGGAAAAAGGGGGGTTAAAGAGATTTTTTTCACTTCTGCAGGTCTATCTGCTGAGCTATCTGAAAGTCTGATTATGCATCCTGTTTAATCCCTTGGACTAAGATATGTGGTACCCAATTCTTGTTGAACTGTCTACCCTGTCACTTCCTCATAGCCAGATTATTGTGCTCTAGCCAATATCTTGCTCCTGATTCCTCTTGTGCTCTCATCCGTGTACCGACCCTTGACTTCGTATCACCCAACTACTCTTCTGCTTCCAAGAAATGGTACATGTAGCGTATCAGGTTCATGCCAACATTCCTAAATATCAAAAAGAAACAGCCCTTGAGATAGGGATAATCCCTAGTCTCAGTTGTGGCACCCTTTTCAGGACACAAAATAGTACCCAAACGCAACAATAAGGGACTTTACCAGCATAGAAATATAGTAAGACAAATTTATTTACATGTGATCTAAAAGAAAAACAAAAACAGTAAACAACCGTTTGGGGGAATTACATTACAGTTTGTTGGGGCTCTGCCCTGTATAAGTCTTTTCCCAATCTCAACGTGTTTCACGGTTATGTAGTGCTTCATCAGGAGAAACAAAAAGATGTACCTTGTCTGTGGGTATGGAAAGAAGAGGGAATTACCACCCGAAGAAACAACAATACTTCATCTAGTATTAAATAGTCATTCATCAAATACATTTAAATATCTAAAATATATAAGCTATCCGAATCATATAGTTTACAGTACAGTTGCTCATTACAGTTGTTCATTACCTGTATCGGGGTCAGTCCTGTGTGTGTAGTATATCCACCAGGTGCAGAGGATGGAGGACCCTCAGGATCAGGAGGGACATAAAAACGGAAGAACGGGGGTCAGACCCTATCGTGAGCCTCTTGGACATTCAACGTATCTCAGATGGTGTATTCCTATTGTGTATGCATGGGTAAGTATAGGGGGTAGGAATATCCTTTTATAAGTGAGTATCCTAAAGGTAATGCCATCGTCAGGGATTATGAAGTATACATAGTAAGCTACCGAGCAAAGCCACCATCAGGGGGGAGAAAGAAGGATATATAAAAGAATAGAAAGTCTTAAAGAGTGAAACTACTGAAAGAAGAATTGTGGATGCACTACAAGGTAGGGTGAGAAATCTGTCCATGGACATTCCCTTTGCTGAATGTTGACTCCCAGGAATCCATATCTTAATAATGAGATATGGAGATAAGCCTAATCAGTAGAAGCCTTATCCTAGTGTTGGTGTAATTGGTCATTAACAATTGTAATTTGTCATTTCCAGCAATTGTCATACCTTAGATACTAATACTAAAATGCTATGTATACAATGGGATGTCATTCATAAAAAAAACACATTAGGATTTTCCTGCTTCCTTTTATGATCATCATACTTATGTTTCCATTCAAGATTTCTTGCTTTTGTTTCCATTTACTCAGAAAAATACCTGTACAGTATAGAAGTAAACATGTGGAAAAGTGTCTATACATCTACTCTCTCCTTTACATCTAAAACGTACCGTCTCCACTGTTACCATGGAAATCAGCTTATTATAGTGTCTTGAAGCTGGCTGTAAAAAAAGATATTAAGACTCATGTATCATCAGAGATGTCTGAAAGGAAGAGTCGGTGTTGCCCAAAACAATCAGTAATATTCTCACTTTCACTGTCAAACTTTCACTTGGAATATGACAATCACTTGACTGCAAATGAGCTCCTGCATAAACACAGGAACACAAGTATCACTTTTCCAAATATAGAGGCATGGACAAAAAAGTACACCCTATTCTTTTCCAGCGTTTTATGTATCAGGACAGACAAGTAGACATAGACAAAGTAAAGTAAGTTAACAGAAAATCGTTTGGACAATAAAACAAGGTGTATTTAAAGGCATCATTGTGTGTTAACACAATGACAAGCAGGAAGCACATCAACAAGAAGAATTTTTTTGCTGCTAAAACAGTCCCAAACTCTCTATTATACCATTTCTGTACTTCTGTGCAGTAACTATATCGGATATGTATACTGTATATTGCAAGGGGCAAATGCTATCCCTTGTACCACCTGTTGGGGGCACTGTGTTTCTGCCCACTCTAGGTTGTTTTACTGGTTTTCTGCTGTGGGTTGTGATACCTGTGCCTTTTTATACCTTGTCAAGTCTCCCCTGGTCCCCTCAAGAGGTAGCCACCTGGTGTTCTCCTCAGGAAAGTCTATCCCCACCTTCAGGGGTATTGTGAAGAATGAATGGGTCCAGTCAGATAACACCCTTAGAGGAGGTAGGACTTGTGGCACAGTGGGTCCATACCTGCTGGTTCGTGACACTGCTATTACTCAGTGTATGCTGCCTAACCTAGTCACCCCCGATTCCTGACCCATATACTGTGCCTTTAATGAAATAGAAGGTGAGGTGTGACTCAGCTTGAGAGGAGGCACTGCCCAGAGTTGATAAAAGGCCTAGACAGGTAGAGTGAGTAGAAGAGACCCCTTCCCAAGCTAGGGCAAAGGGTTACCACTATTCCCCAAGCAGAACATCTATTGGCTGTGCCTAGAGAGACTTTTTGGGCAACAGCATTGGCTTGATAGACTGAACTGTTATTCCTGGAAAATTTCCCTCAATTAATATCCCTGCTGACTGGGCTCAGGAGCAGCCAAAGCCTTTAAATATTTATTTTTAATAAAGCACCAATTTACTTTTGAAAGTACTGTGTGGTCAATACACAGAATAGAAGGAACAGTCCTGTCCTCATACAATTCTTTGCTTTTTTATTTGTCTTCATGATGTGTGTAGTACACACAGGCAGCCAAAACAAGAGTCAACATTTACTTTTACAAGTTGGAATTTCCTTATTACCATATCTGTTAATTGGTACTGGTGAGTTGAATTACAAATTAAATGATCATCACATACCTGAAATACAATTATTTTATACAATTCTAATAATGTAAATTATTTAGTCAAGGCCATATTTCAAGATTTGTGTGGAATACTTATACTCTTCCAGCGCCAATAAAAGAAAAAAAAAAAGATCATGAAAGGGCAGGGATTGGAAAAGTAGTGAGAACTTGATCAAAATAAAGGAAAGCCTTCTCGCTATGGACAGTGGAGATCAGAAGTAAAGAACCTAATGTCACAATATAGAGGAAGAAGAAGGAAAAATCTCTGAAGGAATTGACCAACCTGATTAAATATCAATGAATTCAAGTGATATCCGTCTCAAAAATATGTACAGAAAATATTGTTTACAAGAAGAAGGTTATCAAATAAGAAATAAACCCTCATGTATCTATAGAGAGACTTTAAATTGAAGATCACTTACTTTGAAGGGCATTAAACTGTATTTCAAATTGATAAATATTTTATTGAAACATGATTTAAAAAAGGCTTTTTTTCCTACAGTAAGACGATAGAGGTACACATATACATAGACAGTTTACACAAATATCTAAACATATACATGATTGGAAAATACATACAGACATTCCAAATCATAAACATGATTAACCCCCCTGCCGTTCCTGACGGTCCCAGCTCATCCAGCTCTGTCCTGTCAGAACTGTAGTGGACGATCTGGGTTTGTCAGGCAGAGATCGGAGCCACAGGAGAGCAAACTCACTGTGTCTCCGATCTAATGAGGCAGCTGCAGGTGCTAATTTACCTGATAAAGTGAATGATTAAAATCGTAATTATCTGATATTGCGAGTTATTCACAAAGCATCTGAACATGTTATTATATTCAGGATGTCATTAGACTCCTCTATGGACAGACTTTGGGAAGTTACAGGCCTGCAGTGTAAAAAATCTTTTTTCCATTTAAAGTCTATAGTGCGCTTTTGGTACAGAAATCTGTACCTCAGCAGTGTGCTAGGAAGGTTAAATTGAGGTCATGGTTATTTCACAAGTGATGCTGACGTCTTTCGACCTAAAGAGATATTCTTCAGTCGTGTACGTTTTACTATCTATATAATATATTGATACATTAAGAAGAAAAATATATATCTAAAAAAATTGACAAGATAAATATCCTATATACAAATCACTTTAAATCATGGTCCCGTTCCATCATTGAAGGAATCATGTTTCAATAAAATATATATCAATTTTAAATACTGTTTATTGCCATTAAAATTCAAATGATCTTTAATGTAAAGTCTTTCTATGGATACAGAAGGGTTTCTTTCTTCTTCGATAAAATATTCCATTAATCACTAGCTCCCCATTTTTTCATTTGTACGTATATGTGCCACATCTCATAAATCATATTTATACTAAACAAAAAATGGGAAGTGGATGCTCTCAGCATCAACCCCTTCACTTCCCTGCATGAACACTAGGGACTTCATAGGGACTTTCAAGGCACCGGTTATATACATAGTCGCCATTCGTAAAATATACAACATTTTTTAGGCAAGGTAATTCAACAAGTAGTATATAGTACAATAATTTCTTCTTTGATAGCCTTCTTATAAACAACAACATTTTTGGATTCTATTAGACCATAGTATCAGGGTGGCTGCCACATACCTTTACTGAACAGTGAAAACATTTGTGCAGTGGGTGGTTATCAACCCCCTCTATGGTAAAGCCAATAGGAATGCCGCAGTGGTTAAAAACTGTCCCCATGCCACTCAGGACCACTTGTCTGAACCCAGCTTTAGGCTGCGTCTACACTGCGGAAAACTGTATGGTTTTCCAGTGCAGCCGACCCCTGTAATCCTCTATAGGGAATGACATGCCAATTTATACTGGCGCGTCATGCTCGTGGTTGGGGGCAGCGCGGATTCACGACACCCATCCGGGGGCGACCCGTTGCTGAACTGGAGACACGTGCCATGCCCATTGGTAAACAATAGGAGCAGTGTGTAACGCACGCAAGCCTGCCTGCGGTTTGCCAATAGAAATGTATAGGAGGAGTTATTGCCGACACAGCAATACCATTGCCCTAAACAGTGCCCAAACAGCGGGCAGGCACGCACACGTGTCCATAATGCCTCCAGCGGTTGCTAGGGCAGTATAGTGTAGACCCAGCGTTAGACAGGAAATGCCACCTTAAGGCAGTGATTCCCAAACTTTCCTTGCAGGGCCCCCTTTTCTATTTAGGAACTATTGAGCCCCCCTACCTATTCAAACACATGTTAAGAATGAGGGCTTGCGTTCCCTGGAATACCTCTGCGTCCCCCCAGGGGGCCCGCCCCCCAGTTTGGGAACCACTGCCTTAAGGTAAGTGGTCTAATGGCTCTTGTGTTGAAGATGGGACTATTAGGAAAAATTTCTAGTCCAGAGCTCAGCTTTAGATCCCTCGTGGTAAAGTTCTCTTTCCTAAAAATAGTTTGGAGCCAGACGTCACATTTTGACAATGATGTTGTTTATCTTGTACATATATTATTATCGGTCTCTCTCTCTGGCCTCTACACGAATTTTAATGAATACAAGTGATGAAATTAGGCTGCATTTACGAATAATAATTGGATGGACGGAAATATTTTTCAGACATTATTGGTGCATGTGTTTTCTAGATGTGTACTTACACAGACTGTGGCCTATGCATAATTTAGATGGATTTGGCATAAACCTACAGTAAACGAGTACAAATAAATCCTTGAGGACTAATATACACAAGAATGGCTACCCATAAATTTTAAGGAAGTCGGAAGTACATGCACAGCAGCAAAGCTCCCGGGCAAAGCAAGGTGAAAGTTTATTTATAATAGAAAGGTGTTCTGAATTTTTCACCATCTCCGTGGTCTGCAGAAACCATCTGGGAATCGGTCTGAGATATGTTTGTCCAATGATTTCTCCTTTATCATGTTATAGTTAAAGCTGAACTCCAGTCAGATATAAAGAGTGAGATTTTGCAGTTATTCAAATGTTTTCATTAAATGTATTTCTACATATGGTGCATTTCTACATCAACAATATATAGTTGAATCTCTTCTTTTATTCCCCAACACAGCAGAACCCAGACTGAGAGAGGGAAGGAGGGCAGAGAATCAGGGAATTCCATTGCTATACCTATTACTGTCAGGTCATCATTAGTGATGAGCAACACAGTATTCCCAAAATATTGCAAAATCTTTTCCTAATATTCAAAAAAAATGGTAAATTCGAGAATTCCTGATCTCCAGCCATTATTACCTTCATTGTGTAAACGATTTTCGCCATTATTTGCATATTTTCACAATAATTTATTTATTTATACTTATAATTTATTACCTCTCTTGCACAAATTGGTGCTTGTACATACACATATTGGGAATGCAATGCACAGTAGTTCTAGGTACTGATAAAAATCTCGAGCATTGGCGAAGATATAGCACTATATCTGAGATCTTCGCAAATTCTCGGAGTGCCGATTTTCACAATAAAAATTCACAATTCAAATATTCATGATCAACACTAGTCATCATCCCGTTCAGAAAATGGGGGGCCCTGCAGGGAAAGTTTGGGAACCACTGACCTAATAAAAATCATCTTGCTTCATCATAAAGGAAGGCTACAGCTTTATGTTCCCACAACCCTTCTCTACATCTCCAGCAATTTTGTTGATGATATCATGTTCAGGAGCTTTGCAATTAAATTAAACATCTCAAAATAAAGGCACATTTGCTGTGTGTTTCTGAGCCTTAGCTGCTGCATATCCCCCCTATTATTATTATTATTATTAACATTTATTTATATAGCGCCAGCATATTACGCAGC
>CM070033.1:25150653-25166517 GCA_036250615.1 Ptychadena robeensis
ATGGTGCACTTTTGGTACAGAAATCTGGACCTCAGCAGTGCGCTAGGGAGGTTAAACTGTGTGTTTTTTTAATGCGCTTATTGCTAATCTCTCCCTGCCTAACAATGTCTCTCCCTGACTCTATCTTAGCCGAACATGCGACATTAGGTTTATAGCACCCGATGACCTGTTCCGGCCAGCCAATCACTGTAATGTCACTACCTAACATGGCTACTGGCATTACAGTGAGGGCAGTACTTACCTGCTCCATGATTGTCTGTCTACAACCCGCAAAACATGCTCAGAGTCGAGCATGGCAAACAAGCACATGAGGGGCTCGTTCGAATACGTCATGCTCAAACCGAACACATGCTTGCTTATCACTACTAAATAACATATGTCATCAAAGGAATGAAATAAATAATACGATAATACAAATAAGAGAAAAACTAAAAAGCTATACAGTCTAACAGGTAAATATGTCCAAAAACTAATATGAAAAGTAAAGTTTTAGGTTCACATACATTTTCACGCTGTATCTGTAGAAGATCTATATGCCCATTTGGACAAAGAAACATTAAATACAATAGATAGAACAAAATAAAACACATAAATACTTTCTGTTCTAGGGCAATTGCAAATTGCCATAGATTCCAATGATGCCGTACATCAGTCTGACCTACTTTCCTTTGTTCTCCTGTTGAGGTGTGTTTGAAATGCAGACAAAGCAGGTCAAATGCAGTTATATCAAACATTATATTTTCTATTCAAACAAACCCATCTGTTTCTAGAAAGAACAGTGTTTGTCAAGAATCGGCTCCGCCTTATACTAGTTGAGTGATGGTCATTTTAGTTCATTTTGATTCAGCTTATTATAACCTGTTAGGTAGTGATGGCCGAAAAGTTCGCCCGGCAGACAGTTCACGGCGAACATAGTATGTTCATAGTTAGCAACATTAAGGGTGTACGTATACCTTAACACAGAGGCAAAGTGTCAGGAGTCAGGTGGGACAGTATAGCCAATAACACATTTTTCCCTCCTGGAAGACACCCCCCTAATAAAAGAAGCAGCCTGGTGGCAATTTGACATTTGACATGTGACATTTGTCTGCAGTACTAGATAGATAGGGAGAGCTGCTGCTGATTGAGGGACAGATTAGCTACTTTGCTATTATACTACATCCAGTGATTTGTAGCTATAGCTTAGGTATTCTGTTACATTAAGTTCATCATTACTGAGCCACAAAAGTCCTTCTCTGTGGGTGAGGTATGCCGCATTATGCCTTGTAGAGATCTGACTAAATGTGATGCTCTGCAGAAGGCGCTGTCAGGCTGGCAAACGGTTCTAGCTAACTTTTGGCAAAATTTTTCATCTAGATGTGATTTCCGCAAAGCTGCATCTAAAATAAGCTGTATTTTGGGGGAGAAGTTTAGCCATTGATCCCCATTTGGCATGACACTGTCCAGGTGGTTGCAGCCTTTTGACTTTTTTATTGGTATTTTGGCTACAAATATGACCTGAAGGTTTGAGAAGTTTGCCCTCCATTGAAGTCAATGGAGGTTCGCCGCAAACATGCGAACGGCAGGTATTTGCAGAAGTTCGGTTCGCCAGTTCGTGAACAGCCACAGCTGATGTTCATCCATCACTACTGTTAGGTTATAATTTTAACATTGTTTTTAAGTGTACGGTGTGGCCTTTTGTTTTTCTTTTCCATAATCTGTTATATGTCATTCCCTTAGAAGTAGGTTTTTATTTATTGATTATGGCCAACACATTTCTGTTATTTGGATCTTATGGTTCTTTAGTAAAATTTTATATTTGTGCTTAAACTCAGTAGATCAGGATAAAAAGTTGACTAAATAAAGAATTACAAAACAGGTGATTTGCTTGGCCCCACCTATTATTTTAAAATCAATAAAGTACTTTTATTTATCCTTCCTAAGCACATCCGTGGACTACAAAGAGAGGGGAGACATGCACGCAGCTTCCTTCACCCTGATGTGTGAGGAACCGTGCATGTGTTGTTCTTTGACGGCAAGTGATCTCTAGTGACATACAGTGGCTAAAGCTGATATTGCAGATTGATTTGAGATTATAGCTCCACACAACTCCACTTTATAATTTATACATGACTGTAATAGTAAAAAAAATTTGATTGCCAAAATTCTTTCAGTTTTTATTGTCAAATGTATACAATTCATGTCAGTTGGATAACTGCAGGGAAACATTAATAACTATAAAAATTTGTAGTTGGGAGTGTCAAATTGGGAATGTAAAATAATTCAAAAAGAGATTGGACTTTGGAGATCTGCCGGTTGAAAATCAGAGTAGGCACATGTAAATCTGACAAGAGAAAACTTGCACTACTGAGGAATGAGATCTGGGGGATCAAACTGTGTTGTGCTGTGAGAGTTATATTTGACCCAACGCCAGCTGATGACCTGTGGATGGAGACAGCTAATAGGAGGATTAATCAAGAACAGGGAGGTCCATCTGCAGCAAAATCTACCATGTAGGAAGCTGAAGCAGAGGACAGCGAGGGAGACATTGAGGAAGAAGGACCCTTTAAACCTTCTGGACGTTTAGCCCGAGTTAACTCTGGCTAAATAAAGTTGCTGAAATGGATCAGTGTTATCTGCACCCAGATGGTTTGCAGGCAGCCCAGGAGACTTGCTGCTCTTCTCTCGTGTTCCCCGATGTCTGATGTTCAGATCCCGGTGTTCAGGATCGCACCGGCGGGTGAGCGATGACGTCATCGGGAGGGGGAGGGGCGGGAAGTTAAAAATGTGGAAAAAAAAAAATTTCTTCTTTTTTTTTTGCTCTTTATAGTTTATCTTTCATTCTGAGGTTGATTTGAGTGATTTTTTCTCGCTTCAATTCAATTCAAAATGAAAAAAACACATTTTAAAAAAAAAACATGTATTTGCTTATGATGAGTTTTCTTTCATGTTGGATTTGATTGGATTGAGTTTTCTGTATCCAATCAAAGTCAAAATAAAGGAAAATGCATAAGAAGTAAATACTTTGTAAGGGCTTGCGTCCACTGCGTCTTTTCCCTGCGGTGGACGTATGTCCGCCGCGGGGAAAAAGATGCAGAGAGGACACTTCCCATTCTAATGAATGGCACAGTGTCCACTCTGCGCTATCTGAGTGGTGCATCTGCGGTGATGATATGAAGCTGTGAAATGCCACGTCTTCATTGCAGCACCGCACATTGCCGCCAGAGACACCAAGACACGGAAAAACAGCGCTCGGGCTGCATGTATGAATGCAGTATGGGCGCTGTTTTTCTGCATTTTGTCAATAGGGTGCACTTCTGCTGATGTGGCAGGGGCGAGCCCTAAGCCATGGGCAAGCTGCAGGTAATGTGCCAGCAAATGTGCCAGCGTGCGACATTGTTCCCGGCGCGGTGTATCAGACCGCCTGTCATTCTTGGTTGATTTAGAAAATTAATTCTAGTTTGAGCAGATTTTTGTGTTTTCTATTAAATTTGTTCGTTAAATGTGATTTTTAAAAAATACTTTCAAACTTTATATATTCAAGATGTCTACTAGACCCGTGTTTGGATATATTTTGGTCAGTTACAGGCCTGCAACAACCTTTTTTTTTCGATGATAAACATCGTAACGCTTTTGGTACAGAAATCTGGACCTCGGTGAAACGCTCAAGAGGTTGAGAACACGCTACATATGGGGTGAGTACCACATACCATCTCCTGGTACTCATCCAAATAGCTCACTAAAAAAAAGTTATGTGCACCCCTGATATAATCCTAATTCTATTCTAAGTGTAGCATTGGAAAGGTCAAAGGTTTGAAATGTACTTGGCACTTGGCACAAAAAGTTGTTATTGAATATTCATTCATGGTTGAACAATAAGGTCATGATAATAGACTTTTGGAGTCTGAAAAGTATACATCGAACGATCAGTTTCCTTGGCTGGTGGTTCAGCATTGCACAAGTTTTCATGACATCATTCTATGACCTCTTGAGGAAGGAATTGCAGCAGGTCAACCAGCAAGGATCTCTGTCTAAGAACAGTATTTAACTGTACATTTCCTGGTTGGAACTAAGCCTAATGTGTATTGATAGGTATCCTGCACTCCGGTGAGAACAAAGACATCCATCTTTAACAGCTATTTGTTATTGTACCTGCATAGTAGGGTGTAAGATTACAATGTATTTGCTAAAGAAAAATGTTTTACAAATTTTTCCCCTTTTGAAATTAACTCTTTTATTTTTAGTTTTTAGCTGTATTATGCAAGGAAGTGTCAGTAAAGTTTAAATTTTGATATGTGTGGTTTCTTAAAACATACAAAAGAAATTACACACATAGAAATTCAGTCTAAATGTTAGTTTAAATAAATTTTGGTATCATAATGTGCATGAGAATTATAAAACTAAGCCCCTAACTCATGGAGATTCAACAGAAAGAGAGGTTGCATTCTCTCCGATCCCTCCGATCTCTCCGAAGGCAACTTAAATGAGAAACTCTGCCCCCCTCCACCCATGTTTCTATGTATACATACAAACATCATAAATGTAATACACTGAAAATTCCTGTTATGTTGCAGAGTACAAAGTGTATCAGAGTCATCACATTACAAGATGCGATATCATAAAGATGATCAGATATCCTATTTTTAAACATTCCCTTTGTTTTGACAATTTAAAATGTATTACATTGGCATGTGCAAGTTATATAATGCCTGGTGGTTCAATGATTGCAACATCTTTTAAGGTATGTATTTTATGAGTGAAACTTTGGTTATCTGTTTCTAAATACTGGCAACGGCATGTTCACCATATTTTCTGAAATGTTAACACTTATAAAGAGATCATTCTGGGAATTTGTTCTTCTGGTACATTGTAGATGGTTATTTTATTATAAATGTGGTTATTGTTTTCCTTTCATCTTCATAATGGGCCATGGCTTCTTAAATATAAAGTATAAAAGATATCTTAGTGCAATGTGTCATATGGATCCAAAAAATAGGTCCCCATTCATTTAATTATGCATCCAATAATAAAAAAATCCAATGTTTCTATACAGAGCATTCACGTATAGCACCTTTACTTTAAGAAAAAAAAAATTATTTGATTTTGATTAATTTGACATTTTACAACACGGTTGAGATTAATTGGCATGATGGTGCTGGTAATGCTAGGACAGATGGCCTGGATGTGGCCCACTTATAGAACACAGCAGGACATTGTGGAGGGGACCCATTCTCTGAACCCACTGATCAACTTATGGAGAGACACGTTTTACAATCTGACACTAACAATTTACCCAAAAATAATCAACCTGACACTAACAATTTACCCAAAAATAATCAACCTGACACTAACAATTTACCCAAAAATAATTTATGTTCTGCAATGTACTACACACCTCATACTATGTAAATTACTTGAACTCAGGGAGCTCAGTCTGTTTATATATATATATATATATATATTTTTTTTTTTTTATTCATATGTTATGAATATATAATGTGACTCCTCCCATATGTCAATAGCTGTGAAATAGCTGGGTGAACTGAGCCTAGCATGAGTTGTGTGTTTACATGAACATTCTGCATTGCAGTAAAAAAAATTATGTGACACAGACTCATCTATCCTCCCATATGTAAAAAGCTACACGTTAAGTTGTCAGCACCAGATTGTAAAATGAGTCTCTCCAAGGAATGGTCAGTGAGTTTAGAGAAGGGGTACTGCTAGTGTATAGACATGTGCTAAAGTTTCAGGCTTCATAATCTACTGGCACTTGCCATTTGGCTTGGTCAGAGAAAAATAGGGTGAATACTGCATGGCTTACTGACAACTTTCTGTATATCCACTTCATATGTCAATTGCTGTGCCTCTGACTCTTAATTTGTTTTCTAATTTTCTCTCTCAAACTAAAGAGGCGTGTCTTATGGTCGGTGCATCTTATAGTATGAAAAATTCAGTAGATACCTTAAGGCAAATACTAGATTTCTTAATAGGTTCAATGGAGGTGTGGAGTTTCTCAAGCATCTCTACCCTATGTACAGACTGCTGGGCTGAGATTAAATAGGACTGACCATTGGTATTTGGCGGAATGGAACATGATTTTTTAGTTTAACAGCAATGTAAATATTGCATAAATGCTAATAAGCAAGATAAACCCAGAGGTTGTTGTCATTTGTAAATGCTGCTGTGGGTATAAACCCTTTATTGGTGAATGTTCTATTTTCTGACTTTTCAGATTTCCAGACTGTACATCCCGAGGAAGCGGATCAGTCCGTGAAATGCATAATGAGAATATGCAGTCTGACACCCTCCAGCTTTACCACCACCATCTGTGATTGTTTATTCTAATCTGGAGAACTCGGTGGATTAAATCCTATGTCCTATGTGTTATGTGAATAGGAAGTCAGATTTAATATGATATTTTGTTAAACTTTTGTACATTGTGAAAAACTGGAGGGTAATATATGCACTGTGTGTTTAGTCTACACAGACGTGTTTTAAGGAGGTACAGGCTATTTAATTGGACTTTATTTCAATAGTTAAAAAAATAGAAATGATGGAAGAAATAAGTGTATAACCAGGGGTGCACATAAGTGGTACTCTAGTACTCAAAAGGGGCCAAAAACTAGCTCTGCGTACCGGCATTATTGTTACACAGCTCATATGCGTACTAACAACTTGGAGGCACTCCTTGTCTGGGCGGCCGCAGCTAAATGTTACATGTATACAATTTATGTCACTTGGATAACTGCAGGGAAACATGAATAACTATGAAAGGTTGCAGCTAGGGGTGTGATATTAGAAATGTAAATTAATAATCCCCAAAAAAATATTGGACTTCTAAAGGCCCCCATACACGGGTCCGTTTCCAATCGGATTCCGGGACGATCGATTCCGGGCGCGTGCACGCGAAACGATCGTCCCGGAATCGCATGAAGCCCACCTTGTCCGTCCGATCACGTCCGATTGATCGGGGGCCCAGAATCGGATCGGACAGAGAACCAACATGTTGGTCTTTCTGATCCGATTCTGCACACATCAGGGGGAGTTGCCATTTGTGGAATAAGCGATCCGACATGGAATCGTCCAGGAATCCGTGGGACAAGGTGGTATGCAGCGATCGGACAGACTTAATTGGCCGTTCGATCGGACCTCCGATTCCCGCTGAGATCGCTGGAATCGATCGGATAGGTGATCGATCGGCCATGGAATCCGACTGTGTATGGGGGGCTTAAGGTTGTTGGAGACCTGGGGGGTGAAAGTCAGAGTAGCATATGTAAGGGAAGAAAATGACACAAGGAAAGCACTGTGTGATAGCTGGAATATGACTATGAAAGGATGACATTTAGATTGGTGGTAATCTCAGGGGTAACTTACTAAGTCAGAAAATTTCAGGGTTGTACTACTGAGATATGAGATCTGGGGGTTCAAACGTTGTGTACTGTGAAAGTTACATTTTACTCAGGACAGGGAGGTCCATCTGCAGCAGAACCTACCATACAGGAAGCTGATGCAGAGGACAATTAGGGAGACAGTGAGGAAGACCACCCTGCATATGGGGTGAGTACAAAAGACCATCTCCTGGTACTCATCCGAGGAGCTCACTAAAAATTTTGTTTATAAATGTCACTAACATGCAAATAAAGAATGTCTTCTGCCCAAGCCTAATATAGCCCATCTTATCCTTCTACCTATTCCTACTCAAATTATATACAGTTGTGTTTAAAATTATTCAACCCCCACTGAAATTGAGTGTTTTGGGCATTTTGACATTGATTTTGATCATTTTAGTCATCTTGTTTACAATGAAATGAAAGAGGCGCTTGTAAGTCAGACAAATATAACATAACATTAATAATGAAATAACTTCAAATGTCTTTTCTTTTCTGTGCTCACATCATTATTAGTTTAATTCAACCCCCAAGTGACATTCATTTTTAGTACTTAGTACTTTTCCAGTCCTTTTCCAGTTATAACAGCTTTTAAACATGAAGCATAGCTTGACACAAGTGTCTTGCAGCGATCTACAGGTATCTCAGCCCATTCTTCATGGGCAAAAGCCTCCAGTTCAGTCACATTCTTAGGCTTGCACGCTGCAACTACTTTCTTCCAGTCCCACCAGAGGTTCTCAATTGGACTTAAGTCTGGTGACTGCGATGGCCACTCCAAAATGTTCCAGCCTTTAATGTGCAACCATGCTCTAGTGGACTTGGAGGTATGCTTGGGATCATTGTCCTGTTGAAAGGTCCAAAGTCTCCCAAGCCTCAGGTTTGTGACAGACTGCATCACATTTCCTTCCAATATCTCCTGGTACTGAAGAGAATTCATGGTACCTTGCACACGCTGAAGCTTCCCTGTACCTGCAGAAGCTAAACAGCCCCAAAGCATGATTGACCCCCCGCCATGCTTCACAGTAGGCAAGGTGTTCTTTTCTTCATAGGCCTTGTTCTTCCTCCTCCAAACATAGCTGTCTCCAAAGAATAATAAGAGTTGACTGCAGTATGCCAAAAATCATGTAGACAAACCACAAAAGTTTTGGGATAGTGTTCTGTGGACGGATGAAACAAAATTAGAACTTTTTGGGCCCATGGATCAACGCTATGTTTGGAGTAATTACATTTGGAATAATGCGTAGCCAGATCAGCGTTTAAGAAGCTTAGTATTTTACCTCCTAAATTCGGTTCAGTTTTAGACCTAAAGCTGACAGGTACCTACAGTAGCTGCAGATTTCCAAATCCCTTATGCCAATTGCAAGTCGAATCACTAGAAGAAATAGCTGCTGTCCCTGTGCCATTTTATAACAGTACTTGGGATTACTCAGAATTGGTTAACAGTCTACTAAAAAATAAATTTCAGAATAATAAATATAAACTGTGAATGTTGAGTCTGTATAAGTATGCTGGAAGTGTTTTGTGCCAGGAATAATTGCACATATTATCAATAAAAAACACAATAAATACAAAAAGAATCACCCTAATGTACCGGTCTATTTGAATGGCAGAATCTCTAATAATTAATAAATGTAGCTTTATAGCTCCTGAAATAATGTTTCTGAATACTAAACATAAATCGCATGCAAGTGGATTGTTACAGGAAACAAAACTGAATATCCAGGAATTGCTGGGAAATACTAACAATAAATGCATAAAAATCAATAGTTTAGCATGTATTAATGACTTCTGCTTAGCCAGTGCTGGATATGAAATAGGGCACGCATGTGCCTAGGGTCAGCAGAAGATAAGAGATAATATATAATAATAATAATTTGATGTCATAGTTTTAAGGCAGGATTTTAAAAAAATCAGGAAGATTTAATGCGTGAAAAAAATGACCAAATTGATATTTCGCCCAGGATTTTCCATTTTATTTGGTGAATGACAATTTGTTTGGTCAAATGTAGTGTCCCTCCCCCCTTTTCCTTTGTTACACCTCTGAATGAGGGCATGTGTTAAATATTAGAAACCCGGGCATATATGTAGGTATTTCTGTATTCTCAAAATGCCAGCCATACATATAAAACATGTGGGCTGGTAATCTCTTTGCAAAAGGGGCTGCAACCTTGGACTACCCTACTATTCAGATACAAACCAACATGCCTTACAACATTGGAAAAATACCTTAGGTGAAGGTCCACTCCCAAATCATATAGCACAAATTAGACCTCTTTAGCACCCACATATCCAACATGGGTGTGGGTAAGAAACCTCATTGTGCACCTGACTCTTTATTTGCAAAAAAAAGGGAAAAAAGGTTTCCCTTGACCCTGCCAGTACATACCAGCATACCAGTACATGCAGGGTAGTGAAATAATGAGGATAACACATGATCAGCAGGGACCTTTAATATTCCCTGTTCAATCAAAGGTCCAAAGAATTGCCTACTTTTCTAGAGATGTCTCAAGCCTTTCCTCAAAAGTCCAAAGATGTCCAGAAATGTTCTACTCCAGTGCCAGCAGTCATTTATCAAAGGTGCACAGATCCCCCTTCCTCTTTGCTCCCAGAATGCAGTGCACACCCTAAAGCTAGCCACACATGGTACAATTTATCATTCAATCGAGGTTCGATTTGATTTTGTACTTCGATTAAAAAAATCGAACATCGATTGTCATTTAATCGAAGTTCTCCACATGGGGAGCACGATAATTGAACAATTTCGACTGAAATTAAATCAAAGTAATCTAAAATCGTTGATTGGATTAATGTTTTTTTAAACAGGAACTTTTTTTTTCCCAGGAAGTAGTCATATGTTAATAGCGCACATCAAGATGATTGAATCGAAACAAACAAAACACTTTCAGAAATGTAGTTCGATCATTGACCAATCAACCAAAATTTTCCAACTTGTCCGATCACTTTTCAATCGACAATTTTACTAAAATCGTACAATGAACGTCGATTGTACTATGTGGGCAGTACATCGATTAACGTTCAATCGATCGTTTTTTCCATCGAAAATCGTCGATTGAACGATAAAATTATACCATGTGTGGCTAGCTTAAGTGGTATACACATACAAAAGTAAGCAATTACTTCTGCACTCACTTCCCTATTTCCAGATATGAGACCTTCTGTCACTTGATGACTAAAGATCTGATGATTAAGTAAAGGATATTAAAGCAGCAAGCAGGGGAGTTGGGAAAGTACAGAGCTGCAAAGTAATTGAAACAGGAGCAGGGAGATCTTGGCACTGCAAGTCCTCAGTTACAGCTTACTCTTAATTACAGAGTTACGCCAGAGAAAACAGATGGATGGGGGGACCGCAGCCGGTATCAGAGCACCACTCTATGTGTTTTAGAGGCACCTTTACAACTAAACAGCGGAGCAATCAGTTCCTTGGGGGAATGTCTTCAGACGGACCAATAGAACTGATCAGGTGTTGGGGGTATCATGCATCCAGGGGTGATATACTGATGCACCATGCTATTTAGCCCCCAGACCCCAAGTGATATATTGGCAGATGATCCCTAGGCGGGAATTGGATTTTTCTATATGTATGGCCAAAAATGTGAATGGTTATTGATATCACTCGTCTATGTGCGCTAAAGCAAGGTCTTGAGAAAGCCTTAACGCGTCAACCAGCCATTGCATAACTGCTATACATATGATATGGGTGATAACATGTGATCAATAATGGTGTTACAGAACTAGTGAATGATGTATGTGTATATGTCTTTTTAATGTATTTCATGGAATTGTGCAATAAAGAATTGGTTTTTATCATTAAAAACTAGTATGTACTCTGTATCAAAAATACCCCAATATAAAGAGCTTTACAAAGCTGTGATCAATAGTTTAACATATTAAGACTCCAGTATGGGAGCAGGGGTATGATACACACTATTACTGAGAGAGTCCCTTTTTCATATTTGTTTTTAACAGTAACAGTGAGCTGGACATGGGTAACATCACCAAATTGTACTCCCTATGTCATGCATTTGGAGTTGTAAAGCATGAAGCCTGAAGAAAGGATTGGAGATCCTACTATGGTGTGCTGTATGATTGCATACTAATCAATCACAATACCTAGAAAACCTGTCAAATACTTGTACGATCATCAAAAATTTACCAATATTTCACTTTTCAATACATTTTTCAGTTGATTTCGATCACTTTTGGTCACTCATACCAGGCATGCGCTCAACTTAAATATCGATCATGTCGATTGAATGGAAATATTGAACCATGTATGGCTAGTATGTATATATTACTTCAGTTAGCCAATAAAGGGTATCACTGGAATTTCAAAACATTCTGTATTTTTCTGTTGCTAACACAGTACAATACTCTACTATTCCAATATCATGCTATTAGCAGTAGGAGACAGAAGTGCTGCTGATCTCACACTGCAGAAGTACAACAATTAGAAAAGGCTTAGAAAATACACAGATAATTTTCAGACGGTATAAAAAGCTAAAGCTTCACGTTTTTATTTGAGTTCCACTTTTAATCACTCTGAGAAATAAACATTGACGTTGCCAAGTCAACATTCTCGATTCTTTTTGTAAATGATTCCTGTGGCATCAAAGCTACTGGATCAGCATGACTACTTGGAAACAGAAAAAGTCAGAAGCAGAGGTCACCAATGGTAGCTTACATATTTCCTTTAAGGTCATATTTGTGTTTGATTGCATCTTTGCAGTTGTGGAAACATAACATGAGCCAATTGCAGAACATTTAGCTATGTTTTGTGTCTCAGTATTCATGTCTTGTATTAATAGCTCATTTGGTCAGCGTGGATGTTGCTACAGTAAGTGCAGAATTAAATGATCATTGAATTAATGTTCAGCTCATTAAACATTCTGAGCGCCTCCTATGAGATAATTACACGAAAACTGCATCAGCAGACATTGAGTTTATAGAGATGTGAATTATTTAACAAACTCTGTGACGCCAAAGCGACTCCTTATGTTTAATAATCAGCATTTCTCAGAGAAGTTTTCTCATCAAGTTATATTAATGGTTTATAATACAATACATATGAAGTATTTTATTCACAATGAGACAATCATGTACACTGTCTAGCCAAGGAAAAAGGCGCCCCCAAAACAAATAAGGTCACACACTCTAATATTCAGTTGAACCACCTTTAGCTTTGATTGAGGCATGTTTTCGCTGTGGCATTGTTTGGATTAGCTTCTGCAAAGTCACATGATTTATTTCCATCCAGTGTTGCATATATTTCTCACCAAGATCTTGCATTGATGATGGTAGAGTCTGACCGCTGCGCAAAGCCTTCTCCAGCACATCCCAAAGACTCAAAATGGGGTTACGGTCTGGACTGTGTGGTGGCCAATCCATGTGTGCCCGCGTGCCCGCGGATCGATCGCCAAGGAATCGCGTGCAGCCCACCTTGTCCGATCGACCCCGCCCGATCGACATGGCCCCCAAATCGGATCGGCCAAGAGAACCAACCTGTTGGTCTTTTCTGATCGATTCAGCACACATCAAGGGGAGTTGCCATTTGTGAAGCGATCGATTGGGCACGGAATCGTCCAGGAATCGTTGGCCTAAGGTGGTAGGCACAGACATAATTGGGCGATCGATCGCCCATCCGATCCCCTGTGGCATCGCCGGAATCGATTGGATGGGTGATCGGTAGTTCATGGAATCGACACATGTATGGCTAGCTTAAGATAAGCTTCTTTTATCCGTATCCAGTTTCCATAAAATTATTTCGAAGATACTATAATTTTATAGACTTTAACATGTCTGCAATACAAGCTCTGCCTACCATTGCAGGCTTTCAATCTAGGGACATCACCTTGGAAAAGACCTGGCTCTTTTAGTCTGGTTTGAGGAACCCAAGTGGTCTTCTCCAATCTAGGGACATCACCTTGGAAAAGACCTAGCTCTTTTAGTCTGGTTTGAGGAACCCAAGTGGTCTTCTCCAAGTCCTGACATAAAATTTACTGAACACTTTAGGATAATTTGGAATTCCTATGGCAAGCTTTATCTTCTCCTCCAACATCAATACCTGGACAAGGTCCAACAGAATAGCTATAATGTCTTATGGCAAGCTGTTACATTATCAAAGTGTTAAACAATTTAACTTTTATGCATTTCTAGAAGCCTAGAATGTACGTGTTTAGTCATTAGTGAATTCTTAATATTTGTAATCCATATGTAGCCGAAGCTGGGTTTTTTTTGTAGGAAATGACAACAGTATATGTTTTTTTTATTGTATTGAATGTGAGGAGCCGAATTGCTTATCCATTGCCAAGTTATTGCTAAAGTCAAATATGTTTATTGGAGCTCATTAAGTCCCCCCCCCCCCCCCCCCCCCGTGAAAGTGCCTATAAGCAACTGCCCAAAAACGATCACATTGGCAGGGGGTGGTTCCTGGGTTCCTAACCAACCCTGTAAATTGGACCTTAGTCAGATTTGATTAACACAAGATAATACAGTCACTATGTTAAGTAGTCTGCAAACAAAAATGGAAATGTCTAGATGGTACCTGAATTGATCATAAGGAGCAGAACATGACCTGACCATACAAAATGACTGCTACAAGCACTGACTGTAAAATGGGAGGTATTCTTTTTAAACAGATGATGCAGGATTTGGAAAGGTAGGCAAGGTAGATTGTCAATAAAAAGTATTCATTTGTATTATATAAACCCCAGTGTACTTTTTGGGAAAAAAATGTAGACTGGAAATGTAGATTGTGTGATCACTGTAGTTTGTCTAGCTTATAGCCAACAGCATAACATTTTCCAAAATTGTTATGAAGTGGAGGCTGTTAGGTGGCAAGGTGGTTGATGTCAACTCCATATTCATGGAATGGGATGTCTACAAATGCCGGCTGAGTAACTTAACCAAAACCTTATTTTTAACAACTGAATATGGAATTTAAATCAAACCAAACCCATAACTAACTACAACCTTTATATTAAAGTCCCTTGCACCTAATAAGTCCCTTGAGGTAGCCACCCTCCTTCTAGAATATACATAACCGGTTTGTCTTGGACAAACCTTATTATTAAGTATTTGTATTGGGATGTGGTGCTGGAAATTTTTCTCATATGTAGCCCCCCCCCCTATTTTTGGCTACATATACAGATAATAGACTTACCTTTACTTTTCTACACATTCCCTTGCAGTACACATGGTAATGAACATGCCTATGTTTTGATGAAGCGACAGAGGTGTCACGAAACTCGCTGACTTTTCCTGCATAAACTGTGTTTACTTTCTCCTGTACAACAATTTGGATTTGGTGTACCATCAAAACTACACTTGGACTTTGTATAAAGTTTGACTGTATTGGATTACCTAAACGTTTTGAACCTTATTTGAACTTTCGTTGCTGGTTACATATAGTCCACCTAAAAGTCCTCCTTAAGCCCTGTTCCAGAGTAAGCTGGACACATGACTTGAGGTTTCTGGGTGCAATCAGTCCTACCTTTTTCATTTTATATGCAAATGTGGATGCTGGTGGACGACCGAAATAATTGTTTACGTCTTTAGGGGGCAAGTTTTCTCTTTTCCTTCAATTTAACTCAGTTGACACCCCATATTTTGAATATTTATGTAATTTAGATAATCTGTTTTAGACGGTGGCCAGTTTCACCTTGGTACCTCTGATCACACATGCTTTCACCCTTACATTTGGGTTCTTAAATTTAAGGAAGGAAGAATCTGTTCTGTAGTATTTCCCTGACTTTCTATCTTCCTGTATTTACTTGGATTGTGGAAGAACAGATAATATAATATCTGAAGTAACCATCATGAATTAAATTCCTGAGAATCATGTAAGGGGAACTGTCTCCTGCAGCAGAAATATTGCATTTGACAATAAACCATATAAAGTATTAGAGGCTGGCGAGTACTGGATCCCCTCCACCTGACTACTTATGATCTATTTACTGCTTGGAATCAGGAAGTAACATAGAATCTTCAGGAGTTGTGGCAGTGTAATTGAGCTATAAACTTGTTATTGCCGCACTTCCAGACAGAGGAAGAGAGCCGAGAATTAAATATTGCTGGCAAAATGACATCAATCAGGGTTCTCTTGCAGGATATGTTCTGCTGCCTTTCTGCGAAACGGGAAAAAATAACATTTGTTCTTTCTACATATACAAAGCAGTGTCGTCTTCAGCAGGAAGTACAATGAGTCTATTTAGTCCATTTATAGCTTTGCATCCTGACATCAGACACGGCTATTTGTGGAACTGTGTACACAACTTTTTGTAGGCATCTTTTTTGTGGATTGAACTTGGTTAAATGTACATTTCACTCAAACATGAATGATTTGCACTGAAATAACCTCTTTGTTGTGGCAAGGAGAGGAAGCAAATATTTTATTAGTTTATATTTACTGAGGTCAGGAGTGTTCAGGACCGGGACAAGGCTGAGCTGAGGCAGAGGCAGAGGCTGAGCTGCCCAAGTG
>CM070033.1:25166674-25188193 GCA_036250615.1 Ptychadena robeensis
ATTCAGCAGCGCTCAGAGGCACGTGCCTCTTCTGCCTCTGCCTTGTCCCGGCCCTGGGAGTGTTTAGTTTTTAAGCAATACAACCTGTTATTTTAGAGTTGCATGCATAAAGCCAAATAAAAATAGACTTTTTCTAAATCCTTAATAAGGAAAAGGGGAAAAAAACCTTAAAGCCTTAAAGTCTTAAAGCAGATGTACACTCAATATGTAAAAATAACATACTGTGTTTCCCCGATAATAAGACATCTCCATGAAATAAGACACCCCCCTAACCGTGCCATTCGGGTGGTACAATGGGTAGCTGTGTGCTTCTGTCAGGGCTGGCTGCAGTGCAGAGCAGAGCAGGAAGTAACTGCAAAGGCCCTCCGCGCCAGGAAGGACAAGCTGCTGATCCCTGCCTTACTGTAACTGGAGACCTGGGGCATATTTTGGCTTTTAAAAAGTAGACAGTGTCTTATCATCAGGAAAACAGGGTATGTAAAATTAAAGTTTGACATACCTCTGAGCTGGTAACTTCAGGTGCAATATCGTGGGTGGCCACTTGGGGAGTTCAATGGTCTTCTATGGGAATTTTCCTCAAGGTACTTTCATTGAAGTGCCGAGATCACAGAATCACCCGGCAAACACTTTGTTCTCGTGACATATCGCTGCGGCTATGCGTAAGCAGGGCCAGGAAGTGAGGGAGGGCTGCAGGGGATCTTCTTAAATCACTCATTAAAGGTGAGTTTTTTGTATGCATTCCTCCCTATTATTGGCACTTCTAGTGCCATTCATGTGTAGACCATTTTCTAGTAGTAGGTCCGCTTTAATTATGAGGTCACCCCACTGCTCTAAGTTACCCTATCCGCCTTCTCTGTGCCTCTGATATAGAGGATGAACAAACTTTTCTTTTTTTAAGCTGACTTTGTGAGTTAATTGCACATATTGCATAAATTAAGTCGAAATTCAAATTTCGGGTCTAAATTTTGACTAAACTATAAACTTAATTCATGCAAAAACATATATATATAAATAAGTCAAAGTTCTGTGACCAGCTCTACTTTCACACTAGTTTCCCTTACAACTCAAGCTACATTCCTTTTTTTAATTTGGTCTTAATTTACACTGTTTTTGGGCTGCTGCCTACTGCAACACAGCACCTGCGCACTCTATGTGACCTATGGGACAAACAACTGAAAACTGCCCGGGGAGCTGCCATGAGGCTGCTGTAATCGGGCAGCTAATGAGCAATTGACAACTGCCCATGTAAATGGTCCCTGAGTGTATTTCTCCTCTGGATCTATTCTCTCTATGGCCAAGTTTTTTTATTTGTCAGTTATTATTTTACTTTACCCTGACATTATCTTAGCCAATTTTAAATGCTAGCAATCACCGACAGGTGTTTTTTTTTGACTGGCTGACTTGACTCTGTGATTATGCGATCTTTAACTTGTATTGACCTACACTATTACTCTAAAAAGAGAAGACACAGGACAACACATGGTAATTACGAATAGATGGGGATGTGGTTATATAATTATAATTTAGGCCAAAGCTGATAAAACCATTATTAAGAAGCAATTCCAAGTTATAAATGTAAAACAGTTATAAACTTAGTGCAACAGATGTTTTAAGTGAGTTCAATCCAAAATCTTCAAGTCGCTAGTTAGTGCCATCTCAGTGTGTCAAAATTATTATAATATATAGTATCGCTCTATGTCTCCAACTCTATACCCCATAAGCCTTTCCCAGACCAGCTACTCATAGGTTCGTTAAAATTTTTATTGCTCTCTACCAAAACATAAGCATATATAGTATGCAAACTTCTAATACCATATGTAATACTACTGAGAATTTCCCCAATGCAAGCCTTATATACGCCGACACGGCTCGATAGGTTCCTCTATAAATTACTATTTTTCTATACTGACCTTCGCTGTCTTTACTCAGAGATACCAACCATCTCACCAGCGGGTCATTTGACCCCATTGTTAAGGAGCGTCAGTGACTTAAAAAATAAACTTGAATTTACTGGTGGGTTAAAAGTCAAACCTTCCTTACCACATGGCCTTAGTACCAGGGCGACCGCCACTTGGACTTCAATGGCCACTAGGCCTTGGATGGACATCCGCCACACACCCTATGGACCCCTGAGCAGGGCTTTGCCTGCAAGCCGTTTTGTGAAGGAGAGACCTGCCATGGCCAACCCTCAGTCTAAGATGAACCCCGTCATCCTGCAAATTGCCCAGGGTTGCGAGCCTCACAATTACAATCATGATACGCACTGCACGCCTATCGCCTTCAAGTCTGCACAAATTGTAGGAAGTGGCCTGTTGGCCGATTCTCGTGAGTCGGTTACCGTGAGCACCTCAAGCCGGAATTGGCGGTAAACGCCCCATTTCGAATCGGGGCGGAACGGGAACCTACCTCAGACCACAATGCATGATAGAGCTAGTTCGGGGAAAATATCTTACCGTTAGAGGGTGGACGGAAAATGAAAAGCCTTCACCTCTCTAATAAACTATGAAGCCAGGACAGGAATCGTCCCAACAATCATTGACCACCCGTCCTGGTGCGAACGAGTAGACAAAGATGTTATCTGTTCGAGTGTTCCGAGGATCCCCTATATGCTTTGCAGCAACATTCACGCGAGGAATTGTCTATCATTTGAGCGTGTGGCCCAAGGGTGATATACCCCTGACCCCGTAACCAATGAAAATCAACCAAACCGGATCGGCGGAAACCCATAAGTTTTCCGTGACAGTCTGGAGTCGATCTTTTCTGCTGCCAGTAACGATGTAGCGAATGGTTTGCTGCATGTCATGCCAGACCACAAACTTTACTTGTGGATCTGCAAGAACAACCACATTAGGGATCGTAACGGTCTCCCTTGCCAGCTGGCACATCGCAAAGGATGGGGGATGTTGGGGGGATTGGGTAGGCGGTAGGGCAGCGAGGGGTTCGAGGTGGGAAGCTGGAGAGGTTGTGTGATGCGTCGTGGGCGTGGGGGATTTGGCTAGCAGCAATGATTGTGAGGTAGAAAAGGCGCGGGGGCCAGTCACTGCAACATTCATTCTTATTCACCCAGGTGCATGGTCAGGTACATTACCCTGTGAACAGTCATGCGATGGGATTCCCATTGTGCCATATTGGTCCCTCCCACTGATACAATACCCCGACGTGCCAGTACTTCAGTTGCCGCACCGAGTACGGGAAGTGTTTGTAGTTTGGCACATCCGTAAATCCAATGGAAACCGACGGCCACAAAGCCCGCAAAAGCATTTTTGTAACAGTATGAACCGGCCACGACACTTGGCTATCTGGTAGTCAAAAAGGGGTTCCGTTACTCATTTGCATCCAGCACAGGTGGTGGCCCCACATATACTCACGGCCGGCAATCCCATGATAAGCCCGCGAAAGCACCATGAAAACAGTGGCACATGGGAGGGGACGAGCCCCATGCAATGGGCATATAGACGTGTGCACGCGTGAAAACCCGCGCATATATGGTCCGTCTTGGCGATCCATATTGTATTTGGCCGCGATGTCGATTTAAAGCATCCCGTCCCTGAAAGACTGGACAGTCCTGTATCAAGCAGCCCAGCCGGGGAGACACCCGCGTGCCGGGGAGGGACCATAGTTCCACCCGGATTCCGGAAAATGCTCCCAATAGAACAAGGCCAAAGTATGAAACTCTGCGCGGAACAGAGTCTGACTCAATAAAATACTGACTACCGATCCAGAGAGTGACGGTAATGTAAAACCATGAAAACATCGTGCACCCCCAGGACAAAGACAACCACATGTAACAGGCCCTTCTCCGGTCAAGCACCTAGCCAAAGTGTTGCGTCGCGCCGAAAAACCCTTAATCGCTTGTTGTGAACCCAAAAATGGTTTTTGTGTCGAATATCCCCATACCCCTGTAATCTGAAATAGAAAAGATAATCGCGCACAGGTTGCCTGTAACAAACCTATGGCTGTGTCCGCACTGATTGAGACTGGACCTGAAACGCAGGTTTGAGCTACCACAACATACAATACTCTAACTGGGCTCATGCCGTATCAACGGCCCCACGCTACGTCCACACCATCAGACTCACTCAAAGCAGCCAAGAACATTTGGTCCATAACTCTAGACATATGCTTCCTGAGCACTGGTAGCTGTGGGAGCAGCGACTCTTCCCTTATTCCACATGCTCCAGTCCACTCGAGCCCAGTTCCCACAGTTTGCCATGAGGTCGGAACCGGCGTGTTGTCTGTGTTTCGGGCGAGGGGGCTGATCCGATCTACGACTCTGCATTGGTAAATGCTCATCATTGCACTGCTGATCATACACCCATGGTGGGGAACAACATGATGAAGATGGTATCATTCTATATTTTCGGGCCCCCCCAACATGGGGTTCTTTTTTGGGTCACTTAATGACATCCAGGAGGCGATTGACAAACCAAATCTAGGTTTAGTAATGGTGAACTATCAAATCATGGGCCGGCAATGCGCTGCCACAGTGCCAATTTCTCCTGGAATAATCTTTTTTCCCGTATAATCCCTTGGGTGCTGGTATTGCAGCGGTTTAAGGCTTAAATGTAGGAACATTTGGATGCAACCTGGGACGCTTTAGCTCCTGTAACAAGGGATCCTAGAAACCGTTGCGTGAAAAACCCTATGGAAGCATGCTATATATATGGGCCGCCTGCTTTTTCTGATCTGTTGAGGGCGTATTTTATTTAGGAACGGGCCACCAGAGCGTCCAGCGCGGCACTGGCGTACCTCCCCTTTCTCAACTTCATCCCCAACTTTGGGCCAATCCCGGTGGGACCCTTCGATGTCACCGCCTTGAATAAGCATGTCTGGATTGAATACGGGGTGATTTGAACACCCGCAACATTGCGGAACACTTGGCGTGCCAGAAAACGTGACCAAGACGACCACCACCATCGGCAGTGGTGGATTTGCATATAATAGGGCCACAAAGTACGCCCTTTTTTGGTGCAGGACTTTAGGACCCCCAGAACTCCTGGGCACCCGGTTAGCCACCACAACATTGCCGAAAGGGATAACCCACATCTATTTAAACTTTGTGCCTTGCCTAGCCATAGGACCCATGAATCGGAGAAGCTATTACGGGGTTTGAAACGCGGACCGTAAGCGCCCAATGTTTCAGGTGTTAAACGCTTCATCACTATAAATCCCATCTAGTGCCCTCCAGTGTATAGTGTCCTCTACTTCACAGTTGGACGTGAAGCAACTGACATCCCACGCTGACGTAAACTCCCGGTCATGTATAGCTTGACAGCACATGGCCGTGCCCCCGTAAATCCTCTGTGCCCATACATAGTTTGATTCGTCCCAGCATCCCTGAAAACATCGCTTCCGGGCCACTTTTTCTCCCAATGATGCCCCCAGAGCAGAAAGGCATGCAGACAATTCTGACGAATTTCTTGGGATCGATGAACAAAACGTCGCCGTTCGTCATCCTCTTCCTTCCTATACTCTTTTCCCTTTTCCCACACTTTCACAGATGCATAGCGTTCAAATCGCAGAAGAGTGAAAATCGCTCCACAAACTCCTTCCGCCAAATGCGTTCTTTCACTTTCTAGCTTAACGTGAGCGCCTAAAGCTCTTTCAAAACAAATATAGTATTTGTATTTGCAGGTGGTACCCCGGAACACCAGGCCAGCGGCTTGCTTAGTCCTTTGTCTTTTTCAGTCTATACTCCTTTTCACCTTTGTCAGCGGACCATGCGGCGATCATCAAGAGACCACCCGACCACCCCGCCAAAGTGGGTACCCAGGGAGTGATTCCCCGCCCTGGCGATTTGGCTCCGACTCCCATCCGCTTGGCGAGCTCGGCCAGTGAACTAACGCGCTACTAGACGCCGGGTTGACCCATGGATGGCACGGAAGAGTCCATACGTGCTCCGGGGCACGGCGTTAGTTCACACCGCCGGCCACCTGTCTCCATTTGCATCAACCATGCTTTGAGACGAATGACAACAAAATCCGCACGGTGGCCCTGTAGACACACATGTGACCCCCCCACCTGTGGAGACACCAGCTATGGGCGCCTGAGTCCCTGGCACAGCCAAAACAAACACTGTGATCCCCTAAAAATAGCTGGTAGCCTGACAGTTGTTGTAGAAGTGTTTTGGGAGTGCAGCTCACCTTGGGAGACGGAACCCGCCCGCCCAGCAGCGCTGGGGGGGTTGCGTTGTTCCTCAGAGGCAGCCTGCTGGGAAGGACCACGCGATCCACCGGTAAACTCCTTGAAGGTGGAGGACCGCACGACGCTTCCTGTTGTTTACCCTGCTTCAGCCCTCCGGACAAGCCAGGGACCTGTAAATCGGAAGCAAAAACGAGGATGCTACAACCTTCGTTACCAATCCAGTGCAACTCTGCATAGCTTCATCCAGGAGGGAACCCCAAGACGGACCGGATCGGCTCTCCGCAAGTCGACGGTGTGGGTTGTGTCTAACAGTGGGGGGGTGGTTGTACACAGATCTGTCCTGTGGGGATAAGAGATGATGGCTGACTTATCCCCTTGTTCCCTGTTCACTATCCGTGCCGCCGATAATGTCCAGTTGCGCGATGTGCCTGACCCTGCTGTTGCGAGAGGGCATGCTGTTGGGGTCTGGATCTCTGATTGTGCATCCGACGGGGGGGGGGGGGAGTTTGGTGTTGTGAGGGGTTTTTGGGGGTGTTGGGGGTTGTATGGGATACCACCTCAATGGTTCACAGTGGGACTGGTTTCTGCGGCGTCGCCCTGACCGGTTGCTGTCAGGTGCCTCACTGGATGGACTCGGGAACCAACACTGGTCGCCCAGCGTGGTGGCCTCCATGGTGCAGAGGACTACCAAGCCGGCCGGGCGGAGAACAGTGGCGTTGGGGTGGTGGGAGAGGGGCTAGGCCTGCGCCGCGCGCTTGTCTAGCGCACGGTGGGGATGGGACTCAAAAACGCGGCCGGGGGGGCGCCCTCGCCATGAGGCACGGGTGTGGAACAGAAGACTGCACCTCAAATCGTTTGCCGCGCCCAATCGTTCCGCGCACCTGCTCTGTGACGGATCGCCACCATCAGCTCTTCCTCTGCCTCTCTACGTCCGACCGTGAAAATTCCTTGATGAGAAAGAGGCGAGCCCTTCGCCCGCGCCTCTTTATCCTATTGGCGCCGCCGCGCGTCACTTCCGCCGCGACTGCTGGCATCCGCCTTCTGCCCAGCCCTCCCTGGAGGTGACTCCCTGCCTAGACGACGGGTTTATTTCCTCCATATTCCTCCTCTCCCTATCCCTAAGCACCAACAACCCTAAAGGCCCCCATACATGTTTCGATTCCCTACGATCTATGTCAGATTCAAATAATGAAGAAAGTCGATCGTAAACACACCAAATATAGCTACCAGATGTTATAAGTATGCTAACTTATTTAAATTGAACCAAAATCGGGTAGGGACAACAAAGCAATATTCTGTTTAGCACTTCTTCTGGTGTTACTTATAAAACCCATTGTGCTCTGTGAGAGAACTTTACTTTAAGTAAAGATTGTAGTAAAGATATCATAGTTACAGGGCGAACATGTAGTACGCAGCTACGCATGCATATCAAAAACTAGCTATGCCTAGCTTTTTTTTGTGTAACTAACGCGCCTTTGTGTTACTAACAACTAAGAGGTATTCTGGGGGGGGTGTGCATCTATTGGGAGCTGAGGAGTCACCTAGCGAGATCGCTGTCAGTCAGAGAGGGAGAGATCTGCAGCACTCAGCGTCTCCTCTGCCCACAATGTTTCAGAAGAAGAAGCCGGTGCATTAATCTGGACAGTGAGACTAAATTGAAAAATCTGTACTTATCATGTATAAGATAACTGCAGTAATTATTTTTAGATTTTAATATAACTATAAAAGGTTACAGTTAGAGGTGTGAAATTAGAAAGGTATCTCAGTTGTAAAATTATAAAAAAAAAAAAAGATTGCGCCTTATTAGGGTGTTAGGGTGTTAGGGACTCTCTCTTCTAGGGAGATCGTGGGGGTGAAAGTCAGAATAGGCATATTATAGGGTACAATCTGACAAGAGACAAACACTGCTGATAGGTGAAATATGACTATAAAAGATTTAAATTTAGACTGCAGGTAGTCTTATGGGTTAGAGTACTTACTTTTTAGGGTTGCAATACTGAGATATGAGATCTGGGGTCAAACGGTGTTGTACTGTGAGGTTACATTTGACCCAAAGCCAATGTTTGACCGTGTGGATTGGAGGTCAATCAAGAAAAGTGATGAGCTCGAATATTCAAATTGTGAATATTTTCAGCAAATATCATCTATTGTGAGGTGATATATTTTGTATATTTTTTTATACTTTTGTTTATATCGAATAGTAGTAGAATTATTTGCGAAATATCGCAAATTCGAATATTGCCTATGCCGCTCATCACTAATCAAAAAACAGGGAGGTCAAGAACAGGTAGATTCTGCAGCAGAATGTACCATGCAGGAAGTGGAAGCAGAGGAGAGCGAGGGAGACAGTGAAGGACCTGTTTATAACCACGCTACTTATGGGGTACATACCAAATGTACCAAACTCATCCGAGTAGCTCGCTTAAACAATGATGTGCACCCCTGCATATGTAGATAAAACAGATATAAAATAACAGTTTAAACACATATTTTGAAATGAAAAATATCACCAAGCTAAAGTGTTCCCTTTAAGGACCAAGTTTAGTAGTTGAGGTTTTGGATAAGCTTGAATAGTTTGATTTTAATACATTACCATATGTTTTCCAGTGTGATCGATTAGCTGTTTGCTTTAAAAATAATTGGTGTTCTAACCCGAAATAAATTTGTCAATTTTACACAAAAAATTTATGTACCATTAAGGAGCAGCACTGTAAGACTGAACAAACAGTACAAAGAATGAAATATTCTTGATACAAAATTCCAGGAACAAACAGCAAACTGCAATATGTCTTTAGTGTATTAGTGTTGCCAGGCTTCCAGAGCCTCGGATGTTATGAATGATTTTCTCTGTGCTGTAGATGTATTATTCAGCCATTCACCATTGCAAGCTTCACTAATTGATTTTCTATTTTGCTGCTTTGCCATTCAGTGTTTGCAGGAAAATTACTTATGAGTAATTTCTATTGGCTCATTTAATTATTTCATCCCAAATATTCAATTATGCTTCATTTAAATGGCATCTTAAATATATTTGAAATCATTGCTTTGTAAGTAAACAGAATTTTTCATTTTGGTTTTGTTTAAATAGCGCTTTGTACATTTGCTTGTTGTAAAATAATGAGTGACTTTAAGAAGGACCTGTAGTCTTGTTAATGCTGCACATCTATATCAGTACACAAGTAGTGGGCAACTGAGTTGATACATAGGTCCACAGCATCACTAAAGGCCCCCCCCCCCCCCCCGGGTGCAGCGCTCATATGTAGATCTGGTTTCCCCGATCAACATTGCCAATTTTACTGTTGTAGGACCGCCAAAGCTGGGTCAGCATGTGACCACTTCACAGATGAGATGCTATGCCCACATGCGGCTCCCGGGCTGTAGGTTGGGTACCTAAGCAGTGCCCTGTAATCTAGTGTCAAAACTTGTTTTTACATGTGTATATAGGGACAGACATATGCATACATATAAGATATCACAGAGTATTAATGTGTTACTACAGGATGACAACTGACTTCAGGTGTAACTCAGCAAAAGGTTGGTGGCAGATAAATAAAGTCAGAAGATGCACTAAAGATAAAAGCAGGAGAAAGCCCACAGTTGTTGTCCTGGTTAAGGCCATACCCCAGAGTTCTGAATTTCTGTATAAATTTACATTCCCATTCCAGACTCTCTTTCTGTAATTTTAAATTCCCCCTCAGTACCATAACCCTAAGATATTTTATACTGTGCCATGTGCTGAAGAATTGGCTCCTACGGGGACATCTGTTTTCCTGTTCTTGATGGTGAATCTGTGCAGGTTCATTCGAAGGCAAAGGGTTTGGCCCGTCTCCCCAACATAGAGTCCTGTAGGGCATTTTTTGCACAATATCAAGTACAGGCTGAATGGGAATGTAAATTTATACAGAAATTCAGAACTCTGGAGTATGGCCTTAACAGGGACAACAACTTTATGTGCCACTATAGCAGTGAACAGACGGCTCGATATTGGAGTTGTCCGATGTTCCCTGCAGCAGCATGATGACGTCATCACGCTGCTGTCAGATATCGGAGGAGCTGAAGAGACAGCTCTGCTCTCTCTCCAGCTCAGCCGATGCTTTGCATGGAGATCCGCGTTCCCCATGCAAAGCAACGGACATCGGGCGTGATTAACAGTCATGTCCGATATCCCTGTTTCTGAGCAGGATTGAAAAAAACTTGGATGGCCGTATATGATATGGGCCAGATAGATGGCCGTGAGCCCGCACAGCGCTTGAAGCGCCCATCGATCTGGCCCATATCTGCATGTGTGTACCCTGCTTGTCTTTATGTCTGGACACCTTATCTTTCAGCTTTGATAATTGACTATGCACAGTGGCATCTAGATTTTTTCAAAAACAGCTGTATTAGTAGAATTTCATGGTGCCTCCAATAACTCTTCTTAACTCTGATCACTGTCTCCACCAACCCTTCGCTCTCACCTCAGTCAAGTGTGTCTAGAGAAAATTGTATGGAAGCCTGAAGAAGGAATCTGCGATATCCCGAAAGCTTGCTTCTCTAATGACTTCAGTTAGCCAATAAATGGTATCATCTGAACTCCAAACTCTCTATATTTATCGATGGCTAAAGCTGGGCATAGAAGTTCCGATTCTTGAATGACCCGACCACCGATCCCATGCCGTGCGTGCTCCCGCACCCCTTAGGGATCGGGTCATGCAGGAATCGGATGCAGCAACAAAAAGGATTGGGCTAAAATCAGCCGACTGTAAATTTTAATCCGATCCCATTAGTTCAGCTGGGGACGGCTGCTCCCAGCCGAAATATTGAGGGGCACACAAATCTTACCGCCTATTCCCAGCTTAACACAGCACAAAGTTCTACTATTTTTAATATAATAACAAATACTGTATATGGAAGTGCAAGTGTTAGAAGATAAGAAAGTTACCAAAAATATCACTTTTAAGACCCCTATACATGTGAAGATTTTCCTTTCAATCAACTTAAAAAAGATAAATTTTTGTGGGGCCAGGGAAATCAGTGATTTATTTTGTAATCTATGCCAACTGTAGTAACAGATATTTGATCGGATTTTTTTGGATCTACTGAAAGCGTAATTGAATAAAGGTTCAATTACAATACAACCAACCAATTTTCCAGCATGTCTGATAATTATTTTGTTGAAAAATTTTCCCGATTTTAATTGTTTTAGGTGGATCGAACCATGTGGGCTGCCATAGAAAAATAATCTAGATGTGTATGGGGGCCTTTACAGTTTAATTTTAATACAACCGATTAAAGAGAAGCAACCGTGAAGGTTATGGTGAGAAGGGATGAGAGGAATCAAAAAGCCCTCAACTCGAGCAGTGCATAGCACAGTAAAGCCTTCTTAAAACAGAAGGTATTTACACGGCCCAATCCAGCACTAATCCCAAAACTTTAGGTAGAAACCCTCGTTTTAGAACAGTGGGCGAAGCCATGTAAATTATTCCTTTTCACCCCGTCAGCCAAATGCACACAGGAACTGCTGGTGTACAGTGCAAATATAGCCTTTTTGGTACAGAGCCATTTATTCCAAACTACATACAGATGTTATGATGGCTTCTTGGCCATCATCAGTGCAGCGCATGGAATAAGAATGGTTAAAATTTTCCAGCATGTCCGATCATTTTTGATCAAAAAATTTCAAAATTGTAATCGTTTTAGGTCGATCTAATCATGTGTGCTGCCCAAAAAATTATTAAATGAAGTCGATTGAAGGCCTTAAGGCCTAGACTCTACTGTGTTTTCTGAGACACATCCAGCTACTAGTAACTGTCATATTATGAATATAAGTGCATCCTGTATTTTGGGAATGTGGGTCTTGGGAGAAGACCTAAGTAAAAGTTTTTCTAGGTTTTCATACTTCAGTTCTGCTGTAGTCAGTTTGAAAGTATTTGTTATTGTCGGGCGAACTACATTGACCTTTTAAATTATCCACTGACCAAAGCAAATGTCTCCATAGGTTGTACCTGGTACAGGAATCTATTTATACCAACCGATGTCTGAAATTTAATGTTCCCATAGACACAGATTTTTATAGATCTACAGGTCTCATGGTAACAGGAAAAATTTAAACTATAAAGGATATTTTCATAAGCATCACAAACAATAGTCAGAGTACACAAGACAGAGCAGATACTGCAAAGCTACTTTCCACTGAACTTGACTCTTTGTAGAGTTAAGTCATGGGTAGTGAGGCCCTTTTGGGGATACTGGTGAACCCTGTGGCTAAAGGTCTCCATGACCTTGACATTGGTTTGCTTTCTGCAGCACAAAAGCCCCCCATACACCTTTAGATTCCTCCATACAATTTCCATCAGATCTACCAACAACTGTGTAGTGTTGGGTCCTCCCTGATAGAATACATAGTGATTGGAAGGTGTAGAAAGGTCCTCATATTACATGGTTTTGGTAGAAGAAAAGTTGATTGTACAGAAATTGCATGGTAATTGTATGTGGTGTATGGGGGGCTAAACACCTTAGCTCAGGGGTGTGCAAACTTTTTGACTTGTGGGCCACATTGGTTCTTTAAATTTGACAAAGGGGCCAGACCAAGAGCTTTTAATGGCCGACGCAGTGTGCCTATTCCACACATTACTGCGTTATAGGCGACGCGTGACAGGGACATTGTATTTTTAAAAAAAATCTCAATTATTGCAATGAGCAGAGATATTTCCTAGAGACTGTCTGCTGTTGCTATAAGGATGCGCCCACAGTGTCACGATCACACCACTGCATCGTGCCTGAGGCAACATTGGACATGTCTAGGCATTATGTGCAATCATTGCAGAGAACAAGCGGAGGGGAGCATCTTTTCAAGTGAGAAAGGGCCAGAAAAGTAAGTGAGAAACAGGCCTTATTTTGGCCACCCCTGCCTTAGATGCATTGATGTCTAGCCTCCATCTTGATTGGGATTTGTAGCCTGACAGGCGATGGATACACAAGACCCTGGCTGTGTCCTGGACATAAAGATCATTCTCCACTCCTGCAGTACTCTGTTTGGAGGCAGTCCAGAGTGCACCCGTAGGGTCTGACCACTTGGCCAACATATCCTAGGCGGACTTGGATCGCCAAATATCCCACTCTGAGTTGACACTCACAGGTTGCCGGCTGGTGCTTGTAATCCCACAAGCTGCTGATAGCTTAGCCTGTCTCACACAGGGATCTCAATGAGGCTTCTGATTCCAAGACACATGATAAGGTACAACTAGCACCTCTAATATTATATTTATACACACACCAGAGGAACAGCACCACCCTCTGCACTGGCAATACCAATACATTTTCAGGGGTATCATTTATTGCATTTTCGACATCACTACAATAATACTGTGTACCATATGGGCAAGTGTAGACAGGGGATACCACACTTAGCATTCTTCAGATAGTCTTGGGGGGTGGGGGGGGGGGGGGGGGTTCCACAGCCTTCGGGACCCCCTGATGGATCACATACACTTTAGCTAGCCGGTTAACATACTCGACTAAGTTAACCCGTGCATTGGTGTAACGGTTCGGCACCATGAGAACACAGCACCCCCAAGCAGGTAAAGTCTATGTGCTCCGTCGGGACCTCCTGCCAATCAATGCGATTAACGTAGGGGGTCCAGACGGATGTGAAAACATACCCTAAAATACCAGTTGATGTGTGGAAGTTGACACAAATTTTATACAAAGAAGGAAGACGATGGACAGCTGAGAAAAAAACGGAATATTTTACAAATGTGCATATCTGTACTGGAAACCGAACAAAGCACAAAACACATGCTGTCAATGCTGGAGACATGAACTGCAGTCATTTCTTTATTGGACATGAATAATTTACCGTATATGTTGATCAGTAGGACATAAGATGACTCATAATACAAAGAGCCGCTGAACTCTAATAGCTCTTCTTTATATGAATATGCTTTGATATACAAGACAATGCAAAAGTCTGTGTCAGCATTTTCTCTGCATAGGAAATGTGTGCATGGGTCTAATACACTGTGCGCACATTCTGCTGTGCGAAAACGTCAAATAAAATGTAGGTAAGGAGAAGACTTACCATAAAAGCAAACCATTAGCAATGGCTTTGACCTCATCTTCTGAAAAGTAACAAAGGTTCTCTGCACAAAAACTATAGCTGTGATTGAAAACTATGTATTAAATCTATGTCAGTTCATAAATAAATCAGTCAGGTCCATAAATATTGGGACATCAACACAATTCTAACATTTTGGCTCTATACACCACCACAATGGGTTTGGAATGAAACAAACTCAAAGCTTTAACTGCAGACTGTCAGCTTTAATTTGAGAGTATTTACATCCAAATCAGGTGAACAAGTTTGCATATGTGCCTCCCACTTGTCAAGGGACCAAAAGTAATGGGACGGAACAATTATCATAAATCATACTTTCCCGGTTTAATACTTGGTTGCAAATGGATTGCAGTCAATTACAGCCTGAAGTCTGGAACACATAGACATTACAGGAGGCTGGGTTTAATCATGACTAGTTGCTTTCCTTCTGCATACCCTTCTCTTCCCATCACTTTGGTACAAGTGATCTTGTTCTCATCTGTCCATAGGATGTTGTTCCAGAACTGTGAAGGTTTTTTTTAGATCTCGTTTGGCAAGCAAGTTTGGCTAATCTGGCCTTCCTGTTTTTGAGGCTCACCAATGGTTTACATCTTGTGGTGAATCCCCTGTATTCACTCTGGTAAAGTCTTCTCTTGATTGTTGACTTTGACAGACATACGCCTACTTCCTGGAGCATCCTTGGGTAAGAGATATCTTTTACCTAAGCACCTACATACGACCGATACACAACCTTCTACTAATACCCTTTATACCACCCTGTTCCCTTTCAGTACCCACAACTGATTACATGCGAAACTGTCCTGATGAAGCGACAGGGTTGTCGCGAAACATGTTGACCCTTTTCGCCTGAATATCCTATATCAACTCCTGGCAATGTATCGTGGTATCTTCTGAACAAACGTGAATATTTGCGATTGGATCGCATCATAAAAATTGGGACTTTATTCTTTCAGCACTGTTGTGTTCGTTATTTTGAATGTAGCATTTAAACTTATTCTTGCATTATGAATATTACGCTTTAGTCTGCCTCAAAGTCCACCCTTGGGTACATGGGCTTTACCCCCCATGACTAAGGGCCTGCTGGGTGCAACCTGATGCTTTAGATTGTATCCCAATTACAATTTGCAGATAAAAGTCCAGAGTTCATTTCAAGTGTGCTATTTGCGTTTGGAATCTGTTGCTGTCAACTCTCAAGATACGATCCAAGAGTGTTCTTGACCTGGCCAACTGTTGTGAAGGGTGTTTTCTTCACCAGGGATAGAATGCTTTGGTCATCCACTAGTTGTTTTCTGTGGTCTTCTGGGTCTTTTGGTATTGCTGGGCTCACCGGTGTGTTTCTTCTTTTTAAGAATGTTCCAAACAGTTGTTTTGGCCATGCCTAATATTTTTGCTATCTTTCTGATAGGTTTGTTTTGTTTTTAAGTCTAATGATGACCTACTTCTCTGATAGTGACAGCTCTTTGGGAGGGGGAAGGGGAAGGTGAAAAGGGGGGAAGGGAAAGCAGAGGACACTAGGTCTAAATGAGTTCTACAAAAAACATTTGAAGCTTAGGGCATCGTTGAGCCAGGGGAACTCTGTTGCTTTTAGTGAATAGATCCATCGGGTTTCCTTTTGGAGTAGTATTTGATCAGTGTTGCCTCCTCGTATAGTAGACCGCACTCTTTTCAGAACACAGATCTTAATGTCAGTATTGGTGTAGTTGTGAAATTGGGCGTGATGTTTACCCCAAGGTTTGTTGAGGTCCCCTATTTCAATATCATGGAGGTGCTCATAAAGTCTTGCCCATAGGGGGCGTTTCGTCTTGCCTACGTAGTAGGCACCACAGGTACACGATATGTAGTAGACTACTCCAGGTGTTAAGCAGTCAGCATAATGTTTTGATTTAAAGATTTCTCCATTTGGGAGATGAATGGACGTATCAATGTTCATGTAGGGACAGTAACTACATTTATTTCTCCCACAGGGAAATGTCCCATGTCGTATTTCTCCAGTTTTTTGTTTTGACGGTTGATAATGGCTATGAATAAGTTTGTCTCTGATCGAAGTAATTTTGGGGGTATCGGAGATGAATGCCCCAATTTTTTGATCGTCCTTTAGGAGATGCCAGTGGGTTGAGAGAATTTTTAGAATGTCCAGATGTTGACGGACGTATGTAGTGATCATATTTATGGGCGGGCTTGGGTCGGTGGGTTTGGATTTGTGTAGAAGTTCCGATCTTGGTCTTGTTTTAGTTAGATTGTATGCTCGTTTCAGTGATTTGTTGCTATAACCTCTAAGTAGCAATCGAGCGCGTAGTTTATCTGCTTCAATTTTGTACTGTTCAGGTAACGAGCAGTTCCTTTTGAGCCTAAGGTATTGGCTGAAAGGGATACTTTTTAGGAGTGGAACTGGGTGAGCGCTGTGAGCATTTAAGATAGTGTTACCCGCTGTTGGCTTCCTGTACAGAGTAGTGCGAAGGACATACTCAGGGTCCATATATATGTTGACGTTTAGGAATGGGATGAATTGCCGATCTTGGGTATATGTAAACTTGAGATTTAGATGATTCTCATGTAACGCTGAGATAAATTTATCTAGTTCTTTCTTAGTGCCTTCCCATAACATGAAGCAGTCGTCTATATATCGAAGCCATAAACTGATTTTTGTGGTGAATTGTGATAAGGCTTCATTATTGTAATTGGGATAATGAGGAAATATCACACACCTGGCCATGAAACATAAATTAAAGCTGACAGTCTGCAATTAAAACACACTGTATTTGTTTTATTACAAATCCATTGTGTGGTGTATAGTGGGAAACATTTTTGAATTGGGTCCATGTCCTAATATTTATGGACCTAACTGTAAATATGGACTGGTAAACAGCAAGTGTTTGAGCCCTGCACACTCGGCTAGACTATGCTGTATATCCAGTCTTATATCTTATAGAGCCATAAATATGGAACTTAAAATTTGGTGACCATCTCTATAGAGAGATGAGGAAGAAGACCTAGACCTAGGCTTCACTTCCACAATACTGTACGTATGTTTTATATTTATCACACATTAAAGAATGTGGGCCATATAATAAACATTTACATATGTAATACATGTTGTGTTAGTGTATATTAAACATGTTAACAATAATTTAGCTAAATTTAAAATGTAAGCTGCTAATGAATAGAGATTGTTGAATTTTTAGACGTGCTAATTTTGTGAGCTGATTGCAAAGCTCCTGAAAACAGTATCATCACCAAAATTTCTGAAAATGTAGAGAAGGGTTGGGGGAACATTTGAAAGAAAAAAGTATGGCTCTAGCACATGTCGTTTTTGCATAAATTAAGTTCAAAATTAAAGTTGAAATTCCGATTTTCGAAAATTTTACTTGACTTTGAACTTAATTTGTGAAAAGACTATTTGTGTTAGAGACATACTTTCTTTTTTGGAGCATACCCCTAACCCCTCTGTACATCTCCAGCAAGTTTGGTGATGATACCATGCTTAGGGGCTTTGCAATTAAGTCGAAACCGTCGAAATGCTCGAATTTTTGAAAAAAAATTTGACCATCTCTACTAATGAACCTTCAAGAATAGGCATTTGTAATCACGTTAATCCAGAAAATTGTTAGAATGATTCAACTGTACTTCTATTAGTTGGTATTACCCTGTCAGAGGAAAGGCAATGTGGTCCCTTATTAGAGGCTGACCTGTCTTCAGCCAGAACTCTTGATTAAAACTAAGGGTCCCCATACACCTATTACATACAGATTTCTGTGTCAGATTTCCTTTAGATCTCCTTTTGTTTTACCAAAACCATGTAATATGAGGGACTTTATAAACCAGCAGGTCTACCTGTGTTCAATCACAGAGTTTTTGTTAGATCTAAAGGATATGTGACAGAGAAATCTAAAGGTGTATGGGCAGCTTAACTGTCTTATAATTCTGCTACAGGAGCTAACATTCAAACCATTAAGCTTTGTCTTATATACAATGCTAAGAGCAACTTTATGTAATAGCTTCATAAGTGTCTGTTTCCCTGATCTCAGTGCAGGAGATAGGACAACCTCTCTGGTGTCTGTCAACCAACACTTCTGTTCTGAAAAAGAATATGAGATAAACCGGTAACAGCTATCACTGACAGGTAAAGCTGATTTACTATTGGATGTCGATTATTACACATGTCATTGCAAAATATAATGGAAATACTTCAAGAGACTGTGATAATATACTTGATATCAAACAAATCTTCAGATTCTCCCATGGCACTGAAAGATCAACATGAGCCCCCCCCCCCTCCCTAATAATTACAAAGACATATTACAAGCTTTATTCAACATAAAATTACAACTTTAAACTCAGTGTCCATCCCAAGATTAATTCAAATACGTGCTAATTCTAATACTTTTTGCTCATTCTAATAATATCTAACACCTTCTATTTTGTTCAGAAAGAACCTTTTAAATCTCATGAATTAAAAATGTATAATCAGTGGGATAGGTTGGATAAGAACAGACATAGCCTCTATTATATACTATATATATATATATATATTTGTAATATGTATTACAAAAATATATATTCACATATGCTTAGATACAAAGTATACCATGCAAGAGGTGTATATACGTATATATGGTCTAAAACCAATGTTCAGACATCATTAAGTCACATTGCACATGTTCAAACATGATGTGCTTCACCTTGTATAAGAGCTTCTTCAGGAGGACATTGTTTTATTGTATTACCAGCACAGTTTTCTACATATAAATACACAACTTAAAATCAATCAAGTGCTTAAAAAATAAAGTACAATTAGATGCCAAAATCCAAACTTAAGCTAGGCATACATGGCTCGAATCTAAAATACAGCCATCCAGCCTTTCTTTAAGATCAGTCAAACACAGAACATGTTGGTAAATCCTTTTCAATTTCCATTACACAATATCGGGATCAATTACTCAGATGTGCTGCGGCTTGATATCAAGGAAGCTCAAGTGCATCACAATGACGTCATCACTCTGCGCATGAACAGCTGCGCATGAGTCGTGTATGCCTAGCAATACACTCAAAACCAAAAAAGGATCCCAGAGGATGCTCTGCATGCACAGGAAACTGGAGGGTCTAGTCTGCTTCTTACCCAACAAAGCAGGGGAGGAAAACCACACACTCCTCCAGTGCAGACCGGACAGGAATTTACACACAGATTTCTCGGTTTCACATCTCAAGCTTACTTAAATCCTCATAAATGTGAACCTCGTATGTATTAATATTAATATGTTGGAATTGAGGAACACATTGCTACATATACATCTTACATTTGCTTTACTCCCTCTATTGCACAAAATACACACGGCTCAGAGTGATTTATTTTTCTAGAATGTGAGAAATTGGATGGCAGCATGACAAGCGCGTTATTTTTGTATAACACGTGGGAGACGGGAGGAGGGCAGCCAACATCCATGGTGACTCATGATCCTTAATGAATATGCAGCAATGATAAGAGGCAAAACTATAATTATTAACAAATAAATCATTCTTCATTGTCCATGGATGATAATAATAGATGGCTATCTCTATTGTGGTAATTTACTTTCTAAGACTGTTGAGGTGTGGCCGGTTTTAGGAATAATACAATGAGTTAAGGTGTTAGTAAACATGTAGAGTATAGTTAGTGCAAAGAAAACATGTTGCAACTTCTTTGTTAACCTCCCAAGCGGTCCAGATTTCTGTACCACAACCACACCATAGACTTTAATGGATTTTTTTATGTAGGCCTGTAACTTCCCAATATATGTCCGTACAAGGTTCTAGTGAATATAAAAATGTTTGAAACAAACAATGATGTTAAAAAAATATGTTTAAAAAAATAAATTAATAAGGTATTATTTATATGATAACATCTCCTAAATACTTCTTTTGTATGATAGATTCCAAAACAGTATGTATTTCTATTTGTTTTTATTTATAATAAAAATTTATTCATTTACTTTTTTTTTTTTTTTTTACTTATAACTGTATCCAGTACAATTCCTTTTGGCACCCTTCCTCCCCTGGTGTGATGGACCCGGTGACATTACACCAGGGGAGAGGGTTAACGTCAAAGGGGCTCAACTGGGGAATCACACTTAAAACCGTTTTCTCCATAGAAAACTGTTTTCATACGATTTACTTTTGAATCTCCCACCACCGCCCCAATGCAACGTCATCACATCACTCCACGGGGGGAATCCGCTCTCCTGCAGCAGCCTCCTCTTTAGATCAGAGCGTAATGGTAAGTTTGCACTGCCGGGGCTCCGATCTTCGCCGGGCGGCCCCATCTCGTCCAGTGCAGTATAGACAGAACATGGCTGGATGAGATGGGGCAATCAGGAACTGCAGGGGGTTCATTAAAAAGGCAATTGCATGAATCAGTATCAGCAGCAGATCCGGTAGAGGTACTGGTATCCTCAAAATTTCACTGACTAGGGCTATCCAGCATCAAACCACAAGAGCTCATATCACTGATCTTCTCCTAGTTCTTTAGTGTTCTGGTTTCTTTCAGGCTGCACCCTTATCTGCCTTTACAAGGTGTTCTAGCGATCTTTGGCAGCTATACTGACCAATGGACCGGCCTCAGATGGGTAACCAGAGACGAAATTCTAGGCCAAATGTTTTAGATGTTCATGCTTAGATGGAGTCTATTGCCAAACACTTCAGATTTGGAAAAGTTTAGTAATTTCTGTCAACCTTTTTGCTTTTCTTGTGCATCTGAAGTTCAGTGTTTAAGGTATAAGATATAATTAAATGTTATATGAAGTTGCTACAAGAATTGAAGGAAAAATCTTTAAATTGGGACACTTGTTCCAATTACAACTGTCTGAGAATCTATCACTTTTAAAGTAATTCTTATTGTTTTGCTGGGCCTGGAAGATAGGAAACAAAGTAAACATTTCCATGTAGGATGAAAAAACCCAGACAGGAGTTTTACACGTCTTCTACTTCACCCAAGATGAAGGAAATTGTTTTGTATTTAGATATGCTTAAGATAATTTAAAAATTCAACACAATACGTGTGCATGCTGTTATCAAGCAAATTCCTTCATTTGACATACACTTGGAATGAAATGATAACTATATTTTTAGATTTTCAAGAACTTGCTCCAGTGAAGGTTATTGTCAACTGTGCAGGCAGACAGATACACAACTGCAATACATATAGACACATTGTTATGTTCTGTATTTTCCTTTTCCTACAAGACAGTAGAGACAGATCGAGGACCCTACTTTCCTCTTCAGTTTGGTAACTAGACACAATAGAAATA
>CM070033.1:25208747-25219243 GCA_036250615.1 Ptychadena robeensis
TAAGTAACTTGTGGTTTCTTTTATTAGCATAAAAAAAAAATGACAGCTCAAATTATATACATAAGATTCACTGTATCTGCCAATGACCATATGAAAAAGTCTGTACTACAATATGTTTAGTGTGATTTACATACCTTACATTCTATAGTCTGTAAAGATTAAGGAGAATATGATGAAAAGCTCTTCCGAGCCCCAACAATTTTACAACTCTTGTATTAGATCACACTCATGCCCATTAGTTAACTTCGTTATTTCACCCTTCAATGAACGCACCAAATGAAACACCTAAGTTGCTATTTCTGATGAGCACAAGTTTAGAGGATGGAATAAGTTTGAAAGGAAACTACAGAAACATACTTCAGATGTCTGGCATATTCTCGCTTCAGCGAGTTCAATAACCAAGGAAGTCATGATACCCCAGGTAACAATGGCTATACAGAGTCCTCGTTTTAATTCATCAATTCCTTTTTTTTTTTTTCACATTATGCCTGTCTCTTCCAATCTGTGTCTCAGTGCAGCAGACACTCCTGAGGATACAAATCAGCTGGCCGGGATCCTAAAGATAATGAAAATATACCATTTATGTCTGCTGCATATAATAAATCTATGCCTCACAGAAGTAGTCAAAGAAAATTATGCAAAAAATTTTTTGAATAAAGCTCGGAACACACGGCTCGATATAGGAGCCATTCAAGGTTCCCTGCAGCAGCACAATAATGTCATCGCGCTAATGCCTGATTTCGGAGGAGCTGGAGACACAGCAGTGATGTTATGCATGGAGGCACGCGGTTTCCATGCAAAGCAATTGACATCGACCATGGTTTATGTGATTGATTGGTCCCGCTCCAAAACAGGGATGGCCGCATTACATATGGGCCATATAGACGCCTGTGAGTGTGCACGGTGCTCGAAGCGGCCATTGATCTGGCCCATATCTATAAAGCCCCCCCATAGACGGGCCAATTCCTGGCCATAGTTATAGCAGACCAACCAGCGTGCTCGCTCACGCCGAGCACATAAAGGTTGGTCGGCCGCATCTATGAGGGAGCCCACCTTGAGTTTTGTAGAAAAAAAGCCGTCAGGTCGGATCGCACACAGATCCGTCCTGCTGGTTTTTTTTCTGCATGATCCTCTGTTCCTGCACTGCAGGCTGTTAACTCGGAGGGAAAGTCTCCTCCCCCTACAAGTTAATTGGCTACAGTCACTCAGGATTCCTGTCCGTTCTGTAGCAGACTGCTCACAGCGTGGTAACATCACCACACTGTGAAGAGTCTGCTAAATGTCCGCCATAGATCAGGACGTCTATGGCCGGCTTCAGTGTGTTCCCTGATTAATTATGAAGTCTGATGCATCTGTTTTGTGGTCATAGAGAATTGTGTAGGAGCAGTGACAAAAGAAGTGGTGACTGGATTCCACTCCTAATTTTTGGCGACCCATAGGGACTACTAGTCCAAAATCAGAATCTATTAAAGCAAATGTTCATCGGAATTACTTATCTTGCAAATGGCACATTAGGAAAAGGTGGAAAGAGGTTACAATTTCTGGAAGGGTGATTCACATGAGGGTTGGGGTTCAGGTAAAGGAGATATTAGGGTAAGGACATTACCAGCAGAGAGTGTCAAAAGACTTGGCAATGGTAAGCCTAGTCTGATCCATAATCCAACTCAGCAGCAGGAATTTAGTTTTAAGCTAGCCATACACGTGTCGGATTCCATGGCCAATTGATCACTCACCCAATTGATTCCGGTGATCTCAGCGGGAATGGGAGCTGCAATCAATCAGCCACTTAAGAGGATCCGATCGCTGCATACCACCTTGTCCGAGTGATCGCGTCCAATTGATCGGGGGCTCAGAATTGGATCCGACAGAGAACCATTCCTGCTGAGATCGCCGGAACCAATTGGGTGAGTGATCAATTGGCCATGGAATCCGACACGTGTATGGCTAGCTTTAACCTAGTTCTATCAAGGAAATTGGTAGACAAATTGGTAGATATATCCAAAGTTATCTGTTGGCACATCAGAGTGATAGTAACTCCCAGACAAGGGCAAACTTCTTAACAGAAGTTCTTTAGCCTCTTCATGGGTGGTGCAGTTTTTTAAACTTCACATATTGTTTCTCGAATGGAAACACAAGTGATTTGAAATGGTATATATATATATATATATATATATAGCCTTCTTTTTGTGCCACACAATAGTAGTACTTCATATAGATCTGCAGACCGATGGAGATCACTGCTATTAGGTAGGAATGGGTAGAAAAAGTTCCCCTGCAGGAGAACTCCTAGGCTATCTTCCCACTTATGCGATTTATTGCCTGGCGCTTGCGATTTTCAATAGCCTGCAGAATCGCTGTCAATCGCCTACACTACTTTGAATGGGCTTGTCCTCATTGCTAAGATTGCGAGCAGTTGCGATTGGGGCCGAGATCAAATTGTGGCTCCCCGCGTTCTGATCGCCGATGGTCACGAATATTTTGCTCTGATCCTGTTCATAGACATAAATGGAGATGATTTGCGATCGCATGTGGAAGCGATCAAAAAATCGTGTCCATTCATTCTCTATGGAGGAATTTTTTTTATAATGGGGCGTTTAAAAAATTTTTTAAAAAATCGCAGGGGAAAATCGCCTGGTCAATCGCCTGGCTATTGAAAATTGCGAGTGCAGGCGATTAATCGCCTAAGTGGGAACATAGCCATAGAGAAGTACATGATCTTATTTATAGTCAGCATAATTGTTTAATCTAATTTCTGCTTCCTGTGTAAGGTAAAACAGGATCAGCCAATCAGAACAGTAGTAATTATTCAGCTGACCAAGGTGATCATGTGCTTTTGAAAGAGTTTTCATGCAGGAGCAAAATCAAACATTTATACCCCTACCAAATCTTGGTAAATGGAAGTTTTGATCTTTTTTATAGTGTTGATCGCGAATATTGGAATCACAAATTTTTACTGCAAATATCGGCACTTTGAGAATTCGGGAAGATCTGTAATATAGTGCTTTATGTTTGTAATCACAAATATTTTAGATTTTTTACATCCGTTCTGGTGCCAATGGAGGTAATAAATTATAAGTGATCATGTGATAGTATAGATTGCGGAAATATGAAAATACCGGCACTTTTTATTGCCAAAATTTTTTTCGGAATGAAGGTAATAATCACTGGAGATCACAAATTCCAATTTCCTTTTTTTTTTACGAATATTAGGCGAAAAATTTGCTAATATGGAAATTGTCTATGCTGCTCATCACTATTTTTCAATCCATTTCACTAGTTGTTTTCATATCTTCATAGAAGTCATACAAGTAATAGTTGCCTGCGTTTGGCAAGCACAGAGTTCTGAATAATCTTTATGGAATATTCTTTGTAAGAATAATCTTCATGGATTGTGGATATTCCTGCTCTCAGCCTTTTTATAAGAAGCCTAGTTTGGATGTTACTCCAATTGATTAAACTCAATTAAATAATACTTTAGAAGTATTTTGGGTGTAACTTTCATAAGTGGAGAGTTAATGTGACAGCTGAATCGGTGCCAGCATTGTTAGAAAGAATCTCAATATGTTCTGGAGTGTAGATTGCTATTGATTACATTTTCTGAACTAGAAATGAAATGCATTCAGTTATGTTTGCTGTTGGTGATAAACCCGTTGGAAGATTTCAGATGTCAGTTATATTATGTTTTGCCCTTTTAGTTAAGTTGCCTCCTCTTCTGACTTCAGTGGAAACTGAGCTAACCATCAAGTCTCAGAGAAATTAACTCTTGGCATGTCAACCCAGCTTAGCTGTGTATGCATGTTAGGCTAGGTTTCTACGGCGTTATGGGCTACGCCGATACCCCCTGTGTTAAGGTAGCCATACACGGGTTGATTTGTCACCGTTTATTTCCCGATTGATCGGAAATCGATGGAACACCACCTTGGGAATTCGATTTGTGGTCAAATTGGACATGAGCTGATCTCCAAAATGGCTGATTCCATAAAATAGCCCATCGGCTGCTGCATAAGGAGCTATGCATCCACCAAACGATCAACCCAAAAAAAACATCGCCACGCTGTGATTGATCGCGGGTCAATCGAATGGTAATCAATGTGCACCACATGGACACATCAATAACTGTGCGATGGGGACCCGATTTCCCCGGTCCCTTGGGTTTCTCCTTTCCCCAGCCAGAGAAATAGCCAGCTTGCACGCCCCCCCTCTCCTGGCAGAGACATGCTGGCCACGCCCCCTTCACACACACATACACCAGCTAGCTGATCACACAGCCTGTGTGTGCAGCTCAGCTGTCAGCCTGTCCATTACACTGGATAGTGACTCGCTGTCCCCATTCAATGTAATGGATTTCGACCAAGGTTTACCAACATGTTGGAAACCTGTTTGGTCGAGTTTCTTCAATTAGGCTCCGTTGATCCTGCTCGAAGGAACTGTGGATGGCTCAAATGAAGAAGCAGATTAGAGCAACATCGGGTTGCTCTCATCTGTTTCTTCATCGAGCCGTGTATGGCTAGCTTTAGTTATAGAGCATTAATGACTTCATATTTTGTCAAGTCACCCACCACTTAAGTCATAGTTGAGTTGAATAGTCGTTTGATGGCGTCATCACACAGACTTATGGGCGGAACATTTATAAGTTCTCTGCAGCAATTATAGTCAGACAAAAAATAGGCTAATTCCTCGAATTTCCTGGTAAATTTAAGTGCAAAACAGAAAGTGGGAACAGCTTAAAACGTGGCAGACACATAGAATGAGTCAACACTATACACTGTGGTTCATAAAGAGCACATTGTCATTATAAAATAAATATAATTGTAAAGCTACTCAATGTGCTCTGGACTTGCTGTTTTTGGGCAGCGCTGCATCACCTGTCTTAGCTCGCCAATTTAGTTTCAGATGGTCTGCATAACAGAACATGTGTCAGCGTAACCCGGAGACAGAGGCAGAGACTGCATTATGTATACAAGTGCGCACACAGAGAAAGAAAAAGAACACATAGCTTGTCGACTACTCTCAGTAGTTATCAACTTTTCCATTAAAGGGTCTAAGCCTTGTGTCCTTGTTTGGCATTGGAACATGGTGAATTACCCTAGAATTTCCATGGGTCCTCTTTCAATGCTGTGGATAAGTTACAGATCTCCAGGGCAGGTAGGTACATTGATAACATTATAAAAAATTTTTTACCTAATTTGTCCAATTTATAAGGTTTTTTGTATATAATAGTTTCCTCTGACTCCTTGAACAATGCATATTTTATAGAAAATAGTCAGAATCGTCACATGAACTCAGTAGCCATCCACAGCCGATATTCCAGTCTGATGAGGAATTCCTTTTTCAGCTAATCTGAACATATGTTGCTTATTCCAAGCTTTGATGTGATCAATCACTCATACAAAACAGTCAGAATCATTTGTATCAAAAGATCTTTTTATGGTTAGGCTTTAGATACCTTTATAATGGCCATACAAAAGCAGATCTTCCATGGACTACAACAAAAGTTCTAAAATCTGCCTCAGAAAACTTGCTGACTCTAGTGAATATTTATTAATACGCAACATTATTATGCTTTTCATAGGCAAATTAATTGTTTTGTACTCCTCTCTCCCAATTTTGAGCTGAAACTTTTATGATAGTAATGCACAATGTTCCATACCCTAGGGATGATGATTTCTTTCACGAAAAGTTCTCGTCTAAGAAAACTCATGGAGAGGCACATGATTCATTTGATATGCTAATTAATGAATACTTTTCTGATTGGCTGATCCTGTTGATCAAGTGATCCTGACCAGCAAATCTGGGAGGATCAACTCAATCAGCTGATCAAATTTAAGTTAGTATGTCTAAATGCCGGAATATAAGTAATATGATCTTTTATATAATGCTCAGGCCTGAGAAAGCTTTTGTGGCAGTGTAGGAGAGTAACCGGTGTCATGTATGCAATTAACATGTGTCCAAAGAGTTAATGTAATTATTGTTGAATATGCCTTTAATAAATTGATGATGTGGCCAATGCATGTGGGGGTGCCCAGCCATTATAGTTATTTAAAGTTCCAGTTATGGGGGGAGATGGGTTTTTGTTTGGAGGAGAATGAAGAGTTTCACTGTTGGTTCCTGTGGGAAGCGGGCGCTGTATGACACCTATCTAGCTGAGATGTGATTGCAGAAATCCCCCTTGTCCCCATCTTGAGGCAAGGGTGCCCTAGCCCGAAGGAGTTATCATCGGGTGGAGTGAGGGCTAGGCCAGAGACCATTAAGAGGCAACAGCATCTTCCACATGGTTGGCACAGAACTAAGGGACTGTACCGGAACCAACAGAAATAAATACCAGTCCTTACACCGACTTGGCAGTGACTTTATAGACTTTAATGGGATTGTGCACAACTCTGTTATGGTGCCCGCCTCAAGGGAGTATAGAGGATCTATTGGGCAGAGACATTTCAGGTCTGGCCACAAGGCAATGGGTAAAGCTGTTTCTAGTTCCCCACACAAGTGGAAGGGGTGCAGCTGTGATGGAAGATGAAAGGTTTGGCTGCGATGCAACAGTGAGTAACCATTCCTTGAGGTCTCCCTGACTAGCAGAGAGGTGCCGGCTGTGATGGAGGTCCTAGCGGGATGTTCAGCTGCAATCATCTGTATGGAGGGGCTAGACTGAAGGAGACATAAAGAGGCCAGACCTGGACCCTTAGTTGAACTGGGTATGTGTTGGTGCAATCCCACTCACCGTACCAGGGACGGTGTACATGACCCTACAGCAGTACTAGGAGCAACGCCCTCAGTGGCATAGTGTACTACCAGAAGTGATATAGCAGTTAGAATTTCTAGGTGAGAAACTTTGCAACAGGTTTATTTTTATACATTCTAATCTAAAATAGAAATAAACTTGCCACATAACTGTTGAAGCAACCTTGCTTCGGTTATCTTTACATTGTTGAACTAATTAGGAATATGTAGCTTCTACAGCTGTCATTTAAATTAATGGAAGTGATAATCTGATGAAAATGTCAAACTTTTTCACAGAATATAAAATGTCAAACTTTTTAGGTTCATGTAAGGACGGGTGGTACAACTTCTTAGCATCTACCAAAAACTAGAATTATTAGGAAGATGTTTTATAGGAAACCGAGTTAACATGGAACTCCAGGATAAACAAATACTATGTACAAAAGGCTTGGTAAAACATAAGAAAAAAACAAAAACATAAACTTACTACAGCACAAACACATTGGGGGGAAGATTGGCAAGGGAGCAAGTATGTTCCAGTGGCTAACTGGGGTGCGCCAAGGATGGCTGCACCAGGCAGCCGCTGCAGGGACAGAAGAGGGCTCAGCACTGACTTTCAAGGTCTCTACTAGAGAAACTAGAGAGAGTATTATTTGGGAGAATACCTTGCCATACACAAGCAGCTCTGCGTTACTGCAACGCAAATGTGACTAGTTAAAAGGTGGTCAAAAATACTGACATAATTACACTCATACTCTCGGGAACTCTCTCCCTCGTCCCATTAGACTTGCTCCAACATTTAACATTTTCAAAAAAAAACTTCTTCAGTCTGGCACACCCATCTTCTCATTCCTAACATCAACCATTCCAGTCCCCCTACATACCGTGTTTCCCTGAAAAAAGGACAGTGTCTTATATTAATATTTTTGCTCCCAAAAATGCCCTTTGTCTAATTTAGGGGGATGTCTTATTTTTCTATGAAGAAGAATACAGCACTGGGGTATCTGGGTGGGGGGGGGATCAGTTAAAATGACACAGAGGGGGGAATCAAAATGGCACAGGAGACTCCATTTTAGGAACCCCTTCTGATCCTCCTGTGTCATTTTGATTCCACCCTCTGATCCCCCCGTCCAGAGTTACAGTACCATATCTTTGGGGGTGCCTTATTTTCAGGGGGATGCCTTATATTTGAGTGTGAGGCAAAAATTGAAGGGTGCCTTATTTTCAGGGAAACAGGGTATTGTATATTGTTTCCCACCTCACAAGGTACCCATACGAGTATCGCTTTCATGTGTTCAGTTATCGTTCGAAGAATCAACGATCGATCACATGGTAATGGAAATGCAGCCCACCTTGGATCATCGATTCTTGATTTTTGAGTTGATTTTTGCCCCTACTGATCAAAGGATAAAAAATATGTTGATTCCTGTAATACCTTCGATCAGCCTATTTCTGCGCTGGGGTTAATGGCTTTGGAAGGAGTAAGGGGTTAATATGACACATTACTCCTTCCATGTTATTATCTGAAATAAATTTTTATGATTACAGATAATATACATTTATCTGTAATCATAAAAATTGATTATAGATAATAACATGTGATCTGATTCTAAATGAAAGATGGTTGCAGGAGAATGGGAGGGGATCAAGACCCTCCACCAACGTTCTTTTAACTATGCATGAGCGACCCAAAACCGACATGTTGGATCACTGTTCGATTCTTTTTTTGGTCAATTTAGATTTTGTAGGGCCGTTCATTCAAGGTGGGATCATTCAAAACTGATACTAGTGATGAGCGGCATATGCAATATTCAAATGTTTGATTAAAAATTTGTGAATATTCGCATTGTGAAACTATATTCGCAATTATAATCGCCTTACAATTACCTTCAAAATTAATGGTCAAACAAGTGCTATTTCCTGGACCTCCTCATGAAAGCCTACCATGAAACATGTCTGTCATGAGGAGGTCAGGGAATACGGAAAATCCATGGCCATAAGCATCTTTATGCAGAATATCGCCAATATTCGAAATTGCGAATATCCGCCGCCGAGAAATTTCAGATAATCGCATAGCTGATATTCGCCAAATATATTCGCAATTCCAATATTCGAGCTCAACACTAAATGATACGTGTATGGCTACTGTGAGGGATTAGTGGTAAAGTGGCAAGATTCGGTACCCTCTGGATGGGTTCCCAGCAGGCGAAGGAGGCACAGCAAACAGGTTTTGCAGGTGAAAACACACCGTTGGTTTATTGGTGCAAGTCTATATACATTATGTACATCCAAGAAGAAAGAAGAAAGTCCAAAATACCAGCAGTCCATAGAAACAGACACATAAAGTTCTTGCCACACAGGTACAATAGCTCCCCAGTCACACACAGGACTGGTTCAGGGTGGAGCCATTTGACTGAACAGGTGAGGGGGTTTTATAGAGCCAAAACCAACTCTAATTAGTTAACAGGACACAGCTGGTCTTACCCTGCACCAGGCCTAGCTATTCCAGCTCCCTCTGCTGGTCAGATGGCACTGTCAGATGTCAGAGAAGTACTCTGCATATTGCCGGTATCTGGGACACACATATATTCCATACTGGATACAACCAGAGGATTTGACAGGCTTCCTGTCACACTACCTTGATCGTGCAGGGTCCTCCTGTGTCATAACCTGTACCTGTGCGTTATCTTGTGTTGCATTCAAACTCTAAATTAATGTACAGCGCTGCATAATATGTTGGTGCTATAAAAAGGTACCGTAATCATAATAACAAAATTGGACCATACAAAGCGCATTAAAAACATTGGTGGACTTTGAGGAATACATTTGTGTCTGGAGTTCTTCTTTACCAGTTGCATGAAAATTCCACTAAAACGTTTTTTTCATCTAAGCTTTTCCGCAAGAGTGACACTTCACAGATTGCTGTAGATCCTTAGTTTACAACAGCCTCAGAGGTCTTTCTTCCTTGAGAACAGCTGTTTAGTTCTCCATGTAAATGACAGCATTATGCTGGGGAGAAAGCATTAAGCTAGAGCCAAAGCACCTCTGTGTTATATTTCATATTCCCCTCGCTGAGATCTCTGCTCCCTCCATAGATTTCCATCATCTCTCAATAAGCTTATTTGTATGCCATTAAACACATTCTCCATCTGCCTTTTAATCACTGCGTGACATGTGACAATGTGGCGAGCCAGATTTAATGGGAAAAGGCTGTTTTGTTTTCATGAGTTCTGAGCAGCGAAAATCCATGTTCATGGGTAATTAGCAGGGGTGGGTTCACAGGTGAGAGGCCCTTTCCCTAAAGTAACCGCCGTATACTAGGACTAATATCACAGTTACATCATAAATCAAGATTAATGTCAGACTTGTAGACGGTTTCCTGATTATCCTGGCCCTCCAGATAGGGAATTTGCCATCGCTGACCTAGAAACGATTGGCTGGCCCAGAGGCCAAGTTACTTAAGACGTTTATAGTAAAAAGATTTTTATGTATTTCTCATTTCTGCATATTCACGGAGACATTGATGACATTTTCACTGCGGCAAATTAAAAAGCGACACTGATGGCATTCATACTGAGGCATTTTGAAAATGACACGTCTAACTTTGGCAGGTATTTTCACTGAGATATATCCTTGGCAGCCTTTAAGGGAACCTGAACTAAAGTTTGCTTCACTTCTTCTCTTCTCGTTCTACATATCTAAATAAAACTTTGTAAAGGCAAAACCATGTAATATGAGAACATTTCTAATCCTTCCAATCACTATGTATTCTATCAGGG
>CM070033.1:25219343-25238026 GCA_036250615.1 Ptychadena robeensis
CAGGGAGGACACTATACTACACAGTTGTTGGTAGATCTAATGGAAATTGTATGGAGTGATATAAAGGTGTATGAGGGGCTTTACTGATGTGCGGTGTCATCTTATCCTGCTGGACAAAGCTGCTGTAATGAGGTGTGGCGTTTTAGGTAACTCAATGTAATTCAGTTTGAGTTGCCATCCTCTTTAATGTGTACGTATGCTGTGCAATTTGAACTGGCATATATTTTCACTACAGCAATGTTACAGGAACACTTACTTTTTTATATTCCAGTGAGTGATTTTAAAAAGAATATGTGGCTCCTCTTTTTATTTCATCATGAAGCCAAGTACTCTGATTTTTTTTTTTTACTTTCAAATATATCGAGAAACCAAGAGAACCTTCATCAGTATTAATTATGGCCCTGTTGGGGAGATCTGCAATTTGTGTTTCCTTAGGTTAGGTTAGGTTAGCCTTGAGCCCAAGCAGCTTGATTTTACTGTCTGTGACCCTATGTGAGATATTTGCTGTCTTTCAGATTTTTTTATGTTTGCATATTAACATATTGTATATTTTAATGTATATTTGTTGCAATTGTCCTAGGTTCCAAGTGTAAGTGCAGTAATTAAATTTTTCCTAAAGACTGAGGACATTACTGTAAATTGTTGGGTGCCATGTTCCCCCTAAGTGTTTCTGCAGAAAGACATCTGTGAAGAGCACAAACCAAAATGATTGGGGGTATAGGATCCAGTACTGGTCACTGGTCAGAAGAGAAAGTAAAGGTAACTAACTTAAAACAATCTCTCATCACATGCAGAATGTAGGTTGGCACTCCTCCCATGTAAGATGTTCCTCCTCCCATGCAGGATGTAGAATGTTTGGATGTTTCTCCTCCCATGCATAGTGTAGGTTGTCTCTTCTTCCATGCAGAATGTAGTTTCTTCTTCCATTGAGAATGTAGGTTGTCTCTCCCATGCAGAATGTAGGATTTCTGTCACATGCAGAATTTATGATGTCTTAACTTACATTCAGAATGTAGGTAGTCTCTCCTCCCATGCAGAATGTAGGATATCTCTTCTTCCACACAGAATGTAGGATATCTCTCCTCCAATGCAGAATGTAGGATGTCTCTTCTTCCATGCAGAATGAAGGATATCTCTCCTCCAATGCAGAATGTAGGATATCTCTCCTCCAATGCAGAATGTAGGATATCTCTTCTTCCATGCAGATTGTAGGTTGTCTCTTCTTTCATTAAGTATGTAGTATCTCCTCCCATGCAGAATATAGTTAGCCTCTCCTTCCATGCAGAAGGTTGTCTCTCCTCCCATTGAGAATGTAGGCTGTCTCTCCTTCCATGCAGATTGTAGGATATGTCTCTTACATGCAGATTGTAGAATATGTCTCTTCCATGCAGATTGTAGGATATGTCTCTTCCATGCAGAATGTAGGTTATGTCTCTTCCATGCAGAATGTAGGTTATCGCTCCTTCCATGCAGAATGTAGGATGTCTCCTGTAGACAATGTAGGATGGCTCTACTTCTGTACACAAAATAGGATGTGTCATCACCTGTACAGAATGCACAGAAAACCTTTTCCAATCTACTGTTGTGAACGAGTCTAATTATTGCACCTTCATGCTCAAAAGTTGTATTTCTTCACTCATAGTAAACTTGTGATCTTCCTTCACACTCTAGTACAGAAAATCTCCAATCTAGGTCTCACATAACTCATCCCTTGAGATAGCTGCCGGCAAGGTGTTTAATGTCTTGCTAGAGCCAGTGGCATCTTTTCTACTTGACGCTCGTTCACCTTTCTGCACTTGAAAGCCCCATATTTCTTCAACCAGAGTGATCAATTCTTAGATAGTTTGCCGTCTTTTCTCTCTGTTAATCTTATTTTTTTTTATTTGCCATTTTTTCTTTTTTTCCTGCAGCACTTTTCTGCAGTTTACTGTGTCTGTTTGGGTCTCTGCTATTTCATAGCTAAACTCCAGTCCTTCTCCTGACCAACCTTTGCTCCTATAAAGTATTTTATACAGTAATGTAGGTGTTTCAATGGAACACAGGGCAAGAGAGCAACCACATTAGAGGACTCTCAGGACTCAGGAGTAACATTAAAGTTGCCAAATTTCAATATCCCCTGTGTAAAGACCCTGTACTGCTTAGATATGAATGTATTTGCACTTGATATAAAATATTAGATGCACCTACAGCCCTTAAGATGGGTCTTTAGCCGAAACTGGTTCTACCATCCTTTGATACTTTTAGACAGGGAATTGTGAATTGTAGCAGAATATAATCAAGGGTTAAGCTCTGATAACCATCCACAATCCACACCAATTCATTTGTCTGTAATAGTTTATACATAGTATGAAGGTGGTAGTTACTGTATGTTTCGGACAATAGAATACACTTCTTTCCCATTAACCCCCCTAGCGCTTCTGACGGCTCCATCTCGTCCTGCACTTTCTTGTTAGTATTGCAGCTGACGAAATGGAGCCATCCAGCTAAGCTCAGATCCCTGGCATCAGCACATACTCACTGTTCTGTGCTGTCCTGGGGATCTGATGGTCTAAGCTGACTTCACTGAAGCAAGCCGGCCGATGTCCCCCCTCTCCCAAGATGTGCTCTTTGAAGTTAAGCCTTTCAGAGGGTGCCAAATGCGATTGTATTGGATACAGTGATAACTGTATCCAATACAATTACAAAGTAAAACAAAACACATTTCCAATTGTAATAAAAATATTATAAACAAACATAAATACTGTTTTGAAATCTTTCACACCAAATAAGTATTCAAGAGATTTTATCATTCAAATGATACATTTTATAAATTTGTACTTTTTTTATAATAATTGTGTGTGTCAGGATGTCTATTAGTCCTTATACAGACACATTTTTGGAAGTTACAGACCTACAACACAAAACAAAATTCCATTAGAGTCTATGGTTCGCTTTTGGTACAGAAATCTGGACCTTGCAAGAGTGCTAGGGAGGTTTAAATGAATTGGGCATGCACATCCAATGCTCCAAAAAGTCCCAAACATCCCAGGAGAAGTAGCTCTGTATTCCAGGAAGCTGGATTTTTTTCCCATTCTCTCCAGCCAAGCCAAAAGGCCACTGCCAAAAGGAAGAGTTTAGCTGTATTGGCATTAGCAGCATTCATTCTCTGAACACACTGACCAATCAGCTTGGTGAATTAGGGCTATTTAAATAGCATGAGTTTACAATTAATTAACATTCTGCATTGCAATAAAAAGAATCATGTGACACAGACTCATCTCTCCTCCCATATGTGAATAGATGATGGGTAAGGTGTTAGTGCCAGATTGTAAAATGTGTCTCTCCATAAGTTAGTCATTGGGTTCAGAGAATGGATGCTGCTAGTGTATAAGTAAACATTAAAGTTTCAGCTCTGCACACTGCTGGCCTTTTGGCTTGTCTGGAGGAATATAGCGAGTACTCTAATGCTGCATAGCCAAGAACTGCCTTCTTTGCTGGAAGATACTGTATATTCACTTATAGCTGTGTGAACTGCTGTGCCTTAGAAACCATGAGGTGCATCTTATAGTGCAAAAAATATGGTATATCCTTAGATTAATCACCATATGTTCAGATACATTTACCCCTATTTCTTTATCGCTCTCCACCCCCCCCCCCCCCCCCCCCACCATTTTAGTCATGATACCATGTCCATGCACAACTCTACTACACAGGACTTCTACTGGGTTAAAGTCTTAATTCCTTCCATGCAAATACATTTACAGATAAACAATGATTTACAATGACTTAAATGAATAAGAAGCTTTACAGGCATAGGCCACATGAGGCTATGTGTCCACTGCGATTCGGCAGAACTTCATGGTAACAGCCAGTGCTGTAGGCAGGTAATGTGGATTGGGTCCGTCAGCATCCCCGCCAAGGTATGCGCTCAGCGCAGGTGGTGCTTGCAGACCCGATAGCGCCGTAGAGACATTAGATTAATCAGACTCCTGGGCTATTGGTCTCCTTAACATCTCCGCTAGGTTCCTGTAATCTCAACATAATGTTCACCTTGTACACAAACTCTTCCTGCTGTTTGTTAAAGCATTTTCATTGTAAGCTGAGTAGATAAACTGTTTAAAGGGCAGCATTTATATTGTAAATGTTGGCGGCTTACTTTCTAGGGCGCTTGTTTTCTACTTTCAAAAAATATTTCTCAAAAGCAATTTGACAACCCTGACAAGAACAGGCTTTTTATGAAACTGTGAAGTAAGATTATTTATAAAGACCTAGGTTACCAGAAGGTCTAAAGTAACCACAGCATAGCAAGGTTAAAACAAAGCTATAATCAGTGAAGGTCACGATTTTATTGTTTCTAATACTACTTCACCAACACGATATAGTCTTGTTCAGTGGACTTCTCAATAAATGTAGTGCTTTGAAGGGAAATCAAGTCATATAGTTTAAGAGAATTGGTGGAAACTATGAAATGGAATGGGGGTTTAGGTGGGTGTTAATGGAATGGGGGTTTAGGTGGGTGGGGTGAATGCAATTGGGCATTTAGTTTACAGCTTGAATGTTGGCATACACAGTTGAACAGTTGAGTGCTACCATGGGTGGCAAGTACCAATGGAAAAATAAAATAAAATGTGTTGACCAAGAAAGGGTATTGTTATGTGGCTTTGAGGACAACACTAAATATAAATAAATTCCTGAACACACAATAATATGCTTAAGGAATGTCTTAAAGTTGTTTGTGGTGTTCCCCTTACATTTCAGCCCTACCCTAAAATTACAGACAATGTGCGCTGCAGTGTTAGCACAACTATTCCTGAGTGACATCGCCATAACTGATCCACCGCAATAAGGCTATGTTTCCACTATACGTCGGGACCCCTCCGTTAAGTGTATTGCTTGGCGGGAGGTCACAACGTAGCACATAGACTTATCTGCTCGGCAGATGCTGTGTCTTTACTGTGCCGAGTCGTTCCGCCGATGCAAGGCTGAACGTAGTCGAGTACGTTGAGCCTCTGCATCCGTGGATGTCTAAACAGAGGGTCCGTCTAGCAGATAAGGTCTATGTGCTCCATCGGGATCCCCGCCAAGCAATGTGCTTAGTGGAGGGGGTCCCGACGTATAGTGGAAACAAGCCCTAAGGATATGGTGAGTTGCTGAAATTTTATCTGGACCTGACATGTGCTTCATTCTAAGGGAATGAGTACACGGTATATGGTTATTACACCTTTTTGTAATCTGAGAAAGATTTAGAAAAAATAAAGACCAATCAGTTCTGTAAATGACAAAAACCAAGAACTTTCTTTTTTCCCGAAAATAAGATATAAAAAAGGAAAAAAAAAAAACACAATCACACTTTCTATTTCAAAAAGCACAGAAACGCAGGAGACAGCAGTAAAATATCAAGTTGTTCTTTGAGGCTTTATTTGTTTTAACTTAGTTTTGATTGACTCCGGTATCACTGCTTTAAAACACAATTCGAAAAAATATATGTCTGTTCAGCAAATATAAAAGAGAAACCCATATAAAGCCCTCACAACATCCCCATACTGTATTAAAGGCATCAGCCCAATATATTATAAATAAAGCATCCTACTGTAAACCTTCAGACGGCTGGCATGTTTCTTAAGAGAGTCAGACAGGAAACTTGACCTGTTCTCCTTTATTATAATAAATTAAAATAAGCTCAGCATTTTGTGGTGGCCTCTAATGTCATTCTAAAATAAAATGTAAACAAGTAGTACATTTATTTGCAAAGACCTTGTCAAGAAAATAACTTTAAATGACTTTAAGCCTAGTAGTGCAGTAGATATGGCTGTGAACATGGTAGGGTTGTGGCAACATTTTGACTTGACTTTAAACTACATGTGCTAGAACAACACTTATTTTGTATGTTCTTGTAATGTTCCAACAGATATTTCCTACAAATTTTTGTGATGATGTCATGATCAGACGCTTTGCAATTAGTCAGCTAGTCAAAGTGTTAAAAAAAATAAAATGTCTACAGTGTAGCTGCCAGAACTGTAGAGACATATGGGCAAAAGTATCTCAACATAAAGTGAGATCTACTATATTTTTCACACTGTGACGCACCAAACCATAACATGCACCCCATAGTTTTAGAGAGGAAATTGGAAAAAAATTATGGGTCAAAGACACATCTATTCACATATCAAGTGAATATACAGAATCTTCTAGCAAAGAAGGCAGGACTGGACCATGCAGTATTGACTCTATATTCCTCCAAAAAAGGTCAGTGTCAGGAGGGAAGTCCAGCAAAGTGTGCAGAGCTGAAACATTATTATGTATCTATACACTAGCAGTACCCATTCTCTGAACCCAATGACTAACTTATGGAGAAACACATTTTACAATCTGGCACTCACATCTTACCCATGAGCACCTATTCACATATAGGAGGAGAGATGAGTGTGTCTCATGATTTTTTTTATTGCAATGCAGAATGTTAATTAAATGTAAACTCATGCTATCTAAATACCCCCAATTCACCAAGCTGATTGGTCAGTGTGTTCAGAGAATGGATGCTTCTAGTGCCAATACAGCTAAAATCTTCCTTTTGGCAGTGGCCTAATGGCTTGGCTGGAGGGAATGGACAAAAATATACACTATCATTAGCAAGTAGGCAGAAGTGTTTATTATATATATATATTTAGCACATGGAAGGACAACTATTGACTATTCATGTAACTACATATCCAATGAACACTTGTGGTCATTATGTTCTCGGCATGCGCAGAATGTTACTTTCTTGGATCCAATGGCAGCTCAAACATGGCGGAGGTATGATTGATGAGGGAGCTTTCACATTGCGGTGGCTTCCTGGGGAGATCATTAGATGCTGCACCAGGCAGCCATCGCAAAGCTGGAAGGACTCTACAGGAGAAATCACAAAGGTGAATATTATTTCTTTGGGGTTATTGGTATGTTTATTACTTACTTCATAGAAAGCAATTCTTGTTGTTCCTGATCAGCAGCTACTACAAACTTTTCTATTGCTTCCCTACTACTTCATCCAGCCACATGTATTGGACAATTTGCCAAGAAAAAGAAATGCCATATAAATGGAAAAATACGCCTCCGTAACCCAATGTGCTCTGTATTTGAATGGCAAGGAGAGCAAAATGATAGTTGATTAGTGCTGTTGAAGGTGGGGTGGGGTGATAAAGCAAATCACTTGCTTTGATCTACACAGGAACATCACAGGTTTGCTTTAAAATCTAATTTCCATGAAAATATGTAAATGTAGGTAAAACAATTTGATACATCTGCCTAACTTTAAGTGTCTCTTTCCAAATCTGTAATTTACATGAGCTTTTGTCATTGTTGCTGTACATCAGTGGTTCCCAAACTAGGGGCGGGCCGCCCTGGGGGGTGGCGCGAAGGCAGTCCAGGGGGGCACTGGCCCTCATTCTTAACATGTGTTTGAATAGTACGTCTTTACACACAATCAAAAAATGTATTTTGGTAAATTAAAGGATCACCATCTCATGCCATGTTTCAGTATTGAAAACAGTTTTTATATAGATGTTTTATTCCCTGAATTACCTTACTAAAGTTTACAGCTTCACACGGGCCCTATATAAATTAACAACAATACCATGTATACACAAACATACAGAGAAGGAGAGAGCTATGACATGAAACTATGACACTTAAAAGGTATCACAGTAACAAAGACAGCAGTGTATATCATGGCTGTAGTCTGCTCTCAGTAGGGATACTGTCACTGGTCTACCGGTTTTCATACTGAAGACACTACACAGGTCTTGGAAAGCCTTTATCTGGCAGATGACAAAAAAATGAAGAGTATCTTGGCTTTGTTCTTGATTTTGTTTGAACTCTTGCTCATGGATGGTTTCTCTGACATTTCCATTGTTTTTTATTAGTTTTGGATAACATGTTCTGTAAGACAGATATGAATTTATAGTCCTGTTTAATACTAAAACAAGCCGAGTGGATAGGGACTCAACTGTTGTCCACAGTTATATACTGAATTGAAGATGTTTCTAAAATGACCAGTTTCCTCATTGGTCTCTGCATTTAATATATTTTTAGTCATTGATATGAATGTCTAGAATGTCAATGAGAAATCAGAATTTACATTACAACTATTGACATAAAAAATACCAAAGCCATTGAATCTAAATACCAATCTAGGATTTAAAAGATAAGGTCAATCATTAATGCCATACTTTCTTAATAGAGATGAACGATCACCAAAGTGTTCGGGTATTTGCTTGTTCGGTCTGAACATATTGCGATGTTCTTATGCTCTACCGAGCACCCAAGTATAATGTAAGTCAATAGGAGACAACCAGGCACCCCCTGCTCGGAAGAGGGGAGGTTGCCTGGTCCATTGGAAAGGTCAAATGTATCTTGTGCTCCCAAGTTGCTGCTGGCAACCAGTTTGTACACCACTTTTACAGACTGAGAAAAACATGCCCAAAACCCCCAAAATAAATTCATTTTACAGGAAAAATTATGCCCTAAAACATATGTGAGTGCCAAAAGGTAAGCAGATGCACATTAGATTAAAACATTAGATGCGAGTGCATGCTGTTCAGCAGACACTGTAAAAAGAAAATTGAGTTGAGGGCTTGTAGTTGAGATGACCATCATTTCAGAACTGAAATTATTTTAGGTGGAGGGAAGAAAAAATATAAAACTAAAATAATGTGGTTGCATAAGTGTGCATACCCTTAAACTAATACTTTGTTGAAGCACCTTTTGGTTTTATTACAGCACTCTGTCTTTTTGGGTATGAGTCTATCAGCATTTCACATTTTGACTTTGCAAGATTTGCCCACTCTGCCAAATCTGTCAGATTCTGTGCACAGCCCTTTTCAATCTTGGGATGTCGGACACTGTATGTCACAAAAAACACCCGAATATGGACAGTTTATTTGCCCCAGATTAAATTCAATTTAAAATACAGAAAATGTTTTTGCATGCCCGACTGTATTTGTCACAAAAAACACCAGAATACGGACAGTATAATAGGCCCAAATGAATGTAATGTGAACTATAGAAAACATTTTGGTACACTGTCAGAAAAAACAAATATGGACGGTATAATGTGCCTAGATTAATGTAATGAGAATTAAAAAAAAATTGGGAACACTATATGTAACCCCAAAAAACTATGGACAGTATACTGTGCCCACATTAATGTAATGAGAACTATTAGTGAATGTCACCAAAAAAATATATGGACAGTATACTGTACCCAGATCAATGTAGTCTAAACTACAGACTGTCAAACACACACACTTTAGTCCTTAAAAGGACTTTTGGCTCTTTGATGAATGAGCTCTCCCTGACTTTCACTAATCTCTCCCTACCTCACAGCTTCTCTCTCTGACACTATCTGAGCCGAACACGCGCCATTACGTGCTATAGAACACCAGATGACGTGTTCCGCCAAGCCAATCAGTAAGGGCAGTACTTACCTGCCCCATGATTGGCTGTCTCCAACCCGTGAACGTGTGGGGCGGACACTTGTTCGGCCTAGCATGCTCGCTCATCACTATTGCTTACTACAGGTTTCATTATTAAGATTCTGTCATTCTTCAATTAAAAGTATATTGTCATTTATGGTGGCAAATTTTCTGTTCTAACCTTATAGTGGGGTGTATTACCGTATTTTCCGGACTAAGAAGCCCTGGACCATAAGACACACCCAGTTTTTAGGGCAGGAAAACCAGAAAAAAATATTAAATATACACATGTTTAAATCATTGGGTTAATTCAATGGATTAAATTAATGTAATATCAAGATTAGCCAGTAGATATCACTAGCAGCAGTACTATCACAACACATGATGTCATCCTCCTCACTGTGGGATGTGGGGAGAATGGCTGTAGATCTCCTCTCCCTCTCTGGCTGTGCAGCTTTCACAGACAGGGAGAGAGAGCTAGATAGCAGTTCATCTATCTCTCTCTCCATTGTTTATATCAGCAGGGCTCTGCTGATATAAGCAATAATACTGTTCAGATGGGAGATACGAGATCTCTCATCTGACAGCTCCCCGGATAATCTCCTTGCCGAAAGAGCTGGCGGGAAGCCAAGCTGCTATGGCACTTCCAACCGATTTTGGGGGGTAAATAATTGCGTATTTTAGTCCAAAAAATACGGTATATGTATATACAGGTCCATTTAAAAACCATGGGGGTAAGATCTGAAAGGATGTACAGTGTTACAGACAGGGTAGTATTCATGCTAAATATCTTTGTCAGAGGCTTCACACTACTTCCAATTTGCAGTCCTCATATTGCCAAAACAATGTTGGATAGTAGAACTGTAATTACATAATACATTTGAATATTTAGTCTTAACCAGGGTTTTATTAAAGCCTAAAGCTAGCCACACATGGTTCGATTTTAGCGTTCAAACGACGTTTGATTTGATCGATTGAAAGAAAATCGTTTTTCTGCCCACATAGTACAATCGTCGATTATTTATCTATTTTTGTCAAATCGTCAATTGAATCGTGATCGGACAGGTTGGAAAATTTTGGTCGATTGTACAATCATTTAACTACATTCCTTGCAGCTTTTTTTGGTCGAGTCAATGATACTCGATGTGTGTGGCTACTCCCCTTTAACACATCATGTCCGATTGAAACTAACTGGTAAAACCCATCCCATTCACCAATTTCTCAACTGCTCCTCAGACCATGTAATATACGTTCTGATTTGCCCTTGCAACCTGTTATATGTAGGCAGAACCATCCGACCTTTTAGAAGTCGTTTTGGTGAACATCGCCGCCTTATTGAAAAAAGGTCCCCAGACCATGCAGTACCCAGGCATTTTAACCTTCAACATAATGGCTCAACCGAAGGCCTCAAGGCTTTCATCATTGAGTCCATTGATGCCAGTCTACCCCCCAATGAAAGATTTAATAAGCTGTGCTCCCAAGAAACATATTGGATATATGCCTTCAATACGCTAACCCCCCCATGGCTTGAATGAAGAATTGGACATCAATACTATCATAAAATAACCAGCCCCACCACTAGTCTCCACTTTCTCCCCATCCATCACCAATTGTGTCTGCTAAGGTGTTCACCCCCTTGATCCATTTGTCTCTGCCCCATGTTTGTGAAAATGTGTACATTCATGTTTGTTTTTTATATATGTGTGCATATATATCCATGCATCTGTGTGTTTTTTTGGTTTTTGTTTTTTGTTTTCTCTCTCCTCATCCCAGTTGTTCATTATTATCATTCTCCATTGTACTCTAACTTGCATTCATGCTTTACTTTGTCTCCACATACAGGTGAACCATTTAATTATCCATTTGTTTGTTTGTTTGTATCCCTGTTCAAGCAGCAATTGCTCCATATACTCCACTGAGCTGACCTGGCCTCCCCTTCCCCTCCCCCCCCTCACCTGCAGCATGCTAATGAAGGGGAGGGCACTCCTATGTGTGTGTGTATAAATCCAGAGACTCCTCTGCACCCCTTCCCCTATGGTGAAAAAGAGCTCGCTAGAAACGCGTCCCATTGTTCCTATTGAGCCCCCGTATCTGTAAGCAGGAGTGATCTCATCCCCAACCAGAAAGTGAGGTCCTCCTGGAAAGCACATGGCCCTGAGAGAGCCAGCCTTGTAAACCTCTCTCAAGTGAGTATCTTGTCTGTTGTTTGTGTCTCATTTTGTTTCTATTGTTTTATCTTATCCATACCACATTATTTAAAAACCAATTGTTGTACAGGTTGTGCACCTCTGTCCGTGTTCTTATTTGTCTGTTACTGGGGGCCACACTCCTCCTCCATTTTGAGAGCTGCACACCTACACACAACTTAAACATCCTTCCTCATACTGACTTTCCATTTACTCTGTGATCCTTGCTCAGCGCCCCATACACCAACTGAGGGCCTTTCTGGCCACTGTTATCACTATAGCTGTGTAATCACTGCTGAAGGTTGTGCGCAACTACTCATCATCTTTCTTAGTGTGTTATTATGGCACCAACTTTTAGGTGGTACATTCTTCCCTGACCACTAATGTAAAAAGCTTTTTTTCCTACTGCCTTCGATTAGCTTCTGCAGTGGCACTTTGAAACATGAAATATATTTCAAGGTTTCTGAAGGATGCAATGTTGGGAAAGGCAGGCCTACATGTATGTAGACGGGACATTAAAACATCAGACTAAGGCATTAGTTGTTTAGGGTACCGACCAATATACAATAAACACATTTAAAACATAAATAAGACCCAAAACTTTAAACTTTAGTAAATCACTACATATTAGGCTATAAAAACATTCCTGAATACCAACTGCAACACAAAATAAATCACTTAATATCTAATTTTACAGATTTCTTTATTTTCCTAAGTTGGTCAGTGTTGTAATTCTAATAACGCAGTGATCTTGTTTATCTTCCCCAAAACAAAGCTTTGCTGCCGACCTACCAAAACTCGCTCTGCACCATTTCTTAGACTGAATGTACAATACAGTAGACTAGTGGTTCCCATACTTTCCTTGCAGGGTCCCCCTTTTCTATTTAGGACATTATTGAGCTCCCCTTCCCATTCAAACACAGGTTCAGAATGAGGGCCCTTGCCCCCCCCCCCCTGGAATACTTTTGCGCCCCCCAGTTTCGGAACCACTGCAGTAGACCAAGTGTGACTTCACTTGGAACTCAATCATCTAGATCAGGGGTGGATAAACCTTATGACTCCTGGGCCACATTGCGTCTTAAATTTGATAAAGGGGTCAGACCAAGAGCCTGTAATGGCCGAACTGCCATATGTGGGCCAATTCCATGTATTGCCAGCATCACTTATGATGTTGTTATATTTTTACATTTCCTGCACTTACAAAGAATGCTCATTCATTAGCAGACATAACTCACAGAGACTGTCTGGTTCACCATGAGGATGTGCCCACAGTGTCATGATCACATCACTTCATCGTCCCCTAGGCAACATTTGGACACCTCTAGGCATAATTTGCACTCATTGCAGAGAACAAGTGGAGGGGAGCATCTTTTCAACAAGGCGACAAAGGGCGGGAAAAGAAAGCTAATCAGTCCAGATCCAGCCCACAGGCCTTAGTTTGCCCACCCCTGTTCTAGAGCAATAATTTATTTTTGTAATGATACCACAACTCTTCTCTACAATTTGATAATGATACTGATGATGACCAATTCTGGTGAAGATTCCTTGTTTTTGCAATTAACTCACAAAGTCAAAATTTCAAAAACAAATTCGACCATCTCTAGTCCCTGACACTTGTAGTGTCTATCAAAGACTTGTTTTGGGCCATCTTCAGATATTATAAAAGACCGATATCCATGGCACCATGACTGGCTTGGGCTTCTGACAATAAGGGTTTTATATCCTGACTGACCTTAGCATTGAAAAATTAGCAACTGGCATTTTGCAGCACACATCAATATATCCATCCATACTAGGTATATATAGGCCCACCAGAAAGAGATGTCTTTATCTTTATCATTATCAAAGATGCCTACTCAGCACAGTCAAGCCTTCTTAAAACAGAAGGTATTTACATGACCCAATTCAGCACAAATCCTAAAAGTTAAGGGAAAAATCCTCACTTCAGGATAGTGGGTGGAGCCATGCAAATCATTGTTTTACGTCCCATCAACCAAATCCAAAATCGCGCAAATATAGCCTTATGGTACAGAGCCATTTATTCCAAACTGCATACAGATGTTTCAGGCTCATTGGCCATCATCAGTGCAGTGCATGGAAACCATAGCTCTATGGATTAGGGCTTCGGAGCTATGATGGGGTGTAAAGGAATGATTTGCATGGCTCCACCCACTGTCCTGAAGTGAGGATTTTTCCCTTAACTTTTGGGATTTATGATGGATCGGGTCATGTGAATACCTTCTGTTTTAGGAAGACTTTACTGTGCTACACACTGCTTGAGTTGAGAGATTTTCAATTCCTTTTATCCCTTCTCACCATAACCTCTATGTTTGTATCCAAAGCCCTACTCCATAGAGCCATGGTTTCCATGCACTGCACTGATAATGGCCAATGAGCCTGAGAATTGCCATAAATGTGAAGAACCCCTTCGGGGGAGCCCCACTAGTCCCTAGTACTTGGGAAACTGGATTCCGGTCGTGGCCCTCTAGGGAACAGGTAAGGAGACATGGGGCAGTTTTTGTACCGTGTGTCATAGGATCACGGATTGTGTGCGCTTGACACGCACGAGGGCGCTTCGATGAAATAAAAAAATGTGAAGATGAGCTCTGTTGACATATTGAACTATGCATCTATAATATTATCCAATGTAAATGCATATTTAATTATTTCAATAAAGCCTTTAAAACACAATGAGCCTGAACCAGATGGAATAATGGCCAACATTTTGGGAACAAATGTTGTCATGAAAAATCAGTTGGGAATCAGGAATTGCCACCAATAGGGATGTTTCCAGACTTAAAAGACACTCCATAGTGATGTCTCTTATATTATTATTATTATTAACATTTATTTATATAGCGCCAGCATATTTACGCAGCGTTTTGTACAATACATTAGAGAGGAGATACAACACAGTATACACCACAGGTACAGGTATATGACACAGGAGGAGTAGAGGACCCTGCCGGACGGGCTTACAATCTAATAGTGGGGACAAGGTATTAAAATAGGTGGGGGGGATGGGAAACTGGCATTGGTGGTGATGTTATGGCGGGAGGATGGGTAGGAGGGCTGAAGAGGGGTTTTTAGAGCTTTTTTGTGAGGTGGCAAAGGTAGGAGCAAGTTGATGGGGCGAGGGAGGAGTTTCCAGAGAGAGTAGGAGCGGCCCTAGAGAAGTCTTGGAGCCGTGCAAGTGATGAGGTGATGAGTGGGGATGTATAGTAGTCACTGGAGGAGCGGAGGGGGCGGTTAGGGGTTCTGTATTTGTGTACCAGGTTGGAGATGTAAGGAGGCAGGAGGTGGTGGAGCGATTTAAAAGCAAGGCACAGGAATTGAATTGATTTCTGGACAATGGGAAGCCAGTGAGAGATTTGCGAGAGAGCAGCAGATGAGGAGCGGTTAGAGGAGTAGATGAGTCTGGCAGCGCCATTCATGATGTGGACTGAAGAGGTGAAAGTCTAGAGGAGGGAGACCAGAGAGGATGACGTTACAGTAGTCCAGACGAGAGTGATGAGAGCGTGTACCAGGACTTGTGTGGTCTTGGGGAGAGAAGGAGCGGATTTTGGAGATGTTACGGAGATGAAGTGAGGATCTAGCGATGTTCTGAATGTGGGGAGTCAAGGAGAGCGCCGAGTCAAGGTGACACCAAGGCCAGCGAGCTTGTTGGAATGGGGGAGATGACGGTGTTATTTACTGTAAGTGAGAGATGTGGGGGGGGGAGGTTGGAAGGTGATGGGGGGAAAGATGATGAGTTCAGTTTTGCTCCAGATGAGTTTAAGGAATCTGTCAGCCATCCATGAAGAGTGGCTGATAGGCAGTGAGAGATGTTGTCAAGGACAGAGGGAGTGAAGGCCGGGTAGAATTAGAAAAGATAGATTTGGGTGTCATCAGCATATAGATGGTATTGGCAGACCAAAGGAGGAGATGAGTTTTGCCAAGGGAGGAGGATAGAGGGAGAAAAGAACTGGGCCAAGGACGGCCCTGTGGGATGCCAACAGGGAGGGGTTATGAGAAGAAGAAGAGGAGCCATTGAAGGAGGTTTGGAAGAGCGGTCAGTCAGGTAGGAGGAGAACCAGGAAAGAGCCGAGTCACGAATTCGATAGAGCTCAGGGTCTGTAAAAGAAGAGGGTGGTCAACAGAGTGGTCAAAAGGCAGAGGAGAGATCCAACAGAAGAAGGAGGGAATAGTTGCCTTTGGCCTTGGCAGGAGAAGGTACTGGCAACTTTAGTGATGGTGTCTCGTGAATGAATGAGAAGCGGAAGCCGGATTGGAGGGGGTCAAGGAGGGAATTTACCAGTCAGGTAGTCAGTGAGTCTTGTGTATACAATGGCGTTTATAAGCAGTTGGAAGCAAAAGGAAGAAGAGAGATCGGTTCGGTAGTGGAGGAAGAGAGGATAAGTGAGGCTCTAGTATGGCAGGTTGTGGATGTTTGAAGTGATGGGAGATACGGAGGAAAGGGAGAGGTGATAGTTCATCAGGCAGGGGCAAGGGTGGTGGGAATGGGTCCTAAGTAGTCAGGGGGTATAGGTCGAGTGGGCAGGTGGTGGGGGAGGAGCGAAGCAGAGAGGTGCTCCCAGACTGCAGGGGAAAGTGAGGTGAGGGAAAGTTAGAGGAGGATGGAGGAGGAATGGGGTGAGGGAAGAGTAAGAGGAGGGATGAGGAAAGGGGTGGTGCGGTTGGCAGAAATATTCATTCGAATGGCTTCAATTTGCCTGAAAGTATTGGCAGGTTGGGCAGAGAAGGTGCAGGGGAGGAGAGAGTAGGATGAGAGAGAGTTGAAGTGGAAAGAGGAGTGAGGTTGATGCTTGTGAGGATTGAGGGAGGAGAAGTAGGTTTGCTTGGCAGCAGTAGTCGCATTGAATGCTGGAGTTTGGCCTGTAGATAAGAAAGCGCTGTTCTGACAGATTTCTCATTGCGCTCTGCCTGGAGTGTCTTGTTGTAGGCGCGGTGTGTACGTGCCAGGGACGGGGGTTGGGGGGCGGGGAGAGCGGAGGGTGGCAGGGGCAGTTATTAGGACAGATTGAAGGGTGAGATTGTAGGTGGGCAGTTGGTAGGGATGTGAGATAGAGAAGTGGAGGCAAGTGAAGAAAGGAGTCAGAGAATGAGAGTGGTCAAGGTTGTGGAGATCTCTGTGCCACGTTCGGTCGGGGAGGTGTGGGGGTGGATAAGGGAGGAGGAAGTGTTCACATGAAGGTAGAAGATGGTGGTAAGGGAGAGGGAAAGCGAGTTGTCCAGGGGGTGGGTGCAAAGTTTAGTAAACACCAGGTCAAGTGTGTGTCCAGCGAGGTGTGTGGGGGTATTCTTATAAGAATATTCAGTGGTGTAGGACCTTTGCTACATAATCCCTATTTCTATGAATACAGTATAGATATAGCTCAGTAGCTAGATAATAAATGATATATCTTGTGCTGTCCAGATTTCATCTATAAATCCCTTTACCTCGTGACTTTGTGTCATTTATGTTTACTGATAACACAGAGCTGAATACGAGGTATTGTCATCTATACAAGATGTTGTTACTGACAATATTAGTGATGCTGATATAAAGATATAAAGATATTGTTATAGTTGTGTTGAATTCCAGAACACATTTAGTAAACAGTGTGGCATTCCATGTTAGATGTTAACCTTTTAGTACATTAATAAATATATATATATATACCCGTGTGTATGCGTGTGTGTTAATGTTTTGTTTCCCAGATAATTAAATATACACATAGGACACTTTAATAGCTGGGTAGAAAAACAAGCAATTAATGCTTTCTGGAAGAATCACCATAGAAACACATTGTGCGAACTTTTGCAGTTTGACTTGACTTTAATGTTAACAATTTTCTGTGCCTGTTAAATTCCAGCTTGATCCACTTCTGATCCTTTAAAGATAACATTAAGTTATGTAACGCTGTTATAGAACTTCACACATTCAACAGATATGCATTCATATGACGCACCGACATTGGCTTAACTTGTAGAATGGATGGTCCATGGCTACAGATAAAACAAATCTCCCTATCATCTGTTATCATAAATTCTCTGACATGGCGGATGCAAAATTGATTAGTGATGTGCAAATTTTAGCAGATCCACCTGACTTGGTGATATAACACAGAGATTTGCATTATAAATCTGAAATCCACCCAGTGTTTTACATTTTACAGCTAGGAGACTAACAGTGATAGAATTTAATAATAATACATTGCAATACTTTATTACAACAATGGCATTTGAATTCTGATGCATAGTGAAATTTACCTGATGTTTCTTCAATCCTTGGCATTGTCTCAAAACCCACCATGGGCTAGCCAACATCCCATAATAAATGCAAAAAGGAAAGAAACGAGGTGTGACAACAGATCACACCATCGGATCTGGATACCCTCCGTGGAACAGAGGCAAGGGGACTTTAACGGCTAGAATTGTACATTCAAGTATAATAGTAATAATCAAAGATCACTTCATTTGATAAAAAACTTGATAACAGATTTAATAGTCCATAAAAATCAATGTGTATATCCATTCATGGTACATAGATTGGCACAGTGCCCATGAGTCATTGATGGAGTGTTCAACCGTCCTTCCACAGAACTAACCCGAAGCATCGACAAAATGGATCATCCCGACGTACGTCAAATAATGGACTTTATCAGGGGATGACAATATTAAGATAGGACGGTGTTCCAAGGAGGGTATCCAGATCCGATGGTGTGATCTGTTGTCACACCTCGTTTCTTTTCTTTTTGCATTTTCCATTTGTAGTGTGAGGAAATTTGCCAATCTTCCTGTTCCTCTTGCTGCTGTATCAAAGGTAGTCACTAGATGGCGCTAGATAATTTTTTTTTTCAATGTTTCTCCAGAGTTATGCCTCTCGCCACTGCAGATTTCGCTGGACGTACGCCAAGATGTGCGCCTACACATTTGCCAGGCAGATTCCCTGCTGCTTGCAGGCAGTTTGCCTGTTGCTTAGGAGGCTTAAGATACATGTTTACATTGTGAGCCGATTTGTTGGCCAATCACTCGGCTCACTGTAACAACACTAAGGGAGAGGAAGGAGCTGCTAGCACCCCCC
>CM070033.1:25250244-25262466 GCA_036250615.1 Ptychadena robeensis
CCATGCTGATATACTCATACCCAAAATGTGCCATGCTGATAGACTCATACCCAAAAAGACTGTAAGACAATCAATAGGTGCTTCAACCAAGTATTAGTTTAAGGGTGTGCACACTATTGCAACCACAATATTTTATTTTTATATTTTGTTCCCCTCCACCTAAAAGATTTGTACAACACAGGAACCTGACATTTTATAGAATTTTTATATCCACTGTATGTAGATCAGTGTCAGTAGGGTGAGCAAAGGCTCTTGCGCAAGATTATAAAAGCATAAAAGACCTTGTCATAGAATCTCAGGTAGGAGAGGCAAGGCAGCCTGGGCGTGCTGGAAATACTTGCCTCTGTGTCACTCTATACACGTGCCGATCAGGTGTGGTATCCTGTGATACCAAGCAAACATTACATACTTATGTACATATCCATCAATATCACAGGGACCTGTTTTGGTAGGGACAACTAATCAGGACAACACTCTGCAGTTGGATGGAAACTTTTTAAAACAGAAAAGAGTAAAGTGTCTTTTGCAATTTCCGCTGACTTTCCAGGTGTTACTGGCATGTTAATACTAATGTGGGCATTGCAGTTAAACAAAGCAATGTGGCTAGTTAGTATTTGGGACTGTTTTACTTCAGCTGGAACTGGGGCCTTACTTGAGATAGATGGAATTATGAACAGTTCCAAATACTGGTCAATATTGGCACAAAACCTTCAGGCTTCTGCTGGAAAGCCGAACATGAAAAGGGACTTCATCTTTTAGCATGACAATGACCAAAGCAACCGAGGAATGGCTTTACTGGGAGAAGGTTAAAGTTTTGGAATGGCCCAGCCAGAGCCAAGACCTGAATCCGATTGAAAATCTGTGGGATGATCTAAACAGGGTTGTGCACAGGATATGCCCTCACAATCTGACTGTATGGTTACCTCTAGAGTTATTTTAAAGAATATTTTCATATTTTGGCATAATGGCAGGAATGATCATGGTCATTATCTCCCACTTTTTTGTATTTGCTATCAAAATAACAAAATCATCCATTTTATGGAAAACAATTGACCAAATTAGACCAAGCCTTGCTTATAATTATTAGTGCTCCAACCAGATTTAAATGAAATCTAAAGCATTTCATCTAACAGAACAATAAAGTGAAAGCTAATCTATATTTTAAAAAAGGCATTAACCAAGCTATTGTATTTCTATAAATGAAATGTCAGTTAATGCAGTACCAGACACGCTATGGCTTTTGGTAAGTAAACAATACTCAGGCTCTTAGCAGTGTCCACCCTCTCTTTGAATGTGCCATATACTGGCAGTTACTTGAGGGGCAGTGCTGAGAGTTGGAGCAAGTCTCTGGCTTTCAGCGCTGCCCCACCTCCTGAGGAAATGCTGTATACATCATGCTTGAGCAGGGAGGAGGCTGAAAGCCCAGTATGAGTCTTTCTGTAAGACTCCAGGCTCTCAGCAATGCATATATAGCCCAAATATTTCCTAGCTGATAGACAAAAGCATCATTAACCTCTTGTGGAGGAGCATAACATCTCTGTAGTCACTGGTGATACTGGAGGTGTGCTCGAAAAAAGCGACGCCTCCTCTATGTAATGGAGATCAATGGCGTCACTTACCTCCCTCCCCTCCGGCTTTATTGAAAGTATCATTAAAGACAACATCATCAATCAGAGGCCCATTCCGCCCTGTACTGCGATGCAGTGCAGAAGCACCACATCAGTACAGCCCACCCACCCACACATAAATAAATAAATAAATAAATAAACCACCCCTCCGGTATCTGAGATCATGGGGGAGGGCGAGGAAGCTTTGGTGGGTATGTTGATGCTCAGTATCGCAGAGGGAATTCGGCGGACAGGTAAGTTTCTCTGTAGTTAACTCGGGTTGAGTTTTATTAGCTGAGAAACTCACCCCACGTTAACTCGGGCAAAATGCCCAGGAGGTTAAGCACCTTTGTTTCCCATATGTTGAGGTCACTTGACAACCCTCTAAAGCTGGCCATACATGCATGGTTGATGCGATCTGTGACACAAAAAGCGAGGAATGATCATTCGCAAAACGACACGCACTGCCTGTCCAATTTACCAACATGTTGGATCCCTGTTCCAATTGAAATTTTTTTGGAGCGGGAGCGATCGATCCAGGTGGGTAGCGCTTGATTTGCATATGATTGTTCACTCCGTATATGCCAAGCTTTTTGCATTCGATTTTTAGTCTCTTCAACCATGATGGCTCAGAATCCTATATACACACATTTCTATGTACAACATCTAGCTGGTCCCTCCTACCAGCTATGGCTTTCCTGAATCACAGCCAGACGGAAATAGTCAGAGAGTTTAAATTAAGGAGTGTGATAAAAAAAGGAAAGTGTTTATTTAAATGTGTCATTAGCATGTAAATGAGATAATAAAGAAGATCATAGAAGGAAAAATATAAGAATATTCATTTTATAGAAAATATTAGAGCTAGTAGAGCTGCATTGTTTTCAGTTTTCTGTACAATCCCTATACAAGTACCTGACGTCCGTAAAGGTTCTCAGAGTGCATCCTTGAACATAACAATGACACGGCATTATAACCAGCAAACATCAAACGAATGCTTTGAAATCATCTGACGTTCACACATCCTAACTTGTGACACAAAGACGTCTTGTTGGTCAAACTCAAATGAAACTGCCATTTCACACTCCATAAAAATATACTGGCACAAGAAATGGGAATCTGTAAACCTTGTCCCTTAAATTGCGCATTAATACCCTTTCATTTAGCAAGAAAGTAGATAAAACTTGTTTTTGGGAAGCTTCAAAGCAAATGAATGTCTAGATGAGAAATTATATATATATTTTTAAATATTAACTGTGTATTGAGATTTTCCACATTTTATTTACAGAAAAAAGGAATATGTATCATAGAAACAAACAATAAAAAATGAAGCAGGAGTGGGCATTGAGCAAAGATAGGTAAAAAAAAAAACATTGCTAAAAGTCACAGCTCGATATGCGAGGGCCACAGCCGCAGCAGTATCCAGAGCGGGGAAATTATATTTTTTAATGGGTACTCCTCACCCTGTATTTTATAGTAAAATGTACTTATTTAATACAAGATAGGCCATGGTACAAAATGATCTGTTTTGCCCGTGGCTTGTATTTTGACTATCTCTTTAGCTGGGCATCTTGCACGCTTGCCGTGATCGATGTGCAGCATAATTGTTCGCAAATCTAATGCACCCATCTTGCATCGGGTGTGTAATGGGCGTGTAAATAGATCTAAAGAATTACAGACATGTCCAGAAATTCTTGATTAATTTCATTACTTTAGATGGGAACCAGTATCCCCATTTAAAGTAACACAGCACAGCACACAAAGGGTTTCTCTGCACGACTGCCTGTGCGTCATGACGTCATCGATCTGCAGCAGAATCTAATGAAAGACAAAATGTCAATCCTCATCTTTGGTTTTGTCCAGTAAAGAAATGATCTGAATTGCATTAAATGAGGAAGGAATACTGAAATAATTCTTTGTTTGTTTGTTGAAGCATTCACCATTAATGTAACCCACTGCAATCCCTGCAAAGATTGTCTATAGCAGGGGTGTCAAACTCAAATACACAGCTTTCCAAATGTAAAAACTCGGACAAAGTTGCAGGCCAACCTTAAAATGTATTTAAATATATTATTACACTGCAGGCCCCTGGACTACCCACACATTGTACAAACAGGGATGGGGGCACTAAACTGCACAGATCATACAGTGTCTGTAGTCCACGTTGCCCCCATCCCTGTGTGTACAGTGTGTGTGCTTTCCCTTCCTCCAGACCCATCCTGGTACCACTTTCCCCTGCTCTGCCTTCCCTGCAGCCCCCTACCAGCTGCACTTATCATGCCTCTATCCTTCAACTCTGGGAGTAGAGAACTACAGTTTCCAGAATACTCCAGGCAGTGGGTGCTCACTGTGACACTGGAACGCATCGCTGAGCAGCTATATTCTCAGAGTTGGAGGGCAGAGGCATGGTGCATGCAATGTGTGAAGATCTGCCGCGGGCCAAAAATATTTGCTTGGTGGGCCAAATTTGGCCACTGGGTTTGACACTTACAGTCTCTTATAGTGGTTCTCAACCTTTTTAGACCCAGGAAGTGACGTATCGGAGTTCGACTTTCTGTAATTGAAACCGGACGTGACATCACTTCCAGCATGATCAGGTAAGTTTAATGTACCCTCCCTTATATTTTCCAAATAATAATGCCACATTCCTCCTAAGTTAGTTACTCTTCCTCCTAACATCTCACCCTGCTTGTGGACATCAGTGCTGCTGCTTGTTAGCGGCAACTCTGATGCTTTCAGGAAACTCAGCAACCCTTATGAAATGGTTGTTTGACCCCCAAAGGGGGTCCTGACCCACAGGTTGAGAACTGGTGTAAATTTAATGCAAAAATGGTTGTTCGAGCTAAACAAAAATCTAGTTCTAAGTTTAGGGAAACCGTAGCTTTGGGTTATAAAGAAACATCAGTTGCCGCTATACTGGATTTATGGACTTGTAATGTAAAGTGTGAAATCAGTAATCAGAAAACCAACCACATGAATATGGAGTGCGTAACAGACTTTTCCTATCATAATTAGTAACAGCAACCAACTGAAGGAAGAAGAAACAACATTTTATACCTGAATGGATAGCTAAAAAGTAGTTATCAACTTGTAAACACATTTTAAAGCAAACGTCTTAGAATCGCAAATGTATTGAACATGCTGCAATGCAGCAATGAAGTGGTGACTACATTGTTTTGTGTGATTTCTAAAGAACCAAAAGCCACGGTACTTCTGGATGATTCCAGTGATGAATGGTGGCTGAACCTTCGGCCTCCTGCAGGTTCTATCAGAAGGTCAGGATGTCGCAGGGGGTGGAGAGATAGATTTGGGCAGAATATGACCCTTAGCACGTAGTGTTGGTCGTGAAGATTCTAATTGCAATTTTTTATTGCGAACACCGGCTCTATGACAATTTGTGTTAGTGCTGAATTAGTGCTATATCTTCGTAATCACGAATATTCTGCATTTTTACATCACTGTGCTCACAATATGTGCATGTACAAGTACAGATTTGCACAATGAACGGAATCTGTGGAAAGTACCATGCATTGCATTCGCAATTTGGCCATGTACAAGTGCGATTTGTGCAATGAAAGTTATAATGACTGGATCATGAATTCACAAATTTATGGAATACTTGCTAATATAAGGCGAAATATTTTTGATATTTTGCAAATACGAATCTTGCCTATGCTACTCATCACTATTAGGAAGGTATGTGCTTTGGCCCCATCCCTTCAATAACTAGTGAGAAATATTACTATAGGGCAGTTGTTCCTAAACTGGGGGGCCCTCATTCTTAACATGTGTTTGCATGGGGAGGCTCGAAAATGTCCCTAAACGGAAAAGGGGGCCCTGCAAGGAACGTTTGGAAACCACTGCTATAGGCGGAGCAGAGGCCCTTCTAATCAAATTACTTATACCAGACACCAACTGCCATTTTTTCTTTAGAAAGAGCACATCTGTATTATAGGTGCCTAGGATTCTAGACACCAATGGTTGTGTTGTAAATCTTTAGCCTGTAAAGTAGATTCAAGTGCTGTATTGAAAGTCATGTGATTTTGGGTGATTGGACTATTACTAGCTGAAGTTGGAGGACAACAGTCAAGGTTGGAGACAATGTGTGCCAGGGCATACTAAAGAGGACTTAAAACTTAAAGTAGAAGAATGGGCAGGCAATAGACATGAAGATATGAAATTATTCAAACACAAGTTAATTGGCTTCAAAATAAAACCTTCAAGATCCTTCTGGAGTTTCCTACTCTGGCCGCATCCTGGATTCCTCTGCTCCTTCATTACCACCTCAGGCATAACTTTTGTAAGCAGGTTGCGTACGCAGAGTGGGTATGCCCCAGAGGCGCTTACAAAGACTTATCCTGTAAATCTGTAAGGTCTGACCACTCTACCACCTACAACTCTACACATCTACTCTGTGGAAATGTTCATCTTTCTGTGGATCAATTCAACTACCGTACCCAGACTTCACAATAACAGCAGCAACGTCATTCATATTTGGTCTGTTCACTCTGATTTCCCCTGATCCAGTGAACCTATTCTGTGTTTTCCACAGAGGTAAGAAAGCTGACAAGCTGTCAATGAACTGCTGGTACGGGAAGTTCAGCTACAAAAAGTTAAAAGGAAACTTAGAAAATTCTACTAACTTGTGATAAACACAATTTTTTTTTGCTGTGTGTAAGTGGTACTTTCCAATTCCCAGATTCTTGAATTTATGAAAACTTTCCTATACACTGAATGGTATGCTATGGAGCCATTACGGGATAGATTGGGAAGACTGAAAAAACATTCTTAGACAGGGGTAGTTATGTATTGAACACCAGTGGTGTGCTAGATGAATATGAATAACAGAAGGGAGGCCACTATGTTATTACTATTCTCTCACACCTTGTACCCTCACTAGGTTCCCGGGATCTCATATACACTAGGGGTACTGGGTCATCCACTAGGGGTACTGGGAGGGACATAATATAGCCATATGGAGAGAACAAGTTTTTGTTATGTTTTTATTTATTGTTTATTGTGTTCTGTAATCCAGTCTCAATGGGTCCCCTGTTGGTAACTACATAGTGTCATGGGTTATCCAGCTTATTCTATAAGGTAGCGTTGGTAGACAAATATGATGTCAACATGTTATGACACATTGTTATTCTCTCTGTGGTCATGCCTTTGCTTCTCATTGATTTATTTTGTACACTGTAATTGCTTTGTTTTTAAATAGCAATATGAAGAGTTCTAAAATAAAAAAGTTTTTGTTTGTTAAAAATAATGCTTACCTTATGCTAATGTTAACTAGAAGGCACATTTTATTTAATAACTCCTATCATCAATGTCAAAGTGATCTCAGACAACTGAAAGGTTATATGATCACATTTACAGGGTGGCTATGGGCCCCTGCACAGTCCCCAGGCTCACTTAGGACTACTATTGATGTATCAGGGTGGCTGGCAGTAAAGGGTCACTGATATTCTTATCACTGATGCTTACACTAAATAAGTTCTCAAACTGGGGGCAGCCAAAGTGACATTTGAAACCCTCTATGTGAGAATTGGGCTGTCAGCCAGAGAGAGGGGAGAGAGAGATTTCTCCCCACAGTAAGTTCTCTCCTCCCCCCCCCCCCCTGCTAGCCAATTAAGACAACATAAAGGAACTAGCTGCAGACAGTATGTGGAGGACCTGCTACTGGTAATGCTACTGCATCTGTTACTGGGAACCCCCCCCTATCTTTCTGCATTGTGCTGGCCCCTTAATCTGAACCTGTGTAGTTTGAAGGGGGGGGGGTCGATAATGTTCCCATATAGAAAAGGGGGGCCCTGCAGGAAAGAACCACTGCACTTAATACTAATCGTGAAAGGCTCTGAATTCGGCTCTGAGCATAAAACGTCAACCACAATGAACAGCAACAATACAGACTCATCAAAGGCTTTTTTCTCAATATGCTAGACCAAAGGGCAAAGGAGGCAGTAAATGTTTATTAGATCTATATAGTGTGAATTTTGGGGGTCCTAGGGGTTCACCTTCACCACACTATAGTCCAGCAAATGTCCAAAACCATGCTTTATTCAGCATACAAAACAACAACAAGGCTTAATGGCAGCCGTTCCAAAATAATAGTCTGTCATGTACCCCAAAACCGATACCCTAAACAAGGTGTCTTATGGTTTCTTGACGACGTAACCACAATCAATAGTCCGTGTAGTCCACAGGGGGAAGCAATCCTAGCTTGTCCTTCCTTGACATGTCTCTCAGCAAGACCATGAGTTCCCCCTGATGAGATCACCTGACCTCATTATATGGCTGCTGTGCAGCCCAAACCAAGCCTTCTCTAGCCACCCAAGGGTTATCTTAAAGGTGACCCAGCCCGAAGATGGGTGAAACATATATACCGTTCAGGACCCATCCCTGGCATCCTTACAATAGGTAAATAAATGTAACCCCTAATACTATTGTATAGAAGGCTTGTCATCCCCAAATTTCTGGCTTGACGTCTATCTATCTGATACAGCTCTTGAATTTGTATTGGGTTTGTGTGCAAACATTCAATTGAAATCCTTTAAGAAAATTTTTTTTTTTTTTTATAATTACATTTTCTGTGGATAATATGGAGAACAATGTAAAGAACAAAATACATGACCCTGGCAGGTTCACACCCAAGAGGAGAGGGGGGAATCTGTGAGCAAGCAAAACCAATTAAAAAGCATTATATGAATGCAGAATATCTGGTTTGTGCTGAGTTAACCTTTCATTATGCCGTGTTATCCAAAATTGCTGTCACTGTAACCTGTAGTGACATATGCTAAACTGATATCTCTAAAGATAGGCTTCTTGTTTTCTTTGAATGTGAGTAATCTAAGACATGATATGTATAACATAATGGAACCCCCACCTCTCTAGCTAGCATTTTGCATATTGAAGAACATTATGATGGAGGTAGGCCAGGTTTTCAGCCTAAGGGCTACATATGTGTATGAGAATTACAGAGTGCTCAAATGACAGGAAAGTACTATACTGACGCATGCTGAAAAGGAGGGTGATCATTATTCTTATGAATGAGAATGCAACACTAACAGAATTGTTAGTTATTAAAGAACTAGGTAAATACATTGACATTGTGACAACTCTTTTACATGCTTCTATACATAGATAGCCTCAGTCATTTGGCACCTGTGCCATCTTAACCATTGACCTGGTGAAGGAGAGTATCCACCATTTAATTTTTTACTAAACATATTACAATATATGCTGGTCAGTAAATCAACGTTAAATAAGCTCTAATTTTCCCTTTGGAAGTTTTCCTAATGCCCAATTTCACACATTTTTCCTTTTTTTTTAAAGATTTTTTTAATGCTTGTTTATTCTCTTTAGTGGTATTTTCAAGTGTGGCTAAAGCCCCCCATACACGTTCCGATTATTCTCCCGACCGATTTTTCGTCCGATCCTGTCACCCGATTTTCACCTAAAATGTTATGGTCGGTCGGTCGGCTGGCACGAAAAATCGGTATTCGAATTATCACCGATCCATCAGTCCGACCCTATTTATTAACAGCAGCTTGAGTCCGAAGCGGTCCCGATCGATTTTTCGGCCGATTTTGAGAAAACGGGATCGGTCGGGTACATAATTCCGAATCCGATTAATCTCCCGATCGATTATTCTCCCGACCCCATCGGTCGGTCGGGCAAAATTCGTACGAAAAATCGGATGGGGGGCTTTAGGGAACGTTTTTATGATCAAGTCACACCGAGCTGCACTCAACATTGCTTACATTCTGCAGAGGCAGTGTCCTCCAATAATGTCTGCCTGCACCATTTTTCTGGGTGCAGGGGATGTGGGGGCTGCACACGATGTTCGACTGTATTGACCGACTAGCATAGATGTCCATAGTCCTCGTATCTAGTGTTGAGTAATTTCGCCAATATATAAAGGAACATTCTAAATTCATAAAATTCGATTTGACTTCGTATTCTATTGCCTAACATCACGCGTGGCTCTTTGCAATTATTTACAAAGATTCGTGAACCAGCTTTACAGCTTCTCTTCTTCATTCTGTGAGCTTAGCCAGTACAAGTATTATGCATATCCATTCGCAATGCGCACAAATATGCACGATGTATGCCACTAAACAAGGTTGAAGCATAATATGATGAATATCCGGCCATTGCAAATATCCAAGCACACATTCATGAATATTGCACAATGACCCATGACTGTGTAAGGGACATTAGATTGTGAGCTCCTCTGAGAGACAGTTAGTGATATGACTATATATACTCTGTAATGCGCTGCGTAATATGTTGGCGCTATATAAATACAAGATAATAATAATTGCGAATTCTCGAATGTCGGATATTTGTCCAATATTCTCGTATCCTTAAAATGTAGTAGGGGCTAGAGCGGGCAGTGAAAATGCTTATGTTCTGCAGAGAAGCTGTCCAAAAAATGTTTCTAGGTGCATGGGGATGTAGGGCCTGCCCACAATGTTCAACTGTATTGACCAACCGGCATATATACCCCTAGTCCTTGCATCCTTAAAATGTAATGGGGGCTAAAGCAGGCAGGAAATTAAAAAAGATTAAATTGTAATCAGTTAAATTTCCCAACCCACTTTTGGGCTCATATACACTATACGAATAGAAAAAAGGAAAATTTCCATGAATAACTCCTGAAGGACAAGGGGACTTTTAAGTCATCAGTGTAATCAATGGTTTAGTTTTATTTACAAAGAAAACCAAAAGGGTACAAGTTAAAGCATTGTATGTACAGTAATACAGTAAACACAAATTCACAATACAAAAACAGTGTAAGACGCTTGCTTTCAACGCGTTTCACGGGTTTCCTCTTCATCAGGGGAGAGTTTTTGTGTGGATTTGAGTCCCAACTTCATCAAAGGTGTCAAAGTAGTCTTAAAGTGAGGACCACAGTGGATGGGTACAGCGCCAACCAGAGAACAGGGGAGAATGGAAAAATGTCTTGTGATTCCCCCAAAAGAAGAGAAAATCTCTCCCTGGGGTCACAGTCCATCTTGTTCACAGTTGCATCTTATAGTTCCCCATCTGCACATATCTTAAAAGTCCCCTTGTCCTTCAGGAGATATTCATGGAAAAGTTCCTTTTCCCTATTTGTTTAATGTAGAATTGGGATGTTGTCATGCAAACCATATACAAGGGTATTATTGCCTATATTTATTTTCATATACACAAGCTGCTTCGGTGTGTTATAGCACCATAGTGCAGGGAAGCTAGAGTCAACGCAACATGAATAGATGAGGTAAGCGCAGCGCACTACAAAAACGCAAATGCAAACGCAATGTGGATAGTGTAAAAGGGACCTAAAACAAAAAAATCTAAATAATCATACCGCCAAGGAAAGGAAATCTACACCAAGCCAAGTTAACACCACACAAGAAAATATTTTACCGAAAACCTGAAATGTGATTAACCTATTACAAACTTAAACAATATAGAAAACCTAAAAATACCCATAAAAGTCATCAATTTAAAGTCAGAATGACAAATACAAGCATGACTAGGATTCTGAATGACCTGGGGCACTCTGGACTAAAAAAGAGAAACCAGTTCTCCAGGTATAATTATGAACCCCAGGACATAGGATCATTAGCAAACTGACTTCCTCCATTACATATACTTGTTTACACACAAAAAAGCTATTCGCTTGTTTGAGCTGCCAATGAAGAAGTACAAAGCTGTGTTTAAAGTGGCATTTCCTGGTGCATACTTGTCAAGTCAAGGTAGGGGTAGATGATCTAACATGGTGTGAAGGGCAAGATATGGAAAATAAAAGTTATGGGCAAAAGACAAGAAACAAAGAAAAAAAAGTTGCATAGCAGGAACAGGGAGCGGCCAAAACCAATATGGTCTCATTGATCATTCACCAGTTACATTTGCTGTCTGGGAATTTATTTATAACCCCTTTTGGAGTGCATCATCTGTCAGCAGCAGTAGAAAAAAGGCAGGGAAATTAAAAACTTGAGCACCATATGCATGATTTATCGCATGAAGTTCCACCACACGGTTCCAAGGATGACAACCTTCTCCCAAAGCACAGGCCTGCTGCCTTTCCTGCTATTGTAGCTGGATCTTCCTCCTTTACCCCCCTTCATGTTTAGGCTACACAGGTCATTTCTGCTGCATGTATTCAGCGCAAAGAATCAATTTTGTATAAAGCTTTGAGTAGGGCTATAGCCTTCCTTACCTACTAAAGTGATGAGAAGCCAGAAGTGGGTCCAAAATCACCAACATTGCTTTCCACAAAATGTTGTGTTTGTGCATTTTAACATGTACCACTTATAATGCAATAATATAAAACAACATATTTCTCCCTTATATTTGCAAAGTTTCCAAAGTACTGATACATACTTACAATGTGAATGCTTATACCAAAAACATATACTCTTTTACCTCAATGATCTGGTATATTCTCGTGCAAACGATCGGCAATCACAGCATGGTGACGTCGAGGGTCAATCGAACAGGAATCAATATGAACCACATGGGCACATCAATTCCCGTTCGATGAGGACCCGGTTTCCCTGTGGTCCCCTGGGTCTCTGCTTCTCCTCAGCCAGTGACCAGCAGAAGCTAGAAGCAGAGAGAGAGGTCTGCA
>CM070033.1:25279391-25305009 GCA_036250615.1 Ptychadena robeensis
GGTTAAAGATTTGCCAGCAAACCAGATGCAGCCATCAGAAGAGCCACATCTGGCTTGCAAGCTGTAGGTTCCCTGCTTTAATGGTAACCACCAAGGTTAAATTTTTTTCATTGGAATCCTATATGATCCATCGCTGTGTGCATTTGCACTTATTATTTAAGAATCGAGTGTTCTTTTTCATTACAAGTTTAATTAATAAAGTATGTTGTGCGTTTTTCTGTAATATTAAAATATTGCCTAAATTGGGATGTTGGCAGGAATCCCTCTAACAAGTATACAGACCACAGAATGGGTGGGTGAGAAGCGCCCTGCCTTGTGTTGACGCTCTACGCTTGCTGCATACCAGAAATCCAAACTATATATGAACCAGACCCATAGACCTCAATAGGATTTATGTAAAGTCTTCGGACGGTGTTTACCAGCTGATTCTCTTCATTTCCATTTGCACAGTGTCCCACTTCTGTTCCACTAAACCCGTTACTGCAGCTATTTGAATTATCCATTGACCAGTGATTAACAGGATTGACCCAGACAAAAGGTTGTTGCTTACGCGCCTTTTGTCCTGGATTTTCTGTAGTTAAACACTTGGATTTCAGATATTGCTCTCTGCACCCTTGTTGGGGTTTATGTTTATCAGCAGGGAAGCTAAAATAATAAAGCCGCACATAAAATTGTGCTTTTCTATGAATATCAAGCAAAAGTAGAGCATACCCGGCTTCTGTAACAGTGACATGTGACTGTACATATAGAGTTAAAGGATTAGAACCCTTGTCGGGTTTTTGCTGTCTGAGGTCCCATTGGGAGAGATTTTGCCAGAAATGTGCAAAGTCGACACTGACCAAATAAATGGTGTATAAAAGGTTATGTTCCATTTCTTATTTACCTATTTTGTCTATTTTAGGGTCATAAATTGGGGGATATCCCTCCAAGATAAAGAATGTGCCGGGAGTTCTATACATTTTTCTGTATAATTGTCTTTGTCTTATTATTAGCTTTTATTTATATTGCGCCAACATATTGCGCAGCACATTAAATTAGAGCTAAGAAGCAACACATGGTTAGGACACAGGAGGAATTGAGGACCCTGCCCGAATGGGCTTTGCTATCTAATTGGTTGGGTATGTATACAATAGGTGGGGGGGGGACTGGCATGGTGGTGATGTTAGGAATGAGAAGCTGGGTAGGCCAGCCTGAAGAGGGGGGGTTTTAGGGATTTTTTTTTTAAGGTGAACGTAGGAGCAAGTCTAATGGGACGAGGGAGAGAGTTCCAGAGAGTAGGAGCAGCCCTAGAGAAGTCTTGAAGCCTTGCGTGCGATGAGGCTATTAGCGGGGATGTTATTAGTAAGTCACTGGAGGAGCGGAGGGAGTGGTTAGTGGTATATTTATATACCAGGTTGGAGATGTAAGTGGGGCAGGAGGTGGGGAGAGATATAAAAGCAAGGCAGAGAAGTTTTAATGTGATTCTCTGGATGATTGGAAGCCAGTGTAGAGATCTACCCACATTTATGTAACGCAGGCTTCCGTTACTGGATAGTTGAAAGATCCTCATATTACAGTTTTATTAAAACTCAGTAGGGTTTGAAAGTTTGTACTGCGACATTGTACCCGTATGGTGACCCTTTTTTACCCCACTTTTTACCTGGCTGCGTTTAGCAACTTTACTAATTTGCAACTTGCCTAGAGTAGAAGTATAACAAACAACAATTTAAAGCATATGGTTGTCTAAAAATTTTGCACTTGTATAGATAAACATTTTATTTTCTAGTGTGCCATTTTGCTGACTGCTGAGGAAATTTTCACTCACTTCCTGGCCTTGTGATACAATAGGAATAAGGAAGAAAATGTATGGTGGGGAATTTCTGTCTGTCAGTTGTTCCTAGTAATTGGGTCACTTTTAGGTTTCCCCTCACTTTCTTTCTTGGTGATCGTGGTCACCAGTATAATTAGGGAAGGGAATTTGCCTAGAAGGAGCATCCGAATATACTGTAAAATTAGTAGTACTAGAATGTTGTATCGTGTAGCCATCGATGAATACAGAGAGATATCCTTTATTGGCTAACTGAAGTCCTTCAGACTTCAGTTTGTCAATAAACGGTATTATTTAAACTCCAAACTTTCAGTAAATAAGTACCATATATACTTGAGTATAAGCCCACCTGAATATAAGACAAGGCACCCAATTTTACCCCAAAAAACTGTAAAAACTTCATGACTTGAGTATAAGCCTAGGGTGGGAAATGTAGCAACTAAAGCACAGAAACACAAAGTAAATCTGGATTTACAGGCAATTGTAAAGCCCCTGGACATGGCATCATCAAAATTCCTGGAGATGTAGAGAAGGGTTTGAAGAACACTTAAAAAAAAAAAAAACAAATGCAGTTTTTGCATAAAATAAGTTTAAAGTCCTCTCTGTATTGAACCTAATCTATGCAAAAACTACATGCGTTTATGTGCCCATACATGGGTAAATTTTGCTAGATTCCTGAATGATCGATCGTCGTTAACGAAAAAACCCTTATTCGATTGATCCAGCTTGAAGAAATGTTGTTCGAAACATGTTGGTAAATACCTGTTTGAGTGCCATTACTAAAGATGGGGACCAGGGGCTCCATCCAAAGTATCGATCTGTGTATGTGGCATGCATAGATTCAGCCATCTGTTGTGTCATCATGATCGATCATTCGACGATCAAATGGGTATCAATCTATGTATGGACACCTTTAGAGGCCGAATTTTTTTCAAGTGTTCCTGAAACCCTTCTCTACATCTGCAGCATATTTGGTGACGTGACCTTGTTCCGACCTTAAAGTTTCGCGATCCGAATACAAGCCGGTTTGTATTTTTTGCAGCACATATTAGGTACTGAAAATTTGGCTTATACTTGTACCGTAATCTAAATATTATTTTTTACATTTGACAAAATGGTTATCGCCAGGCAAGTTGTCTGTGAATATATGTAGCGTATACCTCTCGATAGGGCAGAACTTTTATTTCTTTACTTGTGGAGTCGCTGGAGTGATGACTTTTTCTTGTTTCAGTATTCAGAAAGATAGATCCATAGATGTAAGCAAGTAGGATTTTGCGCTTTCTCAGCGTGGATGAATTGAGCAGCAACGCACAAGTAAAAACATGAGCCGCCCCAGAGGCCAGGCCCGTCTTGCCAGCTCCTCTGAAAACCAGCGAATCTAACACGGCTTAATCTGCAAATCCTTAAATCTTCATTTGTTATGCAGTGTTTAAGATGTCATTACCCCGCGTATAAGTAAATAAAGCATGCGCAGGGCAGGAGGGATCAGAGAAAAAGGTGCTTTCTGGCAAGCTTGGGCCCCCACTTTTATATAGAAGGTTATTTCATACCCGGCCTTTTACTGTGCTAGTGCTATTGATCTGCTGCCGCCCGGTGCTAAAGAATCCATTAGGCCTCACGCAGCGAGCGTATTATTCCTCTACTGAGAAAAGGAATGGGTGGAAGAACAGAAGAATGTGCCATCCCCCTTCTTCTCTGAGGGAGATCTGCTTAATGACCCGGTGCAAAGAATGCAGCCAATATCGGAGAGAAGACAGTCCTGACATGTCCTTAATGGAACACGTGTATGATTAACGCGCAGGTTTGGGGGGCCATGATACTGGCATTTCATTCTAGTTCCTCCTTCATAATGCACATTGAGTATGTGACAGGTAATTTTGCTGTTTGTAAAATAACAAAAATGTATATGTTTATGGAAAGGGTTCACAAGATTTGCTAGTGAAATGTGTGAATGTTCCGGGATGCTCAGCAGTGCATGGCAGATCACACTGTCAATCTCAGGTCAGGGCTGACTCTTGGTATCAAATCAGTAAAGCATGAGCAAGCTGCAAAACGTCTTTTTATCATGTTGAAGCAGAATGAAACTCCAAAGAAGAAATAGCTAGAAGGTAGGGATTTTTGGCAGAAGATGTATGGAAAGTTTGTTCTGCCAAAATAAAAAAACTTTTCCCTCAACTTAATTTTTTGTGTACCCTCTACCGCAAAGGCCAGGGATGCTGCCGTACTTTTATCAATGGCTGACGTGATTACGAGAGATTGTTGTTGTAGACATGAGCTGGGTAAATGGTTGATGGAGCAGGTATGTGTGTTTGCGTGGTATGGTGGCTCAGTGGTTAGTAGTCTGGTCATAGAGCGTTGGAGTAGTAGGTCTGATTCCTCTGCACTTTCTGCTGAGAGACTTTGGAAGGCAAAGTACGCCAACTGTGCCTTCAAGGATGTGGGCATATAAAAACAAAACTACACATACTGTATGCACTGTACAGGTTATTTGTAGTACATGTCTGCCCCCATCCATCAGTATACAGTCTGCGTAATAATGGTTGATGGAGCATGTATGTGTCAGACATGTTTTTGGCATTGTGTTCATGGCACTGTGGCTCAGTGGTTAGCAGCCTGCGCATGGAGTGTTGGGGTAGCAGGTCTGCCTCTGGCCGGGGCACTTTCTGCAAAGAGTTCTCCCTATGTCTGTGGATTTCTCTGCTTTCTGCACACATTTCAAGACACTTAATTGTCCCCCCCCCCCCCCCCCCCCAAAAATATAAATAAGTCCTTAGGCTATGACCTATGTGACATATGACTTAGGGTCAAAAACCCTTTGGCTTTTCTGTTCGATCACTTTAGGTTGATTGTTTGGAAACTGATTCTTTTTACCCGAATTAATTAACCAAAAGCTATTGACGGGGAACATATCAAGCAGTGATCAGACTTGTTGGTAAATTGCAGTCAATCGTTCAAGTATCTGACGGTTTTCTAGGCCTTTAAAAAGTAATCTATCCCTTATAAAACCATCACGTGTGCTGTAAAATTCTATTCTATAGGTGTCACACTCTGGCCTAATTCGGCCCACCAAGCAAATTTTTCTGTCCCAGCAGAAGCCCCCCGACCTGCTGTACTCCCCACCCCTCCGTCCTCTCATTCTGAGAGAAGATAAGTATGAATCCTGGCCCCTGTGCAGAGGGTTTCAGTTACCTCGTAGTAAGCTGCCCAGAGCCCGTAGTACTATTAGAGTGGGAGAATAGATACATGGTGATTACAGCTGGTAGGGGGGCAGCAGAGTCGGGGAGAAGAGTACCAGCACTGGGGAAAGCAAATTATAACTACTGTACACCCAGGGATGGGGAACACATGAACTACACATACTGTATGCACTGTTTATTTGTAGTACATGCGTGCCCCCATCCCTGTAATACATTGTATGTGTTGTCCAGGGTAGTCAAAGTCTGGTCCACAGTGTAATTATATTTTTAAATATATATCGAGGTTGGCCTGCAACTTTGTCCACTGTATTTGACTTTGAGTCTGACACCTTTGTTGTATGCAATCAAAAAGGCACATGGAGTTTTTTTTTTCTTTGCTCTGGCTGCATTAACACTGATAACTGAACCCTGTAATAACACTTTATAACTGAATAACTATATTAACCGCGGGTCACCCCTGACTTGGACTGTATTCGTTAAGGCCCCCACACCTTACAATGTTACCATACAATTTCTGTACAATCCACTTTTCTTCTACCAAAACCATATAACATGAGGACCTTTCTAAACCATTCAATCACTATGTATTCTATCAGGGAGGACCGGCACTACATAGCAATGATATATACCTTCCAATCACTATGTATTCTATCAGGGAGGACCCGGCACTACATAGCAGTGATATATACCTTCCAATCACTATGTATTCTATCAGGGAGGACCTGGCACTACATAGCAGTGATATATATCTTCCAATCACTATGTATTCTATCAGGGAGGACTCGGCACTACATAACAGTGATATATACCTTCCAATCACTATGTATTCTATCAAGGAGGACCCTGCACTACATAGCAGTGATATATACCTTCCAATCACTATGTATTCTATCAGGGAGGCCCCTATTCTACATGGATTATGGTAGATATAAAGGAAATTGTATGGAGTGATCAAAGGGTGTGTGGGGGGTTTAAAAATGATTATGGTAGGGATGTTAAATTGCATGTAGACACAATAATATGACACTCTGTAAAGAGCTGTGTAACATGCTGGCAGTATATAAATAAGAGTAATAACACACACACACACACACTCAGGGCAGAAATTTTGTGCAGACTTTATTAGGCACAGAGTTTTTAGAGAAGACAAATAATAGTTTATGGGATTGGACTACTTGAGCCGGTCTTCATTCTGAAAGCTGCCTGCCATGCCTGAGGTCAGTGCTGGGAATTTATAGGCGTCATGTGGGTGTGCTGCTGCACAGGAGTCCAATTCATACTTGGCCGCCCATGTAACATGCCGAGGGTCAAAGGCTAGTCAGGGAAAAACACAAAGTACACTGAACAAAACGTGACATCAGAACCTCAGGAATGGTCATGTGCTTCCTTTGGTGAAAATATATGGTTTATTCCTCCCTTTTTTATGTTTATGGTGAGTTGCGGCATGAGAACCTTCCCATGGGAAAATACAAACCCATTTATGTATAAAACACCTTAGTGTCAGTATAATATGTTATTACTCATATATGCTGCTTTGGAACTTTCTTGCTCTTTGTTTTAGTTTTATGAGAAGCTTTTATATAAAAGCAATGTTCAGTCGCCTAATTTTTCCCCCTGTATTATATTTTATATATTTATTTTATATATATATTTTAAGTCGCACCCCATAGTTTTCTAACTTAGGAGAATTAGGAAAGACAGCCTTTCACATATAAAGCAAATATACAGGATGTTCCAGCAAAGTAGGCAGGGCTGGCCCATACAAATTTTACTCTGTTTGACCAGCCAAGCCAAAAGGTCAGATCCACAAGACCAGGCTATGTTCTACTTCCTCCAGCCAAGCCTAATGGCCAGTGCCAGGATCGAGGGATTTTACAGTGATTAAACTGCACTCCAGCAGTACCCATTCTCTGAATCCACTGACCAACCTATGAAGGGACACATTTTACAACGTACCCATGAGCAGCTATTTACATATGGGAGGAGGGATGAGTCCATATTTGTTTTTTGTAATTACCAGGATGTTTGGATTTTTTATTTTAATGGGAAAAAGTACATCTAGTCCAACAATATGGTTGTTTTCTGGGTGTGAAGCAGGCAGAAGAAATGTGCAATGGGTATCATATCAATTAGAAATATTCAACCTCAAATATTAAACTTTTTTTTCCAACAAAAAATCTGTGTTTCCCTATTTCTAAAGTGAAGAAAGTAACCAGACCAGAATAAGTAGCTGTCCCATCACACTGATCCACCATGTAATAACATTTTGGTACGTCGGCTGTTGGGTTAGGTGACTGTCCATGCTTGGTAGAACCATCCACCTTGGTCCACCTGGCAGTAGATCATCATGCAATATAGACACAGTTTAGCCACAGTTTTTTCTTTATAGGATATTTCAGATTGCTATCTTCTTGCGGCTTGCGCCAACAAACATGGGGGCACGCGTTTCAGCTGCACCTGTGGGGACAAGCCCATTAAAATTAGCGGCTTTGGCTCAACTGCGCAGCCAGCTTTGCCAGTGGGGACAAGTTGGACCACTGTGATGGTCCAGAACCTGGTTGTGGGTTTTGGTGATAAGACTGGCTGAATAAGAATGGACTGTTGAATTGAGGACTGATGAGCTGATTTGGGTTAAAATATATCCCCAATGCTGAAATGTATGATGTGTTCTACATCTCCCTTCATCACATTGCAAATCAGTGTTTACTGCTTAACGCAAAGCTTGCCAGACCTCCTGTAGATCGCCTAGTTTGTGTTTCTGCTGCAGTTGTGTGTGTATGTACAAAGGTTGTGGTGTATGTTGTTGTGTCTCATCTGAATCAGACATTTATAAATGCCATGCTTCATTCATCTAATCATGTTTTGTCTCTAATCTATTGTTCTATATTTCATGCTTGGTGCCTTCTGTCTCATTTTCTATGCCGTGGTTACTAAATCGGATGCTTCCTGCATTGCTGATTATAGCTGCTTGTTAGGAAGATTGTATTAAATCTACTGTATGCAGCAGATTGCTTTTCTTATGGCTTCGGGTACGTGGCTAAATACAGCTTTTAATACTTAGTTGTTTTTTTTTTGTGTTTTGTTATTGAAAAACGAATGCCTGTATAAGACTCCCATATAAACCCCAAAATACCCAGAAATATGTGTGGGAAGTCTTTAATGCTGAAATGTTTATTTGGCCAGTCTAGTGATCCATACAATCCTACCAGACACAGCAGCTTGATCTATGGGCTCTTTACTTCAGATAAGATGTAACTAGAGCAGGGGCGGGCAAACTTCTTGACTTGTGGACCACAGTGACCAGACAAAGAACCTGTAAGGGCCGCCTGGCCACAGCCATACCAGCCTGGGTGGAAATGAACATATTACATTGATAAATTAATAAACTTTCCAAAACTCATTGGAAAAAAAAACAGGAGGGTTATAAAAAGAAAATTTTTTAAAAAATGTATATATATAAAAAAAGGCTTTGGATTGTAAACCTAAACATTTTATTGCAGACATGGGCAAACTACGGCTTCTAGAATAGACCATAACAATCTTCCTCTAGGCATAATCTCCACTTATTTTAGGTAGAGGTGAGCTAGGATATCTTGACAACAAAGTGACAAAGGAAGTAAATAATTTTTTTTTTTAATTTTAAATTAAAAGACCAACCGGGACGGATATGGTCTGCAGGCCATAGTTTGCCCACGTCTAAGCTAGAGGCATGGCCTTGCCAGCAGGTGGTCAGTGTAAGAATGACAACACTCTGCTTTGCAGTGGAACCTGTCAGCTCATTGTTGTGGCCCATTTTATCTCTAAAAATTTTGCAAAGGCAATTGTAGGTAACCACCAGACACTAACCCAGGGGTGGGCAATTTTTGACTCGTGGCCCACATTGGCCTTTGATAAAGGGGCCGGACCAAGTGCCAGTAACGGCCGACCCGCCATAGGTGTGCCAATTCCATGCATCGCTGCCATCACTAATGATGGTGGTGATGTGTAATAGGCGACATGTGTCAGGGAAGTTGTTATCTTTTTATTTCCTGCACTTGTGCATAAATGTTCATTGCAAGGAGCAGAGATACGGTAAATTCTAGCGGATGTCTGTTGTCACCATAAGGATCACATGATTACTACACTTCATCGCCCCGAACGCACCAGCTCTGTCCCCCGTGCCTTAGTTTGCCCACCCCTGCACTAACTGGTCTTTCTCCTAAAAGATTAACTGACGACCAAACTACCATCACAATGTAAAAATATACAGTTGATTTCGCAATGGAAAAAAAGTAAAAAAAAAACATATTTTATATATATATATTTCCCCCTTCTCTGTTGTTGATATACAGGTCTAAGTGGATGAGCAGCTATGTACTAGTTTTGTTGTGTTAATGAGAACGCCGATCTGTTTCTGTGTTCTGTATTATAGATAACTGCTACTTCCCTGTAATGTGATGATCCTGGATTGTAGACTACCTCCATCTACACCCCCCATGTGTTTGCTGGTAGTCAAATATAACTTGTGTGTAAAGTAGCAGGGGGTCACTCATGACACATAACTATCCAGGAAGGGACCGCTGATGGAAATCCCAGCTGCCTGTGATGACAACCTCTTTGCACGAGGATCGTTTTTCAGAAAGGACGATCATTGTTTCCTAGTGGAACATCCGCTGTAAGGACAGAGGTGAAATATAAAGGTTATGCTGAAGTTCCTAGATAAAGTCTAATGCTTGGTGAGTTTTTCTGATCTGGGTTTGATGGTGGGACACTTCACTCACAATGTGTGTGGTTTGTACCCTTGTAATGTGTATGTACAAACTTGGCAGGTGAAGATAGCGCGGCTATTTTTGCCAGCAGTGAGAGGGAAGACAAGACAGTTGGCTCATGTGTGAGTGACTGAGAACTCTTTTAAGTTGTCTCATATTTTGGGAGCCTGTGAATGAAACGGACTTATGTCATTAAATAGCAATTACAAGAGTCAAGTGGAAAGTAGCCGGCATATGCTATATGTGGAACTGCACTCAGTCTTCTATTTTATCATGAATCAGCGTGGCAGATCCTCATTGGTGATCTGCCATTTGATTAGAGATGTAGGTCCCTCAGAATATTGCCATTCCATGCACAATATCCACTAATATTCCTCCTAGACTTATGCTAGGCATACACATGCCGATAAGCGGCCGATTTTTAATCTGACTGACGGGCGTGTGTCAGGTTAAAAATCGGCCGCTAATTGGCATGTGCCCACATGGGGTGACAGATCCCTGTCGCCCCACTTCTCGGCCGGCCAGAGAACGGACATGTCCGGTCTTCTCTGGCCGATGGGAGCCGATGCCATAAGCTGCAATGAAGCGACGTCTTCATCGCAGCTTATGGCCGGCACACAAAGGGTGCCAGGCCGATTGAAGGGGCCCCATAATGCACCGGGAGGCTAACGTGATGACATCATCACGTTAGCCTCCCGGAAAGATATCGGAGGAAGATATCGGCTAAGGTCGGTATGTGTATGCCTAGCATTAGTCTTTTAAACTGCATCTTGTGCATGTGTCTCATAGGGCAAAGTAAAAAGCAATTTGGCTAAGCCTTTCAAGATGGAAAAGTTTTATTTAATCATTTCATAATAAATTATATCTAGCCATGCCCCCCCCCCCCAGTCATCTGCTGCGCCGATACCCCCTGTGTTAATCGCATGCCTTGTCGTGGATGTAGATGCAGCCCATACATATACATGACTTACCGCCCTGCCTGTTTCTACGGCGTTCAGCGGGGGCCACTGGCCAAGAGGTCAACATAGGGCACTACGTCAACCTCCGCTGTCCACTCTGCCGTGAAAACAGGCGGGGTGGTAAGTCATGTATATGCATGGGCTTTATCTACATCCCCAACGAGGCATGCAATTAATGCAGGGGATATCGGTGCAGTCCAATCACGTTGAGGAACTGCTAGTGCTCATTGGAGAACATGACATTGAAAGGGGTTTTGCGCTGTTTTACTTTTGGCACATTTATGACCTTATCACCAACCGGACTCCATCTCACACAAGTCTTGACTCATATATGCCATCACCACCAACCGGACTGGGTTTCGCCAACCAGAATGGGTCTGGCACAACATGGCTCCTTTTTAACATAATTTACAGTCATGTAAATTTTAATGTAATCTGATACAGCCCCCAAGTGATATTCAAATTGAAGTATGTGAGCATACATAATTCTTCTAAACCTCTTTCATTATGTTTTCAGGTAGATCTGTTTGGTTTGAGTAGGGATAGGGTTATACTCCTTCCAGATTTTTTGCCATTTGTGTAAAATTAGGCAAATTGGAGGTAATAATGTCTCTTAAAGTGACAAGAATTCTTCCATTAGACAGTTTTCCTTGACTTGGTGTCCCATTGGAAGACTTTTTTTACTATATAGTTTTTGTCTATAGAACTCCGTGCCCAAATGAAACCAAAAAAGGAAAGTAGGTGTGAAGCTAGTCTGTGCTTTGAATTAATGTATATGTAATGTTCACTTTGAAGAGCTGCATCAATACCAGCCGATTGTTCCTTGTGTGTTTAGTAATCTGCTGTAATGTATGTCCCTCCACCTGCCTGTGCGATGATGCGGTTTAATAACCTATAAATATGGTATCTGCTTATGTAGCATACTCCTAAAGGCTTTATTGTGACGAGGCCGCTCTTCCTAGCGGTTTGTCACTTATTCGGGGTAGCGACACTTTGCGTCTACTGGGAAGATTTCTGGCTGGGCTCTTTTGATGTGCTCCGTTAAAGTAAGGTTAAGTGAGGCAACATTTGATGTTTCGGCCGAACTTCATTTGAAAGTGGCTTTCTTGTGTGAAAAATAACTTTTTGTTTCTTTTTTCTGGTAAATATAAAAGCTTTTGTAGCTTTGATGTGGCAGGGGACTAATTAGCGTAGTTCTGGGCTGCATTGTGTAGTGAGAATGTTGGATCGGTTGTGAATAGTTTTCTTGAAACCTGATGATGTTAATTGAGCTTTTTCGACGCTGGCACCCAAGCTCCAATTAATTTGTGGAATTTAAAAAAACAGGCTATACTATGTTGTATATTTTCTATGGGCTCCATGGTCCTCCCCTTCTTGTTGCCTTTCTGCTGTCAAAGGAAGTTGCAAATGGCTAACAAGTAAGGGGTGTAGGAGGTGGCTGGAAAAAACTTCACTAAAAATGAGGGCTTGTGTTTTTTAGGGTCTCAGGACTGGAAATGAATGTTGATATTGATGTCAGCAGTTTTATGGCAAACTTCTTCTTGCAAATAATTGTTGGGGGTTCAAGTGACCACAAAGGCACACATCCCAGGGTATGTCCATTCCTGAGCACGTTAGTCATAAGTCAGTTTGGCATGTTCATTATCAATGGATGCCTCCATTGCATTCATGTTAATGCGGAGTTCCACGTCCACATTAACGAGACAGAGGCTAGGACAGATGGATCGGGGGCTATGACGGACTGTGGACAACCCTGTCATAGCCCCATTGGCATAAATGGCTGACTTGTGCTGGAATTTCATACAGGGATTTCAGCTCAATTGGAGCCCTTGCCTTAAGGCCCCCACACACGTACCAAGCAGGACCCGACTGACGAACGATGGAGTGCAGCGTGATGCTGTCATCACGCTGCATCCCGTCATTTAAAGTATCGGCGGGTACCCTTTGTGTTCCGGCCGTTAGTTTGAATGGGGACACCGGCCCCTATTCAAACTAATGGCATCAGCCAGAGTTTACGGACATGTCCGTTCTCATGTGGGCACCCGCACATCTGTTGGCGGCAAAATCGGCCGCAGCTCGCTACGTGTATGGGGGTCTTTTAGTGTTGGTGATGTGTTCTATAAATGATATACTTTGTTTGTTGAAAAAACATTTGTTATAAACCTTTATGTGAAACGTAAGATGTTATTTTCTGCGTAAACCTGTGATAAAGGATGCGTTGGAATAACTTGTTGAATATATTTTCTAGTTTCATGTAACGTTTGTATGGTGTCTCTTGCTGAAGGCGTTCTGAATTCCTGGAGATCTTTCGCTCACTTGTATGAGAGATATCGTTTTTCTGTCCCCGTTGAATTAGCAGTTTCGCTTCTTGGCCCCAATTCAGCTTTCATTTCTCCTTAACTAAACTAGGAGTCATTACCGAGATGTTTATGGATATAGATTATTGTGGTAGAATAATGTTCCGGATTACATATTGTGACTTTTGTGAACTTCTTTGTCTCCCTTCTTAGGAGATATCACAATGTTTTGATCTGTTCTGTGTTGGGAAAAGATTTTCTGCTGCTTGTTCTGAGTTTGCTGGAGGCAAGAAACCTGCGTTGTGATCACCGGCTCTGTCTGTCAGGACATGTCCACTAGAATCTGATGAAATGCTTTTCAGTGCTGCCTAAAAATCAATCTTCTCTATTTACTGTTTAGCACGATGCACATGAAAGATTTATTCAAAAAATCTATTATAAATCTGGTCAATTCCTATGGAATACACAATGAAAATATGCAGAGGAAATGGAACACCAAAATCATTGTAACCAAGAAAAATCTATTTAGATAAGCTGTGGAATTTAGGTTTGGGCTCCTTACACAATCTCATTGGTCCAGTTTGTGGTAGTTGGGTTCATGTAGTCAGTAGGAAGCTACTGGAGGTAACCCTTGACTCTTTGACCTACAGACTATATTTGTTTCCTTGGGTTTTATTGAAAAAGTTTAACAAAAAAATAGTTCTCAATGACCAGAGATCAAAAGTTGCCAGTTAGCACTCTAGGCCACTGGCACTGTGTTTCGTCACAGGGCACTTATTTTAATTTATTTTTATGTAGTCTGTCCCCCACTACCCTTGCACATTTGTTTTGTTCACCGGTACAGGTGTTTAGTCCTTCTGGACTTTAACCCCGGAAAGTGGTGGGGAGGGACTGCTGGCGGCTCTTTTTCGGGACCCTCTTCGGAGGGGGCCCACCCCGGTCTCTAGTACTCGGGAGAACTGGCTCCGGTCGAGGTCACCTGGGGAATGGGACATCCAAGGGGCAGGTGGCTAGCCTGTCCCACTAGTCACCCCTTTTTTGGGGAATGAGTCCTTGGCCCCTTTAGGGGAGGGACACTCAAACACCTGTGCTGTTTGGTGTGGATTGTTTTCACGAAGGTGTTCACTTTTTTTTTTTACTTTGTAGCCACGGGTGTTACGAATCTCACGATTCTGTGCTTGAACTGAGGTTCAATAATAAAAAATAAAAAAAATGCCTCACATCAAAATATAGCAGGCATGAGAACAGGCTAACATCCATAGCAAAAGGCAAAGGGAGATGGCTAATGCTGGGTCTATACTACCACGCAATGTGAACGCTCCCAGCATTCCCCTATGGGAAATGACATGCCAGTGGCACATCAGACGCACTGAAGTTACATAATGTCCCATTGATAAACAATAAGCGTGTTATGTGACGTGAGTAAAACGCACCTGATGAGTTTTCGGGCACCGCTTGCTCATGAAAAATAACAAGGTGCGGTATTGCCCACATGGTGAATACTGGCTTTCAGCTTTTGCCCGGAAAATAAACTGTGCTTGAATAGTGGGCAACATGGACATGTCGCACTAAGCAGCCAATTTTAGGGATGCCAAGTGTAGACCCAGCCTAAGGCAAGGCAAGCCTGTGCAAAAAGCTCCAGGGCAAAAGCTGAAAGCCAAGATAATAACAAAATGGACGTCCAGATGTGGCTATAAGCGAGTGAGTGTGATAGGGTAAACGTTTAGCTTCCGTCCCTAGTGAAGTATGATGGACTCTTTCATTTCTCTTTTTATGGAAAGTAACCTTGTACAGCTTGAAATGAACTCGTAATTCACTATTTAAATGTGTTTTGTAACATGGATTGTCTAGTGGTTTTATCGTGATTAGATGTTTGATGTCATTGATGTAAATATTCTCATTTATTGTAGATTAAACAATTGTTAAACTATAGTTGTATAACAATATGTACATAGGAACAATATTCGGTGTTAGTTACATGGGCTCTAATTCATTGTCTTTGTGGAAACAATAGGCTGCCTGTGTTGGTGATTTATGCACATTTGGCAAGTCGGTCAATATTTGCATAAATTACAATAGCCCAAATATATGCGCTAATAAAATAAAACAGATTTTATATTTCACTATATAAAGTTTATACGAACAAACTACAACAACTTTTCATTTTTTGTAAAATTTTATGAGAAATGGCCTCAATATACATGTGTTGGGACAGATGTGCGTTAAAATGGAGTTGTTACAGAGCACTGAACAATACGTTATCATTTTCCAGTAATATAGATGGTATTCACAGAACAATCATATTCTAGGTTTTTTTTTGTAATTACACTGGAATACCGCAGCATCCTATGGTATATTGATGTCCCATAAAGGGGACGGGAGACACTGGGGGGTCATCACTGGGTAAAGTCATGGATCATATAAGAACCCAATCCCTTATACAGTTTTCTCTTATACATTATCACCCTGACTGAAATATTCTTACAGAGAGATGGAGGGGGAAGCAGAGAGCTGATCACTGGGTGTCACCCTCTTCTGACATCAATGATGGTACCCCCCCCCCCCCCCCCCCCCCCCTTTAATATTTGGGCAAAGGGGTCCGCAACATGATTTTCCCTATATCCCATTTGTAAAAAATTTATATATTTTTAGAGAGCCAACCTAACGGTGTGGCTGGCCCCAGCAACTTTCACTGCAAATAAAGAAGGGTTTAGGTCAATGAGGTCCATTAAACATAATTCAATTCATTCTGACAAAAATATATGCACCATTGATATCCCAAACCAATGGTTGAAATATAAGGCAGTATTAAAAAGTACAATCGGTGGTTTGGGATATCGATGGTTCAACTATTTTTAATGGTCAACAGAAAAAAGGAATCCACACTCCATGGGTGAAGTTAAAATCCTCTTGCTTTATTCAGTATCCATACAGTTAATGTACATCCAGGATGTTATCACCCCTCTTCTCTGGACCCCCTGTGCTACAGTTGCATCTAAAGCGAAGTGACATTGCTGTACAATATAAAACTCATGTGCCGGACTATATGTTTTGTTGGAAATGTATTTTTAATGGTCCTCATTGACTTAAACCCTTCTTTACGAGTCACCGACCTTCTCTAACATTTACATTTTTTTACCCTTTACAGTTTCGTTTCTGTTTAATACTGAAAAAAAACACTTCTGACCTACCATCTCCAGACTGCCCACAGAGATCTCCATGGTCTCCACCATCTCCATGTGCTCACTCATTGACATTTGTTGAGGGGTTTTTGTTTGTATTGTAATTGATGGGTTTTGCTGGAAATGTTACTAACAAACAGCGGAGTGCAGCTACAGAATCCAATATATAATCAAAATGTCCCAGTTTGGGTTCTTTTAATGGGAGCAAAGCATTACACATGTTTCTCGTATCTACTTTTATTTATAAAAGGCACATTTAATAAGTTTGAATCTTTGGTGTAATGCTCCTATTGATTTAAACCACTTTCATGAATTATTGAAATGACGCTTTGCTGGGCCGGGATAAATTACCATTTTGAAATGCAGACATGTGTCTAGCTGAATGAGACGCTCCGTTTGAAAAGACTGTATTTGATGTCATCATTACGTTCGGTGAATGAACGCTCTGCAACTCTGTGGCAGTAATGGTTTTGGACAGATACAATTTGGTTGTAATTAATCATTTTTTAGGATCATCTTTCAAATAAATGTCTGCCACTTCTTAATATGAATATCAAATCCAATACATTTCTAAGTAAAAGGTGTGTGGTTGTAGCATCACCCTGGTGTTATTGATTCCATTTCCTCTTTTATACCTCCCTTTTTTTTGTATTTAAATATGTTTCCTTATTTCTTTATTGCCCAATGTTGTATATGTGTAATACATGACGGCAGTTGGAATGTGAAAAACATTGCGACACTTACAGCTGAATCTATAACTTGTTTTAAATGCGAGAAATATACTTTACATATTGATGTCCTTGCTTAGCCAAGGGGTAAATAAAGGCTTTGAAGGATTTTGGGCCGCTTTGAAAAATGTTGACAGACCGGTTTAGGGAGTTGCTGTAACCTTTTCAATTTTCAGGCTGATTTCCTGCTTCAGCTTCCAGTGACAATCAATGGCTTGTTTGGCCAGTATCCCAGCCCTGTGTGTGTGGACATACAATTGTAAATGAAGCTTTTATTTTTTTACACTGCACCTTCCAATCTGACCCCTTGTGCTGGTTGTCTGCAGATGTACACAAGTCATTGCTAGGCCACAAATATACATTCCCAACTAATTAAAGGATCAAAGGAGAATGGTTGGCAAACTATAATCCACTCTGTATGGTAAATATCCTTATCCATATATACAAAATGGCAATCCATTTGGACTTTATACTTTGATCATCTATGGTAATGCAAAGAAACGTTCGATCTATGAGATTTATTTAGCAGAAACCTTTGTAATGTTCACCAGTTTTCCAGTATGTATCGTTCCAGATAAAAGACTGCTGGCTTTATACTAAGAAAATATTGACCTATGCCAGTGATGGTGAACCCTTTTGAGGTCAAGTACCCAAACAGAAACACGTAACCCACTTTGGCATTCTGACCCTGAGGTTTTAGTTTAAACAATGGGATATACAGATTTTTTGCCAGCAACGGATACGATTATTTTTTAAATAAGGCTCAGGGGTGAACCAGAAAGTTAACACCCCCGTGTTGTATTTCCCCTTGATAGTCAAGGGTGAGGGGACTTTTTAGGGCCACATTTTTGAAATTGGTGTTCTTTGTTCACTACATCTACAGCTGAATAAAATGTTGCTTACTTTTATTGTGCCTCAACATGAGGCCCACAGACCTAAAATGACATCAACATTCCTATGTACATTCCACAAATTCTGGATGCAGTGCGATGACAATATCAATGTATACATATGATCAAACAAAAGGTACAAAAAACATATACACAATTAGTTAGGACAAAGGATTCTATAGCTTAGAATCCACCCCAAAGATCATTTAGATTTTTCTTCTTCAGGGGGTATTAGTGTCCAGTGTGGTCCTAAACAGCTGTCACAGTAGGTCAGTCTATGCCAAGGGTATTGGTTTATAATGTGGTTACTGCTACCACATCCATTACTGGCCACAAATCCTACTACAGCCACATGGCAGTTTGAAATGGTGCCCGATACAGGAAAAAGGAGAAAGCAAAGAGCTCAAAAACCCCACAGGACTTGAGGGGAACTTCAGCATCCTCACTGCCATGGCAGCGCCGTTGCTGTATCCTTATTAACGGTCAGTTTTGAGACCGTGGCTGTACTTTTTATGATGCTGTCATAGTCAAGTAGACTAGTCATGATGATCACAGACACAGTTAAGGAAACCAAGTGTCCATCAATAAACAACTATTCGAAATGTTCTGTAACAGTCAACAAGACAATAAAACAAAAAAAAAGTAGACTAAAACCTTAAATTTCATGGTGAATTTTTAGTATGTCCACAAATATACGCTGCTGTCTATTTTGCCAGCGGAGTAAAGGTCCAGAATATATTGTTTCCCAAGCTGAAAAAAAAATAGCTTCCCGTCCCCACCAGAGACAGATTGCAGACCCGCTGATACAGTCTGTCTACGCATGCCAATAGAGACGGCTCTGCGTGCGGTTTTGGGGATGCATGCAGTAGGTTCACTATTACAGTCCTAGAAGGAAAGAATCACATTTCTCTGGGTTTCTCGCTGATCTTCACATTCACCCTGCTTGCGAATTTTATTAAAGACTATAGTCCCCCATACACCTTAAGATCTACCAACAACTATGTAGTGCTGGGTCCTCCCTGATAGAATACAAAGTGATTGGAAGGATAAGAAAGCCCCTTATATTACATGGTTTTGGTAGAACACAATTTGATTGTACAGAAATTGTATGGTAAGATTGTAAGGTGTATGGGGACCTATGAAATTGTATTGTGCAGGAAGAGCTTTGTACATCCACAAAAAATATGACCTGAAAATGTTTCCTGTAATGTGTGTTGTAACAGCAGCGAGATGCTCTTTTCTCATTCTGAAGTCAATTGTCTTGACCCACTTACTGATGAAGAGTCCTTTTGTGTTGGCCAATGACATTGGATGGCCAATTTAGCTTGATGGTTAAATGTATGTTGCGCTGTCATTTTAGAGTCATCGAAATGACCTATGAATCATAGTCGGCAATATGATTTAGAGGTCTTGAGATTCATAATCCTAGGATTTGTGCTGTTTGTCAAGTTGCTGGGTTTCCACCTCACCCCCCTTCCCCAGAAATGTTGGGCATATGTTTCCAGCATGTGTGTATGAGACTAAATATTAAACATATATATTCCTAACAAGCAGGTTACTAGGGCACCTATAAATTTAAGTCTTTTTTATTAAATTTTTTTTATTAAAGAAGTATAATAGAGAAATTATTTACGATTACTATTTGATTATGTATTTGTGTGAGGAAGGGATAAGTGTGGTACAAGAGGATTTCCTATAAGGCTGCGTTCCAGAGTTCAGGCAGGTAGATGCTCCTATTCAATTGATATCTGTGTGGGAGATTTGAGCATGCCCAGACTGGTGGCATCATTGCAGAGAGAAAATTACCAGGAATGAGGGAGACTAATGTAAACGTTGAATAGCAAAAGTTAATTTTGGATTTGCTTGCAATATAAGAATTAACAGATACAGTGAATATCACCAAGTAATTCCTTACTGCATTGGCTATGCTATTTACCCCTGTGATTATCTTAAAATATGCTCAAATTAGTCATTTCATATGGTGGAATTTTTTGACTGTGAATAAATGGCAAAGCCCCTGAACATGGCAAACGTGATAAGGGTTTTGTGAAAGATTTTTTAGATTTATTATTAGTATATACCTTTTTTTTTTTTTTTGCATTTTTTTTGTTGTTGTTGAAACAATATTTAGAATTTTCATTTTTGTAGTATACACTTCTCTACAGCTCCAGCGGGTTTGGTGATGAGTGTTCAGGGGCTTTCAAAAAAAGAATTCAACCATTACTATTTGTCATAACCGTAATCTGTATTGTACAATATGGCTTTGAAGCCATAAAACATGGCAAGGGAACTTTGCTTTTTTTGAACCAGCAAGTGATTTCTAGTTAAAAAAAGAAACTTTGATCAGCATTTGCTGAACTCTTGAGAATCGTCAGCAATTAATGGCGGATCTTCACAACCCATTTCACACGCCCATTATTGAAGAGCATATTCTGCAGAATTTCATCAGACACCCCTAGTTGTATTTACATAAATATTCACATTCCTCTGTAGCTACGTATGTCGCCATAACTGCTTCCTTGTGCACTTCAATTTGAAAACACATTTTAAAGGTTAATGTATGGTGGTAAGTGACAGGCTATATCTGGATCAAGTCTATAGAAGTGGTTCATGGCTTTCTGGTTTTAGTTCTTCATGGGTTGCTAATTGAAATGACCACAGTAAGTATAATTAACTTAACTTTTCTACTATAAATGTAATTATTATTTTATTATGTAAAAAAAAGTTATTATTTGAAAGCAGGGTACAGACGTGGGGATATGGGTCAAATTGATGGCCGTTTCGAGTGCCTTGTGTGCTCACGGCCATCTATCTGACCCATATAATCTGCCCCTATAGCTGTTTTCGAGCGGAACAAAGCAATCCCGCTTGAAAACAGCCTTAGCGGACATGACCGTTAATACGGTCTTCTCCCATATCTGACAGCAGCGTGATGACGTCATCACGCTGCTGCAGGGTACATCGGACGGCTCGAATATTGAGCTGTCAGTACCCTTTAAAACAGGACTGGATTAGTAAAGCTAGCCACACACGGTTCGATTTTGGTCCAATCGATGCTCGATTAGATGAATTTTTTCATCGATTGAACGAAAATCGAGGAATGCCCACATGGTACGATCGACGATAATTGTTCGATGAAGGCAGAAAATCGAATCGAATTTTGATCGGACATGTTGGAAAATCATCGTCGATTGTGCCAAAATCGTTTTATAATCGTCGATGTTTGTGGTGTTTCTCCTGGATCGATTAGATTAGATTTAATAACATAGACCACTTCAATCTGGAATTCAAACTTTTCAATACCAAAATCGACGATTTTAGTAATATTTTGGAATCGAAATCTCACCACAATCGCAAACTCAATGTGGGGTGTATGTTGATGCGATTAAGATCGATTTTCGATTAGACGATTGAATTCCTCGATCTAATCGAGCATCGATTGAACCAAAATTGAACCATGTGTGGCTAGCTTAAGAGCCCTTTAGATTTCTCTGTCAGATTTCCTTTAGATATCCTTCTTACCAAAACCATGTAATATGAGGGACTTTCTAAACCATCAAGTCTACCTGTGTTCAATCACAGAGGACCCGGCACTACATAGTTGTTGGTAGATCTAAGATCTAGGATATCTGACAGAGAGATCTAAAGGTGTATGGCCAGCTTAACTAACATGTATTGTATTTTTTTTGGGCCCTGTGGTCCCGTTTCTCCGACTTCTGAATAAAAATGAGGACAGATCTCAGGCCTCAATGAGCAAAGTATTGGGAAAAGAAAAGTAGGTAAAGGCGTTCATTTATTTGAAAAGTCTGCATGATTTAGTGAAACTACATACAAGGTCTTAAAGCAACCAGACACTATGTGGTCAGGTAGAGCAAACCGTAACAAATAGCCATTAAGTATGAGTTTGACCATTTTATATTCAAATTTTTTTTTTTTTAATTCAATTTTTTGTTTTGCATTTTTCAGTAACAAATTAAGAAAGGAATAGAAACTAAGTTAGAAAGTCATCCAGCAGCCCTGAGAGGTGGCTTTTTTTAGGCCAGTGATAAAAGGGAACTATACACACAGCAACTTTTACTTTGATGGATCTTCTATTAAATCGGCTTGTGCAATTTAAATATGGACGGTCGGTCTAACCTCGATCAGTGGTACCAGCACACAGTGTGACCAATTCAACACCGGTGGATTCTTTTCCTTAGTACATGCTCCATAGTACCATTACATCCAACTCCCTAGAATATCCGCCAGATACTGGTATGATGAACTGAAACTTACCAACATGACTGATTAATGCTCCATCGATTTTATATTGGAATTTTATCACTTTTGGTCGATTGATTCAGGCAATCAACCTTTTTAGGTCCATTGAACAGGAAAAAAAAGTGTATGGCTATCCTTAGAAGAATCTGCTCATAAAACTTTTCCTTTTTTTATGTTTTACTAGAAAAATTGATTTTTTTAAAAACCTGGTTTCAGGGACCAGTGAGCATACCTGAATAGGACCCAGGGGTTCCCAACCTGGGGTCTTGAGATTGCAGAGGGGGTGTACCATTAGTGGCACCGGATGGGGGATGATGCCCTGTGCTCAGATCTGTGCGCCCCCCTCTGTAAACCTAGTCTAGCTTGGGCTGAAAGAACTCGCTGCTGACGGTGCCCTCTTGTGGAAGTTTTAATTTTTTTTACTAGAGATTGTACATTTGACTGACTTTGCAAGTTACAAAAGCCCCTGAACATAGTATTGTAAGAAGAGTTGTGTGTATCAAGTTAGGAGGGAGGGATGTTGCCCCAGAGCTTCCTGTAAAAAAAAAAAATGTAGTGGGTGTATGGTAAGAGTCGGTGCTGGGGGGTCCTGGCTTGTCTTGGAAACGGGCAGGGAGGACCTTAAGGAAAAAATGTTGGGAACCACAGATGAAGACCACTCGAGGAAACAAATAGATGAAATTTCTGGTCATGGACATCATGGTTACGAAATGAGAGTTTGATGGTTCTTGTGGTCCATCAATGAGCAAAATGATGCAGGATCATGGAAGTCATGGTTTATTTACTTTTTGTAATAGTGAGTTAGAAAAATATGGTATATAATTTTAACACAGCGGGATGGTCTATAACTAAGAAAGTAAGCTAGGGCTGTAGTTTAGCTTGAATCCAGCCTATGTTGTGATGTCCTCTGCAGCTATAGAAACTCATTCTATATGTTCTTCTAGGCAAAGTGTGCAAGCTTGATCTTGTTTGCAGGAAACCATTATGTTTCAGTTTGAGTTGATATTACTATGGTTAGTAAGAATAATATATACACATGAAGTGCACAGTCATTTATCATGTGTTCTCTGCTGTACAGAGCAGAACAAAGATGGGAAGCCACACTTTCATGATGTGGTGACGTTCTAGCCAGAGGCAACTAGGCTCTCCATGAGAATTACTCCTTCCTGGGAAAAATCAAAGCTTTAAATGTGGTCTTTTTAATGTTGTCTTATGTGAAATGACTTGGTTTTGTTAATAACGGTCTTTGTAGATGTTGTGAATCGTAGACACGAGGATGAACTTGCAGATTTAATCAATTAAAAAGCTACGTCTTGAATGTTTGTTAGTCTTCTTCATTGAGACCCTTCATCCCCAAATAGTGCGTTCTTCTTATACAGGACCGTACAGTTTTCTGCTGACGTGCTAAACTGTAAGCCTCTGGGATGCCTTGAGATCTCCTTCAGCAACTTTTTAGGGCAAACTGAATAAATTGCGTCTGGGACCTTGCAAGGCTTGCTTGAGCAGCTTCAGTAATTTATATTTCAGCTAAATGGGTTCTCTACAGAGCTGCAAGGGCTGCACTTCAGTACAAATGGCTGCTTAGGTCTGTGGGGTGAAACCAGAAAAAGAGCATTATTTAACTTGCCACTTTCTCCCCTGAGGGCCTGTACGCTTCTCATATAGGAGTTTCCAAGGCTAGTTCTGCATTCTTGGAGTTCATCCCTTGCAATATAAAGACTATTTGGCTTTGCATCACAGGGGACAGTATTGCTTTCTTTTGCACCTGGTTATTTGCAGAGGATGCTGTGGGCAGGTAGAAGAATTAAGAAGTTTGGTAAAACATCTAGAAGGGGCATATAACCTTTCAATGTGAGGGTAGACAGACTGCAAGATGAAAGAGATTTTTAAATCGAATTTAATTTAAATAATGATGATAAATACTAAATTAATTATGATGCGTCGTACTTCCACACAATTTATGTAAAATTGAGTACCGTATTTTTCGGATCATAAGATGTAACTGACCAAAGGACGCCCCCAGTTTTTCTAAATACCATTACTTACACCAAGCCGTGGCTCTTAAAAGTCCCCTCGCCCTGGATTCTCAAGGGGAAATACAATACGGGGGTACCAACCTTTTGGTTTACCCCTAATTCCTATATATATTCAATTTGGGATGTGGGTCAGTATACCTAGGGAGATTCAATCTAAAAAGTGCGAAAAAAATATTAAAAGCTACCCTGTAATACCAAATTTTAGCCACTAGTAGCACTTCACGGCATCTCGCGTCATCTTTCTCGCACATCGGGTAGAGGGGGAAGCTGTGTGCAGATGGCTCTCTTTGACGGCACTCATGCTGCAGCTTTCATACACAGTCAGAGATAGATGAAAGAGCTGCCAGCCTGCATCTCTCCCATCTATCTCTCTCTGCTCTTCAGTGGTTATTTCAGCAGGCCTCTGCTGATATAAACAGTACAGACAGGAGATGCAGCTATTGGCTAATTGTATTGCCTTAAGAGGGAAGACGCTGATGGGGAGCCAAGGTGCGTCTACCTGTGACCAACCACAGCTCTTAGATTTGTTAATTAAATTTTTTACCCAAATTATAAAAATTAAACACACACATCTCTATACCTTGTCACATGGAGGTGCTGAGTGTAATTTTCCAGCATCCGAGATTCTCTTGTCATTACAGTAGTTGTTCTAGTTCTGTTTGTCGGGAACATTGTGTGTTAACGTCCCAGGTTATTGGAGAATTTCTTTTCCTCTCAATTGTGATTGCAAACGCTCTGCAACCTGTAATTTACCTGATTATTGTACGCGTCTCTCCAGTCGTACGTTGTTTCTCAGTTGCTGTTCCATTGCTGTATTTTACAGCCAAGAATTGCTGCTACTTCACTGATTTTCTGACTAACCGAAGTAATTGTGTGTAGATGCATTTTGCTAAGCCCAGCGGTAATCAGCATTCGCTGAGGTTCTAACCAATCGGTCACAGTCACTCTGACCCGCGTAGCCGCTGACTTCAGGTAGTTACCAACCTGGGATTAGTTGTAAGACGGAACGAGCAGTATTGTCCACATTTCAGAGGTGTAAGGAGATTGTACACCCCGGTATTCTGGACTGATTTCCATAGAAATGTAAATGAGGACACCGAATACAAGAGAAAAGTTATTCTGGTTGTCTGTTATCTCTGGCAGCACTCTCTTCTATACTTTAAAGTTGCCCATGGTTACATTTTTATGTTCAACTGACTTCAAAAAATCAATAGTATAGGTGATGGAAATAAATAAACATAAAAGCAATCAAGTTGTGATCGATCCGTCATGTTGGTAAATTTCAGCCAAGTTTGCAGGTTTTCTTGGTATATCGATGGATTTATATCCGATGGTATTCTGGAGCGTGCGCACAGACCGTTGGAAAGGAATCTATCACACGGTGTGCTGGTACTATTGATGTTTGACTGACCGTTCATATTTCTTTTAATTGCAAGCTTTAACTCTTTTTCATGCACCGGCACTACATAGCAGGGATATATACCTTCCAATCACTATGTATTCTATCAGGGAGG
>CM070033.1:25305109-25319265 GCA_036250615.1 Ptychadena robeensis
CGGCACTACATAGTTGTTGGTAGATCTAAAGGAAATTGTATGGAGTGATCTACAGGTGTAGGGGAGGCTTTAAGGCCCCCATCCACGTAGCAAGCCACGGCCAATGTGCACGGTCGCTCCGCAAAATCGTCCGCGGGTTAGGGTGTTGCTTGTCTGTCGGCCCCCACTCGCTGCCTGTGTGGGGGCTTTACACTCAAACAACTCTTAACAGTTCAGGCTTTTATTTACAACTTTCTTTTCTAATCCAGGACAATGCAGAAGCACTTCGAAGTGGACAAGCAGATCTGGTCACAAATGTCTTCAGATAAAGTTGTTTAATATTCTTAAAAGATATCTGTGATGACACAGTTATTGGAAGTTTTAGTTCAGCGTATCCCTCATAATGTGTAGATGAAGATATAACGTAGATTGGTAGGGTATGTTCTCTGCTGCAGATTTATATTTCTCTCAGCTTTCCTGCATTCTGAATAATATTTTTATGCCCCACTATAAAAATGGTCTCATCATCATGCTGACAATATGGTGCCGGAGCTGTCAGTCCGGCCTAGCACCTTGCACTAAAACATTCAATCATTTCATTTTCTGCTCGCTTTTCCAGAGAGGCGTTTCACATGCCCATAACCTTTATGAGGACATATTTTTCTGGGTTTCAGTACCAATTCTTCATCCAAGCCTATTTATTCCAAACTGTGTAAAGCCATCCCAATGGAAAGTATAGCACAATCCCTTCTTGACAGAGTAGCTGAATAAGACACTATTGGAAAGATCTTGGTGCTGTAAGGCTGATCTCTGCTTGTTATGTTCTATATATGGTGTGTATATGTGTTTTCATATATCTGTTTACACTTCTTTCAGACCTGCTTAACATGATTTAAATTAAGAGCACTCTCCTTTTTAAAAAAACTGAAAACATAGATTTTTGTGTTTTGGAGTGCTTACAAACTGCCCTGCCTGTCTTGTCCAATCCCATCCATTGGAAAGTTTGATATTCTTTTTGATAGAAGTTTGCGAAGGAAGATTTATTGATTGTACAAAGAGCTCTCTGATCAAGTGAATATACAGAATGTTCCAGCAAAGTATGCAGGACTGGATCATGCTGTATTCATTCTGTATCCCTTCAGCCAAAAGGCCAATGCCAGGAGGTCTATACTGCAGTAAAACTTTAGCATTGTTTGTTTATACACTATTGTTTGTTAAGCATTGTGTGTTTATACATTAGCCGAACCCATTTTCTGAACATGCTGATCAACTTATGAAGAGACACATTTTACAATCTGGCACTAACTGCTTACCAATTAACAGATTACCCATCTATATACATATGGAAGGAGATATGAGTCTTTGTCTCAAAATGTATTTATTGCAATGCAGAATGTTAATGTAAATACACAACTCATGCTATCCAATTATAAAATGTGTCTCCCAATGAGTTGGGCAGTGTTTAGATAAGATCTCCCTCTTGGCAGTGGTTTTTTGGCTTGGCTAGAGGGAATGGAACAGATTTCTGCCTCTTGGGATGTAGAGCTATTGCTTCCAGAATGGCTGGGACTAAAGAAAAGATTTTATTTTTTTTACACATTCCGACCATAAGAAGCTGTTAAAGTGCGTCTTCAGATCACAATGATGGGAATAGTGGTGTAGACCCAGTACATGATGTCCTTTGGTAACCTGACAGCAGATAGCGAAGAACGTATTATCCATTGTAAGTACACTGCAAGCTTGCAGACTGAAATGTACCATTCGAGTATTGATTTTTACCCTTCAACTCCAATCATTTCCTCCTCTTTTCTGAGCTTATAAGAGACCAATATCGGTGACCCCTGAGGTCTGGGGGTAGTCAACTATTTTTATATATTCATGCTTACCCAAGGAAAATAAATGATGAGCCTTCCTTATACTCCTCTTGCTGTGATGTCATTAGGCTTATAACATTTTGGTGTTTACTCCAAATCACTGCAGAAATCAGCTTCAATACAGAGCATACAACACATGTATATATATAAGATAGGATTGCCACACCAGATTACACAAATTGCACCTATTGTGCCCATTGCTGGGCCTGCAGACAAGACTTATTGTATTCTCAATGTTGGCTACTTACTTAAAACTCCAGGTGTCAATGATAAAAAAAATATCTGAGTGTTGAACGTTTTTTTTTTCCCTTATAGGGCATGTTTCCACTTAGGGGTTTGCCCGCTGTCTGAATTGTGGCGCAGTGCCAGTTGGAGAACGCTAGTACCCAGCAATCCCCCATGGTCTCCATCAAGGGCACAGACCTCCAGGAAGGAAGTGTGTGGCAAGATGTCCTTTCCCAACCCCGCCACTTCCTGCCTGATTGCGCCCATTCACTGTGCGGTTAAGAATCCATGGACCTCTATGGGTGCAATCGTCCGGGATCCAAAACCACATTTCAGTCAGTCGCTGGCCGCAATAATGGGCACAATTGATTACGATCACCGCACCGCGATTAAAATAGTGTGTGACCGCTGACAATCGCTTAAGTGGAAAGAAGCCAGAAAATCGGGTGACACAATAGGACGAAAAGGTGGGTTTACATGTGTAGATTTTTTGTTCGATCAACTGCAAATTCGATTTTTTGGTCGAACATCGTTCGTCCATTTATTGAATGTACCAACATGTTCGATGACCCTTTGAACGTTTTTTTTTTTTGTTAGAGATCGAACAAAATTTATCCATCAAACAAATTGGCCATTCTAGATTTTTGTTCAATCAACCAGAAAATCGTTCATTGATTGAACGAAAAAAATCTACATGTGTAAACCCACCTTTACAGTGGACCTATTGGAATCAATGTGTCAGTACTGGACTAGACTCAAGCTGGGCATATAAACCAGGGTTGGGGAAACGTTTTGACTCGTGGGTCAAAAAGTGTTCACACACCAATTAGAAGTAGCTGTTTTAAACATTGTAGGAAAGTTGATCTGAAGATTTTAAAGCTGGCCATACACAGTCTTGTCGATCTGCCATAACTCTCTGGTTTATCACTCCACTTCATATCATTACTTTGTCCTTTAGGTAATGTGATGCCCCATGGACGTACTTGTTAGATTTTCATGACTACAGCAATATTGGTGTGGAAGAAAAAATACCACTTCAAGATTATTTTTTAACTCTTTATTTAAATATTAAAACATATAACAAACCTTTCCATAACCCTAGGAGACCAAATATTAAAAATGAAATAGACAACAACTCACACAATAGTGTGACATACAACATACAAGGAGTATCCCCATAGAACGTTTTCCTCGCATTTTGTGACCCTGCGATGCATTCATGTTGTTAGTCTGGAAGTCTCACACTGTTAAGCTAGCCATACATGGTTCAATTGACATCAAATCGATCATCAATTGAGAGTTTTCGATCATTAAAACTTATGTTCGATTGTAATTGATTCGAATACAACACCACATTGAGTATGCAATCAAGCTGACCTTTATTGAAATTTAATCGTTTTTAAACTTCGAGTAATCAAAAAGCGATGGTTCACAGGAGTGAATCAAAAAATTGACCATGATTGCACAGATTGATCAAAAACCCATAGGTCATATCTTGCATTTTAATCCAGTACATTATACATCGTGGCAAAAGGACACTGGGACACACAATCATTAGGAGATTGTCACATAGATCGCCATTTGCTGCGTGTGTGTCAGTGAACGACACACAGCACAATTGAGCAATGCATGCTTGCATGGTTTAAATGACTGTATTGCATTTCCCTTCCTCCTCGCCCAGAAGTTACAGTATGCTAATTGATTGAATCGCATCTCAATTGGCGGGTCAAACCACATTAAAAAAATTAGACACAAATGTGGGACAATCAATCAAAATTTTCCACTGTTCCGAACCTCAAATTTCGATCGAGAAAATGACAATTAATCGAATTTCAACGATCGTACCTGTGGGACATTGCTGTCAATTTTCAAATCGACCGACAAAAAAAATGATCGAATTACATTGATTGTACAGTCAATTGAACCATGTGTGACTAGCTTTAATCATTTCCTGGGATTACATTGAGACACATGTGTACATTACATTGTTGTGATAGAGTTGCACAAGTTGTATCCTTCCTCCTGCTGTGGTACACGTCCAGACTTAAAGATCAGTGCGATGGTGGAAAATAACCCTCTGAGAAGGAACATCACTACTCGTCTATTTTTACTATTCCTTCTCGTGATGTGTTGATGTGGAGGGTGGTAGAACATCGTTGTTATCCACACTAGTAAAGTGTTAGCAGCACATGAATTCATTATCACATCTGCGTAGTGCTTGCTGGCACAGGTGATGCTTCTGCTTCTCCGCTGACGTGATTCTCTAGTGACCTTGATCTTGGGATGCTTCATCTTTAATCATTTACTACTGACATCTCGCTACCTCTGAACTAGCTATAGAGAAGGAGAACTGTCACTTCTCAGTCAGCGGAATTCCTGGTGCATGGACATGGCGACACACCGATGTAAATGGCAATTAACACACCGGCTTCTCAGGATAAATCATTATCAGCGCAGCGTAGAAACTGCTGATAGCATTCAACAGCACACAGTGTGAGGATGGCTGAAATGATACTTGAACACCAAAAACACATCTGTCTCTAGACTGAGCGTGAAAGGGGAAAAGAATAAGCAGCAAGGCGTCTGCGGAAATGTTAGGAGGAATGGCTTACAAAGTGAGCAACGCCACACTGGTAGTATGAGACATCAATACAGATCAAACACCATGTATGTCTGACCTGAATGATCATACACATTGCTGCTCAGTACATGAACCATACTCTGTCCTGTTATACTATAGAACAGCGTGGTTACCGCATGGATAACCTCTGACCATTGGTTCTTACCTTTTAAGTTATTTACCACATAAATAGTTTTATTTCAGACTGTTAGATTGTTGCATTATATCTCTGGTCATGTTGTGTGTTTATGAAAGTATTTGTCATTGCCAGTCCTGGGCTACATGACAACATTCAATTACAGATTTAAGCAGTATACAGACCTGCAGATATGGGCCAGATCGATGGCCGCTTCAAATGCCGTGCACACTCACGGCCATCTATCTGGCCCATATAATATGCAGCCATGTGAGTTTTCGAGCAGAACCAATCAATCCCACTAGAAAACTGCGATAATGGACATGACCGTTATTCACGGCCGATGTCCGTTGCTTTGCATGGAAACCGTGGGTCTCCAGGCAAAGCATCAGCTGAGCTGGAGAAAGAGCAGAGCTGTCTTTCCAGCTCTGGCGATATCTGACAGCAGCGCGCCGACGAAATCACGCTGCTGCAGGGAACATCGGATGGCTCAAATGTCAAGCCATCTGTTCTCTTTTTGAGTATGTTTTCACGCTAAGCGCAGTGCTTGTTGGGGATCCCGAGGGATCACATACACTTTAGCTGGCCGGCGTATGCTCTGTTCAAACATCAGCCGAAGCAGTAGTTAACATACTGGACTATGTTAACCCCTGCATCGACGGAACGGCTCAGCGCCATGAGAACACAGCATCCGCCAAGCAGGTTAAGTGTATGTGCTCCGTCACTTGGGACCTCCCGCCAAGCAATGCGCTTATCGTAGGGGATCCCGACGGATGTGAAAACATACCCTTAAGGTGGCCATACACGGTTTGATATTTTCATTTGTTCGACGTAAAACAAGGCGATTTTAATGATCGGACAAAAAAAGAGAACTAAACTTCATTTTAAAAAATCGATCGTAGGGTGGTCGAACATGGTAAATTTGGATCCATCTATTAAACATCGACTGTATATCGAACATCTGCTGGTACAAGCCAATGTATTGTGCTTTAGATCCCTCAGTATTGAAACCAACTGTGGAGGTACCTAAGCAATGTAACCAAAAAAAAAATGGATTTCTTCACTTTGTATATCCAAACTCCATTGACAGGTTTGTGTTGCCAGGTCATTGACAATGGGAAGTATAATAGTAAAATAAATAAATAGTAGCAGCTGGAGGTGGTTCCAGCACTGCAGATAACAATACATTAGCGTTCTTTGTATGTATCATATTTTGTAGGTTCTCTAAGACACACCTGAATATAACCTTCAGCCCTATATACAGCTGTATACCGAGGTTTGTTGTGCTTTGTGTGTCAGATGCGGATGATCATCTTTGACTACTACGGAAGGAAGTGGATGCTAAGCAGCCAACAGAGAAATGCTGGCTGCTCCACAATCATTTCCCTCAAGTCTGGGCAGCGGCAGCAATGTGACCAGCTGAGCTTTGAGTTTCAGGAGTCAGGCGTATCTTCCCATTGACCGCTTCCCTGCCTTCACTTCCTCTCTACTAAGCTCTACTTAGCGCAGTGCTTGACCCACCGGTGGGCAGATTGCGAAGACATGACTAATTGTCAGCAAGGTAATTAGATTGAGCTATAAACAGAAATGCAGCTGGAATTCCCATGTAGAATGGGGATGTGATGCAGCAGTTATGAAGGCCCATGACTTCCTGCGGTCCCTCGGTACTCTTGGACCGCGTCTCCTGACGGGCGGAATAGGTGCAGTCGCTCTTGCAGTATCGGCTAATTAAGTTGTTTAATGTTACCTCTGAGAATGTCTCACAGCAGCCATCTCCTATCAGCCGAGTGTGACGCTTCTTTCAGCAGAATATAATTATCTGCAGTGTTTATATAACCACTGATATTTAAGATGACTCTTCTAATTGCATTATTCGGGGATACAAAGCCTGAAGTCGTTATTGTGTGCAGGTTTTCAGGACTTAATTGAAATCACATCGGTGCTTTTATCTAATGCCTCATATTTTGAAACCTGTTCGGCCCAGTTGATTCTATCATAGCTGAATACAGATAATGTGTTTTTTTACTGGAAACATCAGATTTTCCACAATAGAATAGCTGATGCTAGATGCATGACCCCAGTGCTGACGCATGACTTTACTAGTCTTAAGCAGGGAACGCACGGCTCGATATTGGAGCCCTTCGAGGTTCCCTGCAGCTGCCTGATATCGGAGGAGCTGGGGCCGCAGCACTGCTGTGTCTCCAGATCGCGCGGTCCCAATGCAAGGCAATGGACATCGCCCGTGGTTTACAGTCATATTCGTTATCACTGTTTCAATCCCGCTCGAAAACAGGGATGGCCGCATATGATATGGGCCAGATGGTCGTGAGCGCGCACGGAGATTGAAGCAGCCATCAATCTGGCCCATATCTATACATGTGTTCCCTGTTTTACTCTGTAATGTCTGAAAGTGTACAGTTAGCATATAGCTGGATAGCATTACGCTGGGCACACACAGGTAGATCTTTAAATAGATTCAAATACAATCGAGTGCCATGCGCGCTCACGGGGCTTGATTGTGCTCTAATCTATTTACAAATCTCCCTGTGTATGCCTTCCTTTGAGCGGGATCAATAGATAAACTCGATTGAACGGAGTTCCAACATGTTGAAAAATCCCACATTCAATCTCCATTACTTTGAATGGAGACGTGAGTCTCCATGCAAAGTATTTGTCGTGCTGCTGCTCCTGGTGCTGTGTGAAGGGGGCAGGGCCAGCACATCTTTGTAAGGCTGTGTGCTGACTGGCTGGCTGCCTTTTTAGGCTCCAGCCTTGTGTTGTGAGTGAATCTCTCACAACACAACACGGGCTGCGAGCTGGGGAGAAAGGGTCCCCATTTAATGGGAATTTATGTGCCCATGTGGTGCACATTGATTTCCGTTCAGTTGATCCCAGATCAATCACAGCGTGGTGACATGTCACCACGCTGTGATTGATCATGTGTTGATTGCGCAGGAATTACCCGTGTGTGCGCCTAGCTTTAGGAGTTGACCTCCAACTACTACTGGAAATACTCCAACCTACTGGAAATACTTCTCAGCCCACTCAGGGCCGCCTCAGTGCTGGTTGTCTGTTTCAGGCTTCCTTGTCTTCTTCCATCCCCTTTGTGATGTTGCCATAGATAAAGTGGGTACAGTCTGATAACCAGAAGTAAATGTATAGAATCTAATGTCATTGTGAAATATTAAGATTTGATCAATGAAATAATTATAAAGCAATAATTAATGTAAAAATATCGTATGATGGGATAGTTTGGCATTCCGCTTTGTAGGATTCCTGTTACTCATAATGAAAATCTTTATGAAAAAGATGGCATAAAATTCTCAATAAATGGACAGCAAGGCATGAAAATGTATTACAAGCTATCAGCGAGCATCAAGGTTAATAAAGTGTTAATAATGGCGAGATTCATCTTTCCTGATTCCTGTTCATTAAATTGGAAGCCGCATATAAATATCTCTTTAATATAACAAAACATTTATGGTGGCTTATTTATAATGGTTTTAGATGTGTGGCACGCACAGAGATTCTCCATAGAGTTGGTAGATCCGTGTTTAATACTTACATGTTATTTGAAAGCGCTTATTGACTCCTAGGTAAAGGCCCCCATACACGCGTTGATTTGCAAGTCGATGGACCAGAAATCATTGCCTGTCCACATGTGACCTAGATAGAGCAAAATTTACCAAAAAATCAGTTGAAAAGTCATTGGACATATCGGAAAATTTTGAGCGATTGAGTATACATTGAATGTATATTGAATATTATTTTGTTGTGCATTTTGATTCGAATTTCAATAATTAGCATAGTTATACATCCAGTGACAGATATTTTTGGTGTGTTTACGATCGACTTCCTTTTGATTATGCTTTTGATCAGCCAAACAAACATCAATCAAATATTAGTCTCTCCATGTGGGGGGTGTATTTCATTTCCAGTTCAATTAATCGAACGTCTTACATAACATGTCAACATTGAATCTGACATCGATCGTAAAGCTAGGAACACACGGCTTGATTTAAGCGTACAATCGATGTAAATCAATGAAAATTTACATCGATTGTACCAAAATCGTAGCGCGGACACATGGTACAATCGGCGATTTTAGTTCGATGAAGAGCTTTACATCGATTGAAAGGTGATCAGACTAGTTGGAAAATTATCGTTGAATTGTACCATGATCGTACTACTTTTTCATTTTCATCGTACAATTGTATTCGAGGAAGTGATAGTTTACTGTTTGTAGGGTATCAATGGCATCGACGATTTTAGTCAATAATCAATGTTCTCTACATCGATATTGTACTACGATTGTATGACACTATAGCGCACACGGTACAATCGATAAAATACCAAAATCGAGGTTCTAATCTTACATCGATTGTATGCTTCAATCGAGCCGTGTGTTCCTAGCTTAAGGAAATTGAAACGTGTATGGGGGGGCCTTGACTCTATGATCAATTAAATAAACATTAGTATTGCTGTATTATACGTAGGATTATGTCTTCCTGCCAGTGACCCCTAACCACAAGACGGCACATGGGTCGTCCTGACACATCATACACAGAAAATACAAAGACTGCAGATCTTTGAAGATCCAAATGCACATAGCTGGACATTTATCACCGTATCTTACACACTACCCCAACATTTAACCCCCTTAGGGGAGCCCTTTGTACTGACCGTGAACTGATGGCTTGCATTACTCTGCATACTTACACTGCACTGGGAAAGCACAAGGTCCAAGTGATGAAGTGGAGATCTCAATACTAGGAGAATCTTTGTTTTAGGGAGTAACACCCCACATTTTCAAACATCTATCGATGACTGAATAAAGGGAACATATTTGCCCTCCCTTTAATTTTTTTCCCCTCCATGTGTAGGATCTGATACATTGAAATCCTAATGTCTTGTTTAGTTCACAATACTCAACAGAACAGATCTTCTCATCTATTTGCTTTAAAGGGAAACATGTGAGGCCCCATATCTGTAGCAAAGTTATAATTTGTAACCCTACAATAGTGACCTACATGCCCCTTTTTATATACCGTATTCTCTGGGGTATAAGACAACTCTGGAAAATCTTCTGAAAAGTTGGGGATCGTCTTATACGCTGCGTACTAAGACTTCCAACCCAATGACGTCTGCCTGTCACACAGCCGCAGCTCCCCCTCAGCCAGTTTTGATTGTTACATGTATACAATTTATGTCACTTGGATAACCGCAGGCAAACATTAATAACCATGAAAGGTTGCAGTTTGGGGTGTGAAATTGTAAATGTAAATTACTAAAAACTTTTAAAATTGTTGGAGATCTGGAGGTTAAAAGTCAGAGTATGCATATGTAAGGACATGTGTCCACTGCTTTGTCCAGTGCCGCGCTGGCACATTTGCCGGTGGATTTCCTGTGACTTGCAGGCAGTTTGCCCATGTCATAAGCATTTGAATTAAAATGACCATATTGACATCAAATCTGATGGGGTTTTTTTATTTGGTGTGCGTTGGTAGAGGGGTGGTCTTATATGGCGTGAATATCCCAAACTATATTTTAACTGGAAAAGTTGGGGGTCGTCTTAAGCTAGCCATACACGTGTAGGATTCCATGGCCAATTGATCACTCATCCAATTGATTCCAGCGATCTCAGCGGGAATGGGAGCTGCGATCAATCTGCCAATTAAGAGTATCCGATCACTGCATACCACCTTGTCCAATTGATCACGTCCAATTGATCGGGGGCTCAGAATTGGATCCGACAGAGAACTGCCCGATCGGCCCTGAATCAATCTGATGGAACCAACATGTTGGTTCTCTGTCGGATCCAATTCTGAGCCCCCGATCAATTGGACGTGATCAATTGGACAAGGTGGTGTGCAGTGATCGGATACTCTTAATTGGCAGATTGATCGCAGCTCCCATTCCTGCTGAGATCGCTGGAATCAATTGGATGAGTGATCAATTGGCCATGGAATCCGACACGTGTATGGCTAGCTTTATACATCCAGTCATCTTATACACCGGAAAATAAGGTTTTATTTTAATTTACTTTACCAAACTTAATTTTCTTTTTTTTGTGGAGGAATTCTTAAAAAAAAAAAAAAAAGCTCTTATCCTTTAGCTACATTTCAAAACATACTGTAAATGTCTTTGCTTGGCTTCTATTTTGGAGACAAAGCTTATTAAGCTAGGGCTAAATCAAAGAGCTTCTATCAAGGCTTATTGTAAATCCGACGGACACTCGCCTTTGTTATATAATGGTGGAATGAGGTGTGCTAATGCTGGCTAAGGATTACATAGGCTGCCCACTCCTTGATTTTCAGTGCAGCAAACATTCTAGTTCTGATTTGTCAAGTTACAAGAATGCGTAAAATATTTTTGAGGCTGAAGAAACAGTATTTACAGCATGTTATTATGTGTATATAAGGGAACCATGACTCCTTAGGATAAAACTTGGCCTGACCTTACAATCTTACCATCCAATTTCTGTGCAATCCACTTTTCTCCTACCAAAACCATGTAATATGAGGACCTTTCTAACCCTTCCAATCACTATGTATTCTATCAGGGAGGACCCGGCACTACATAGCAGTGATATATACCTTCCAATCACTATGTATTCTATCAGGGAGGACCCGGCACTACATAGCAGTGATATATACCTTCCAATCACTTTGTATTCTATCAGGGAGGACCCGGCACTACATAGCAGTGATATATACATTCCAATCACTATGTATTCTATCAGGGAGGACACTATAATACATAGTTGTTGGTAGATCTAAAGGAAAAAGGTGTATTGGGGGCTTAAGGTTTGGGAGTCTATAGATTATCAGGTACATTTCATCTAGTGAGATACATAATAGAGCATAGGGGTCCAGGGACCCAATTTGGCCCATTGAGCAAATAATTTTGGCCCACAGCAAATCTGCTAGATCTATTTTCTTGGCAGCCCCCTACTAGCTACATTTACTTCCCCTCCATACTTTCACTGGCGGAGTAGGGAACTTTGAGCCCTGGCTGCTCAGTGGTGGGGCCCAGCATTACAGTGAGCACATGCTGCCCAGAGTATGCTGCAATCCATAGTTCTCTACTCCCAGAGTTGGAGGACAGAAACGTGGTGCGTGCAGCTCGTAGGGGGGCTGCAGTGAAGGGAGAGCTGGGAGAGGGGTAAAAAGATGGGTCTGGGGGAAGACATAAACTGTGCACACAGGGATAGGGACATACATCAACTACAAACACTGTATGTACATACAAGAATGGGGATGGGGGCATACATGGACTACACACACTGTACACACAGGGATAGGGGCATACATGGACTACACACACAGAAACCCATACTGGGATGGGGACATACGTGGGCTACATACACTGTACACACAGGGATGGGGGCACCCATAAACTACTAACACACTGGGATGGGGGCATCCCACACACACTGTACACACAGGGATTGGGGGGCATACATGGGCTACACACACTGTACATACAGGGATGGAGGGACCCATGAACTACACACACACACACACACACACACACACACACACACACACACTGGGATGGGGGCATACCACACACACACTGGGATGGGGGCATACATAAACTACACACTGTACATACAGGATTGGGGGCACCCATGTACTATGTGTGCCCCCCATAGTGGACCTATGACTATTAAAAAAAAAATAAAAAATAATAATAATATAAGGTTGGCCCACGACTTTGTCCAAGTTTTTACACTTGGCCCGCAGTGTATGCGAGTTTTACATTCCTGATATAGAGGATATGATCCTGCTCAGGATTTGTCTACAGAGTGACAGACCGTTGTGTTGCATTCATTCTGCTGAAGTGGCTACCATGCACTACTTATTAAAACTTAATTACAGTGATTTTAAGAAATAGTGGATTGTTTTTGTTATGTTTTAAAATAGCTGGCAGTTGTCTTTCCAAGGTAAGACCAACCGGACACAGTATTTGAATAACAAACCAATATCATGCTACTTTTGGTTAATGTTTTGTAAGGTTTGTATAGCTGTAAAGAGCAAGTATGAAACAAACATGGATGCTAATAGGAGCACACTGTGTGGCAATTGACCTATCTGTTGGTGTTGGCCTCTGATATAGAAAGTATACCAGGCCAGGGGACATCCAGGGCATCATCAGACGTGAAAGGTCTGAAGCATTTATCGTAATATTCCAAAATGCAGAGCACGTCATGCAGAATGCTCACCCACACAGCACAATGTAATAGAAAGTATCAGACTTTCTGATAAAGCGTCTAATGGATTGACACCTGAAAGATAAATATTCATTCGGTCAGATTTAAATGGATTTTTAAACAGAGCAAATTGTTTGTGCTTGAAGCATTTGATAATAGATTGTTTTATTTCTCATAGATACTGTTTATAAAAATTGATCATTATGTCACATGACAAATATGGAAATCATTAGAGCAGCTTTTATTTGTAAAGTAAACCAGTACTTGCTTCCATTGTCTATGTTACTTGTTGATGAGGTTCATCTGAATAAATATTCAAGCTGCTAATGTGATGCAAATGACATGCAAAGGGATAGAATGGTCATCGTTGTGCTGTTGAGCCCTGAAGACGGCCACTGTATCCTGTTGTTGGCCTGGCACACTGCCTGGGATAATGTATAGAAAAGTATAGTCGTGGGGTTAGTTTTGAAAGCTCCTTTTATTTGGTTTCAGGGCTGGGCATCCCGAAACTCCCACTTTAAGCTTTTCAGAATGGATTATTGTGTTGGGGAGATGCAGTGGGCAAGCCTGAGCTGTATCCTGTACCAGTCTTCTTACTGTCTGTACCATCTCTGCTTGTCACTCAGACTACTTCCGATCCCCACGTCCCATCCACACGGACAAAGCTTCCATTGGCCATGTTTATGTGACGTATATATGTATATGCACGCACCCTGGTATGTGATACATTTGTACACACCCAATGCGAAAATAACGTGTGGGTAGGGTGCTTGGGGAGAATAGGTTGTGTGTTTTCCTGCTATCGTACAATCTGTAGAGGAAGCAGGGAGGTATGGAGTGATCTCACAGTGCAAAATATGGGCATTTTATAGAACAGCCAGATCGCCTAAATACTTTAAAGGTGGTTAAAGTGTAAATCCAAATGTTTTTTTTACCAGCGATACACACACTGTAATGTGTGATAAGACACACCCCTGTATATAGCAAGTATACAGATGCTGCATAATTGTTTCTCCTCCCTGCTCTGATCGCTTGCTGCTTTGCCTTCTTCCAAGTGTTGATAAAAGGCACATAGAAGGAGGGAGGGGGGATTTATATATATATATA
>CM070033.1:25319365-25338449 GCA_036250615.1 Ptychadena robeensis
TATATATATATATATATATATATATATATATATTATACACACACACACACAAACACACACTCATTACAGGTACAGTGTTTGGGGTTTTCTTCTTTTGTATGAGGTTCATAGAGTAAAGCAGGTACATATAGGTTAGTTTTAGGCTGTTTCTGTGACTTGTTTGACTTTTGTAGTAGAGCTAAAGTGGATTTATCTGTTGGTATCATCTGTCTGTGGGGATACCCCCTTGAGGGTACCTTGATGGTATAACAAACTTTTGTAGATGGTGGGTGACATTTAAGGTCCCCATACAGCAATCGCTTTTTAGTTCCATTCCCGAACAATCCGCCATCGCAATGAATCGACCCAACTCGAAGAATGCTCGTTCGAACATGGAACCAACATATTGGTAAGTCACTGTTCGATTGCCATTACTTTAGATGGGGACGGGATAGATTGCTCGAAGTGGTGCACATCGATTTGGCATTTAATTAACAAACGCTCTAGCGTATGGTGGTGACGTCGCCACACTTTGCTCGAGTATTCATTAATCGAGCGGGTATCAAGCCGTGTTTGCCCACCTTTAGGTTCCAGGTATAAGAAGGAAATGGTATATCTATGCCCAGCCTAGTATACAGGAAGAGGGAGGACATTGTATAGGAGTCTGTGTACAAGGATGACACACAACGCTGGCTGCTTAACACTTATTCTTTCAGAAGCTGTAAACTTTAGTGGTTCCTCTAAAGCATTTCCCCCTCCATCTCCGCACCCTGAAGAGATGGATGACCTCTATTTTCATCCACTTACAGTTGTTTGTCATAGCTGATGGGCAGCACAGTGTCAGTGTGATCTGTACTCTGCTGCTTGCAATAATGAAATATTGTTCTTTTATGCAACTTATTCACGGGAAGGCCATTTTTCTAGGCTGTGTATTGCAGAAAGAAGATTTCTGACTGATTGGGAAATCAATACAGCGTGTGATGGATTGCCGGGCATGGTGTTATGGGGGTGGAGCGGGTAGTGTGAGTGAATTATTATGGGGCATGGTACTGACATTCTGTGATCAGGATAATGTATTTGTTTTAGAGTGGGAGGATAGGCCTGTTGCTTTTCAACGCATCCTGTTTGTCAATGTGTGAAGTTGTCTTTTAAGCACTGCATACATCTGAAGAAGAAAAACCCAATGTGAGCCCCAAATTGGTTTGCTCCATAACCCAGGTCTGAGGACATCAAACCTATGTGACAGAGCTAGTGCTCTATCCCCAGCAGCATTACATGAGATGATTGTTGTGTGCTACACCATTGATGCTACCAGGAATAGGAAGAGGAAATTGTGAATGACGTCTGTGTCTATGTACCCCTACTCCTACTATTTTCCGCCCATTTTTGATGGAATACCTGCAGGCTTCAGTAGAGCAGAACTGAATTCTAGCTGTGTGCAGAGCAGCTGGCAGGGGTTCCACCCTCAGGGATTATACACTAGAGGGATTCAGTGGTTAAACTTTTAAATTGAAATAGGGGAACTAGTGAACTTTTTGTAAGCTCTGCCCCTCAGCTGGCTTCCATGGTTCTCCCCTAGGCAAGAATGATTAGCCATGTATACATGGGTATGTGGTGGCATTATGTAAAAAAAAATATTATTCCAGACAGCACTACTTTATAGAATAAACTATAGGGCTTTTTTCCATTCCTTTTATTATTTTATATTGTGTTGTTTCTGTCTTCTTATGCCAGTGGTGCCCCAAACTTTCTAATGGGGGACATACCCTACTGACTACGGAATAGCCCCTTCTTGGGGAATATATATCCCAGGAGCATTTGTGAAATGTGAAAGAATGATGTGCACACAGCGGTGGCTACATACTGACTCCATAGAGTCCCAATAGATAAGGTAGGTGCCACAACACCGTAAGTGCCTGGTACATGAAGTTGGGAAGAAATGCAGTAGGTGCAAAGAAACACATAAAAGCCAAACAAAGGTAAACTAATGTTAATAATTCTATATTTTTCATATGGGGATATATCCTATATCAGGATTCAAAAACCCTTCAATGCAATGTCCTAGCACTTCATCATAAGTGGTCACATGATCCCTGATCCATGTTTCTGATTGGCTCCAATTCAGGATGAAGCGAGGTATAGCCTGTAAGATTTCTAGTGTATTGACATTGATTTACGCACAATGTACGGAGAGATGTGACCTTTGCCTAGGCTTTATACTAAAGGAAGCCCTGATACTGTTATTTTATTCACAGCTAGAGAGGGGACATTGTGTCCAAAAAAAAGTGATTTTGTATTTCGGATACGCGTCCTATTGATTACAGTGAAGTGCTCTTTGATAATAGCTCTGTTATAAGACTGAATGGATATTCATTTCTCTTCCATGCTGACAAGTGTCTGTGTTTTGTTATGTAATAAAGGTTCTATGTTAGGCTGGAAGTAATGATTGGACAATTTGTGAAGTGCATCTAGTATGTAGCAGATTGCCCAGCCAGAGACGTCATATTATTATAATGGTTTCATCCCTGGAGATAGCCAGCTCCATTCCATATGTCATTGTGTAATATCGATAAGGGTATGGATCTATGATCTGTAGTAGTTATCTTGTAGGAATATTGCTGTGAAGGTAACACTGCAAGAAACATTTCCTTATCCTGTGTCTCTATTGCACTGGTGCTGTAGTAGGTAATTTTACCCTTAACAAACCTGAAGTCACCCTTGTTCAATATTCAACAGCCAGGTAGGTTTTATAAGATGTATGTGAATTTACACATCTGTCAGCATGCAGTGAGTAAAGCCCCCCATACACCTTTAGATCACTCCATACAATTTCCTTTGAATCTGCCATACAATTTCCTTTGGATCTACCAATAACTATGTAGTGCCGGGTCCTCCCTGATAGAATACATAGTGATTGGAAGGTATATATCTCTGCTATGTAGTGCTGGGTCCTCCCTGATAGCATACATAGTTATTGGAAGGTATATATCACAGCTATGTAGTGCTGGGTCCTCCCTGATAGCATACATAGTGATTTGGAAGGTATATATCACTGCTATGTAGTGCCGGGTCCTCCCTGATAGAATACATAGTGATTGGAAGGTATATATCACTGCTATGTAGTGCTGGGTTTATTACATGGTTTTGGTAGAACAAAAGTGGATTGTACAGAAATTTGTATGGTAAGATTGTAAAGGTAGCCATGCACGGTTCTCTAGCAGCCAATTGCAGCGTGATGACGTCATCACGTTGCAGCCGTTTGCTCAGAGGATCGAAGCACCCTTTGGATGGGGGGCGCTGGTCTACATCCAAAGTAATGCGATCGGCCAGGAATTTACCAACAAGTCGGATCCCCATGCGTTCCAACTTGCGGTGAGATCCTGATCAACTTCATGTTCGATTGGATAAAAAAAGGAATCGATTTTGAAACGGTTGAATGGAAAAATCGCCGTGTGCATGGCCACCTTAACAAACATTTCATCAGTAGCTTCCTGTTCCTTTCTTCAGCATGGGATGCTATATAGTTCGGTAATTTTGCTAAAATAATCTAATTTGCCTAAAATTCTACATGTGTGCTGTCTAGGACCTCTGGACAGGTGATTGGGTTATCATTCTGAATTTTTTATACTCCAAAGTCCATACATATTGATATTCAGACATATATATGCAGATATCGGCCTTTAGATGTGTTGTCTGCATTACTTTTCTTAGATTTTTTCTTGCATTACTACATGATGATCCAACCAGTAATACTTCTGGTGCTTTTTAGTGGGGCCCCTTCCCTTAACAGTATATATGAAAGGGATAAAGCCACCTTTTTGAATAGCATCATTGTTATCTGGTAGAGAAGGAAGTGTTAGAAGGAATAATAGATTTTGATGAACTTTACATAAGTGACTCAGGAAAACGACATCCTGCTAAACATTATTATTACAGTTTTGTTTTATTCTTTTAAAAGGCTTCAACTATGTCAATGAAATGTGATTGTGAGTGGTTACAGGTTTGTCTTGGCCTGCTAGTTTTATTTTGTTTAGTCTGGTAAAGGTTGAGAGACATAGGCTGGCAGGATCTACAGGTAAAGGTCACCATACAATCTCTGTATTATCAACAATGTAATGTGAGGATCTTTCTAATCCTTCCAATCACTATCTATTCTATCAGGGAGGACCCAGCACTACATAGCAGTGATATATACCTTCCAATCACTATGTATTCTATCAGGGAGGACCCAGCACTACATAGCAGTGATATATACCTTCCAATCACTATGTATTCTATCTGGGAGGACCCGGCACTACATAGCAGTGATATATACCTTCCAATCACTATGTATTCTATCAGGGAGGACCCGGAACTACATAGCAGTGATATATACCTTCCAATCACTATGTATTCTATCAGGGAGGACCCGGCACTACATAGCAGTGATATATACCTTCCAATCACTATGTATTCTATGAGGGAGGACCAGGCACTACATAGTTGTTGGTAGATCTAAAGGAAATTGTATGGAGTGATCTAAAGGTGTACGGGGGGGCTTTACAGGGGTAAGGGGCTCAGTTGATGTGCTGTTCCTGTATGTAATTTATGAGGTCATTATGTATTTAATTTATATCCGATCACAGTCGGATTGCAAATACCTACGTTGAATGGCCAACCAACCCACTGTGTCCTGTTGAGGAGGATGCAGGGGGTACCATTCCCTTGTCGTCCCCCCAGCCCTCTCCGTAAAGAAGAACCAGCACTGTTAATTGCTCCTTCGCACTCTATTCACACCTTTGTGTTGCATTAACCCGGTGAATTTGCGTTGTCCTTTCCAGATGGCACACCGACACATGTGTACCGTGAATGTGCATTGCAATGTCACACACCGGAAATGGAAAATCTGCCGTTTTCCTACTGTGTTCCTGAGTACAACACCCAGAAATGTACCACAATAGTGTGCGAGGCAGGAGAAGACACATGTGTGAGGAAATCATTGTTCTGTGTCAGCTGCCATAAAAGAACATTGGAAATGTGTGTCTTTTCCTGCCATCATTTGTACTGTTATTTCGGAGTGTGATTGCCAAAGACAATGCGGCTTCCCACAGATGCCAGTTGGCCGGTAATAGTTCTCTGGAAATTGCTGTTGACGGCAGTGAGCGCTAAACATGGGTTGGCTATATATAGCAAGCTGGGGAGAATTGTGCCTCTTGTTTGGGGGAACTACATCTCCCAGCATGCTTGTTCTCCCATTATCTATCTCACTTATTTGGCTTATTTAAACAAGTGTGTTTATATTTCATTTAAGATGTTTGCTAATCAAATGGTTTTCCTTTAACACAATTTCTTTTGGGATAGAGCAGGGGTGGGCAAACTAAGGCCCAGGGGCCGGATCTGGCCCATTTAGCTTTCCTTCCGGCCCTTTGTCACCTTTAAAGATGGTCCCCTCCGCTTGTTCTCTGCAATGAGGATGACGCCTTGAGGACGAGGCAGTGGTGTGATCATGACACTGTGGGCGCACCTCATGGTGACAACAGGCTGTCTTTAGGAATTATCTCTGCTCATTGCAATTGGCACACCTATGAGGAGTCGGCCATTATAGGCTTTTGGTCTGGCCCATTATCATATTTAAGACGCCAATGTAGCCTGCGAGCCAAAAAGTTTGCCCACCCCAATATCGAGACGTCTGTACCCTGCTTAAAGCGGACCTACCACCAGGAATCTATGTTTTCACACATAAGTGTCCAATAATAGGGAGAATGCAGTGAAAAACCCCAACAACGTACCTGTAATTAGCAATTTAGGAAGATAATCCCCGGCAATTTCTTCTTCTTCATGTCCTCCTGGTCATGGTGTCAGCATTACTCCGCAGCAACGTCACAACAACTACGTGATTTTTCAGTGAGCTGCCTTGCCATAGCAGATCACTGAAACGCCCCCAAGTGGCCACCCCCCCGCTATATTGCAGCAACAGACCACCATGTGTTGGATTTTACAACTAGAAAATCCCGTGTTGTTGTGACGTTCTGCCGGGTTCTGCTGAGGCCCATTACCAGGCAGTTAACACGAATTGCATTTGAAGACACAAGCACCCTGCAGCCCCCCCCCCCCCCTTATTGTTTTTGGTTTTGGCAATGCGCGTAGGTCACTGCATAAGTTAATGTGCGCAGGAACTTAACGGCCAGTTCAAAGACCAATTTACAGTTGTTTTTTTTTTTTACTGAGATGAAACTTTTTTTTTTTTATCTTTTTTTTGGCGCTGACACTACACATTTCGTCCTGGATGCGTTCACCTCCTATTTTTAGCCACAACGTTTGAGTTTTAGGATTATTTGAGAAGAGACCTGGCAACCGTGCACAGTCTGAATTTTGTCATTTATCAAGGCTTGCTGCTGTCAGTGTTTTTTCCCTCTTACTAAAAGAATAAAAAGGGGCTTAGTCCCACCCCGAAGGATATTTCTTATATAAACAGAGAGTAAAAAAATGTCCTTGCTGTGTGCTTTTTTCAGGACAATGTTTTAATGCTGAAGCTAAGGCAAAGAAATGCTAACCACAAAGTTTTTAAGTGTTCGTCTAGACTGTTCATAATGCACCAAATGTGGAAGCTTTAAAAAAATCTGAATAGATCAGATAGATTGCATGATTACCATCTATCTTCATGCTTCTGCAGTGTGCATTGCGGTTTTTCATGGACCGATTCGGGATCGAAATCGAATTTTGCTTTACGCCATTTTTAAAAGTTGGTTCGGATGCAACGATTTTTCGGCCGATTAGTCGGCCGACGGCGGCCGGTTGTAATCATGAATCTTTTCAAGTCTCTTTAAATGTGGCCGACCGACTAAAAATTACGGGCAGCATCATTCGGGACCCGACCAACTTTTTCCAAGTCCGCCAATTTTCTAAAACAGCATCGGTTAGACTACATTGTGCAGTTACGAATCCCGAACGATCGGCCTAACCCGAAGCCGACCGATCGTTCGAATGGCTAAAATCGCAACTAAAAAAATCGCAACGTGTATTGGTACCTTTTTAGGATCGTGCCAGCGAAGCAGTAGGCTAGATTGTCGTAGTACTTCTGAATGTTTTTCCACATTCGATACGGGCGGGATTAATAACAAAAAATCTAATGTTTACATTCATCGATAAATGGAAGAAGATGTTTCGACAAAACAATCTAAATCAAAAAGTCGCAGGTTTTTGAGCGAAACAGAAAATCTACTCTGTAAACCCACCTTATGCCACAAATTTAGTCATACTTATTACTTGTACTGTAGATACTGGAGTAATAGCTGACCCTGATTTAACCCTTCTCTACATCTCCAGCAAATTTGGTGATCATACCATGTTCAGGGACTTTCGAATCAACGTCACAAGTCTACCCTTGAATTTTTTCCCCCCCCCTCTTATATCGCTTGACCTTGTAGAAGCCAAAATAAAAAAATTTTGAGCCATTGCATTGCTGAAGCATTCTGCTTATATTCAGAGTATTGCACTTCTATGATGTCAGCTACGGACTTGATGACCTCGCCGATACATCATACAGCTTATACTAGAGTTTGATGCAGAACTGTGTCTCAATACCCCCCCCCCCCCTACCCCCCGCTCCCCCCCCCCCACCCCCCCGCCGGGCCCGTACAGCAGGCTCGCGCCCCCGCCCCCTCAACGCCGACGGACCCGGCGACCGGAAGGCGCCAGAGGGCCGCCCCCCGCCCCCCGGCGTGTATCTTCAGACCCCGCCACCTCCGTCTAGACCCCCGTGGGATACCCCGGCGGGCGAAGCAGACACCTCAGGCTTTGTTAGCACGAACGCTGACTTGTGCGGGGCGCGAGTTCGACAGAGTCCCGAGGGTGGGGTATGGAACCTTACGTGACGTAGGCGCAGGTAGTATCGGACAGGCACAAGCAGAACCCGTTACCGGGAGGGGGGTTCGCGCACGGCGGTTCGCCTGGGGAGGGGAGCAGGGCGTCACACGACACCGAACGGCGATCGCTATGCTCCTGCGAGAGGAGAGTAGCGCCTTGGTGCTCGCTCTCCCGCTCAGGTCCGCTACTTTCGTTGTTGTTTTTGTGATGGCTTCCCGCTCCATGCTGACATTTATGTATGTGCTCTTATCTGAATTTGCAGTTCGGGTTTGCAGCATGTAGGAATAAATGTGGCATCTGGCTCGCGCCTACAGCACGACACTGGGAATACTTGTCAAAATAAATTGCCCAAAACCATGAAGATTTGCTCGCTTCCAAGTCATTCTGTGTGATTCCGCTGGCAGTGTCAGCCAGCCGAGCCTTCTCATATTGCCGCCCCATGTAGAATAGTAATGACTTCATTGTGGAAGTAGACCAAAAGACCATAAAGAGCAGCAAGCATTTCAACATACTTGAAAAACATACAGAGGATGCAATTTATGGGACTGGATAATGGGACGGTTCACTCTGTGCCACTACTTACTGTTTTGTTGTTTGTCTACCAAGCCTGTTGCGGTTTGTAATGTAGAGGCTTTGTGGCAAGGCCAAGCTGAATGCTAATGAGTTATTAGATCAATTGCCCTTTCATGTGAAGGGTGTCCAAACTAAAAGCCTCTTGGTATCTTCTATCTTTCAATTTTTTTTTATATGGACTTGACTTGTGTTGCAAGTTACAGTGAAAGTTGCAGCCAATTATTCACAAAGTTTTAAATTCATAATTTGAGGTATGCATGGCCCTACCCCCCCCCCCCCCCCCCCCCCCCCCCCCCCCCCCCCCCCCCCCCACCCCCCTTTTTTAACCCCCCCCACCCCCCCCCCCCCCCCCCCCCTGCATAGCTCTGTAACCATAAGCTTATTTTTGCACTTTATATACCCAGCTCTGGATGGCGATTCGGCTAATGGGGGCGTAAATAAATCATTTGCAATGACTCCTCCACGGTTCTTAATAAGGATTTTTTCCCTAACTTTTGGGATTTGTGATGGATATGGCATTGAATACCTTCTGTTTTTAGAAGGCTTTACTCTTCAAGTTATTCCATCTCTCCTCAATGACATGTACAAAAAATCTATGAAATTGACTTTGGATGATGTGTGGACATTATTCAATTTACTGTGCCATGCTGCTTAACTGAACAGCTCCTTCTTGTGTATAAATACTTATAAAAAATAATTCTTGGTGTATAATGGACTGCGTCTCCTTCTCTTTTTATAGTTGACGTATAACTATACTCAATATTGTCAAAGTAAAATGCAAAACCTTTGTCAAAGTAATAAAACCGTATGTTTTTGACTATAAGACAACACGGACCATACGACGCATTCAGTTTTTAAAGCAGAAAACCTGGGAAAAAGTGTTTCAAATCAATGCAAATACCAACTTTCCTGACACTAGAATGTCACAGCAAGTACTAATCTCATCATACACATCCTATCCTCACTGATCTGGATGAGGGGGGCCCACGGAGGAACGCTGAATAGTCTCTAGTCTCTTAGCGGCAGAGTGATTTCAGCTTTCACACGGAGAGAGAGATAGCGTTCATTTATCTCGTGCTTCATTTCTGATATACCAGCAGGGCTCTGTGCCTCCCTGCTGGCATACACAATACAGTACCGATTGGAGACCTGGGCATGGGCGATCTCTAATCTCACCTCCCGGGCTAATCTCTGCCGGAAGCTGGCGGGAGCAAGATGCCCGACCACCTACTGGCTGAGTTGCTGCAGATGGTCTCGTATTTGGACGCATAAGACGCAGGGCACCCAGGGGAAAAAGTGGGTCTTATATTCCGAAAAATAACGGACTAGTCCTTTTAATAAAATCCAATAATTAGGTGTGATTTTAGATGGACGTTTGACTAGTGTCTGACAGCTTAGCTGACTCGATTCCCAACGAACTTTGGCGATCATGGCAACTGGTGACACATGAATCGTTCGGAGAATTGGGATTGCGATGCGCACCACCGAGCCCGTCCCCAATCCAAAAAGTTATGGTGATCCAACTGTTAGATCCTGTTTGGAATATACATTTCTTTCAATGAGATTGAATGCTCAGTGGGAAAGCTTTGATGTTTCAAAAAACGATGATCTTTCAGGAATGGCACACAAAATGCAGATCCGTGTTTGCCACCTTTTCACATCTAAAGACTTAATTCTCCTCCATTGTAGTTTTCTAAGAGTTTACATCCCTTCATTATCTCCAGCCACAGACTCTCTTTGGATTTAGATCTTGACTCATCCCAGCTAGCATTGATGTTTTCTGTGTCCTTTTACTTTTTGAACCATGCGTCCTCTTTCACAGAGTGCTTAATAGCTGTTGATATCTCCCTCAAAGCACCTACTTGTGTTCTTTCTTTCAATTTCCTGCGATCTTGTTGGATTTTTTTTTTTTTTTTTCCCTTTTTATTATGGTACCCTACCAATCCACCAATTAACTTTGCCTTTCAATGGCAGGCGGCGCCCTGCAGGCTCCACTGCGCTGAAGACTCTCAGTAGAGTTTGATGAATCATACTGGTGCACTTCCAAGCAAATACATGCCCTTTTTTATTCTGTTACTGAAGTATTTTTTGTTCCCTGGTTAACACAGAGTAGCTGGGTAGGTTTCTTATTAGGCTTTACATTGTAAATGCAAACTGCTCTAATCCTGGGAAATAATATGGCCACAAATTTGCTGCAGTAATCTACATTGAGACGGACTGGACTGTTTTAGTTCGCTATAACTGGGCACTAAGGTGATTTTTTCCCTTGAAATGAGGCAGATGCATCTCTATAAGCAGCTGTTGTTTAAATTTAAACTGCACATGTTTCCCATCCTTAAAACCGTAAAGTTACTTGAGAGGCACACAAAATTTCCAGAGTTACTGTTTTTTACATTGCCAGTTTACTGAAATTAAAACGTCCTAAATAGTGAATACACAGGGACAGATTTGCCTTCAACCCAAACTGTTTTTACATGCCAAAGGAGTTGTTTTATGGCCACCACCGCCGGCCCTGAAGTATACACAGCACCTTCATTGCTGCCACCTTTGGATCAGTGATTCGGTTGTAGTGCTGATAGAATTCACTTGAATTTGAAAGGATATATACCATCCATCAGTGGTCCCCATCCTTGGGTTTGGATTGGCACCACTTCAGTGGGAAGGGTAGGGTCTACTAGCAGATGCAAGTTAAATAATCACGCAGCAGCACCTGCTGCCACCATTCACATGTATAAACTTGTTTTTTTCCAACTCAGGTTTAACATACATTAAAGCCCAAAACAGAAATAATTCCAGCAAAAATATCACACCATACCTAAATACAAAGTATCAGCCATTACATTCCCAATAATCCGACCAATTAACTAACTTTTAAAGTACTAATCAATCTCTCTCCTCTTGAAACCTAAACCCTGTTGCCCACCATGTCTTATTCCTTGATTCCCATGACCCTTTTATGCACTGCCAATGTGCTGGAACACTAGATATGAGCTTTAAATGATCATATAGCCATCCTTTTTCTTCCGTGGACCTTTATACTACATTCCAATCCCGACCCTAAATACCCAAGCTAGCACCCAACTCATATATGTCTCCTAGCTATCAACCTACAATCTTCTTTGATTTATTTTCAATCTATTCTTTCTTGCTGGTAATAGATCCTATATCCATAACATGTTGTAAGCAATTAAGGCATGTTTCCCACCTTAGGTGATAATCACCCGGTCTCGCGATTTTCAATCGCCTGCGCAATCGCTGTCAACCGCCCTGCACTTTTAGAATAGTCTTGTCCGCCATGTAAAGATCGCAATGTTTTTTGTTTTCCTGATCGCTCCAATAGCATGATGGTATGATTGCCGGCTGGCTATTCTGCAGACGAAATGGCAATCACAGCGGCCAGGGCGATTAACCGCTAAGTGGGAACATAGCATTAATAAGGTCCAATAGAGAGGGAGGGATGTCCGGTATTGCCTTTAATACACTATAGACACTGGTTCAGAAACAGCGGGCGGGTCATTTATTTCAATCCCCTAAACCACAATCACCAGTCATTCTAGAATAATGGGCTCGCTGAACCACTAAGAGGTTAATTATTTACTGGACAGAAGATAAGTTGAAAAACAACATTCTCAGCAAAGTATATACAGAAGGGTTCAAGTTACCAATCAAACTCGCAGTTTGCTGGCATGATTGCCTTATCCCCAGGGTTTGTAGGTTTTTCCATTCCAATGTAAAGTTGGTGGCATCTCAATTTGAACGAAAGGCGATGTCTCCATACCGCAGTTTCTCTCAAGAGATGGCCAGTGAGATGTTGAAACTTTACTATTAGCTTTGCAAATGTATGCAAGTGAATCCGAGCCATTCCTGCAACAGGAGCTTGTTCTACTTAATTGGCTCCATTTCAGTCTGCAACACTTGCATACATTGCAAGCTAATGGCACTTTTTAAATCATCTCACTGACCATTCTATTCCTTACCGCTAAAGTCAGAACATATTGCTGCTCTTATTCATACCCAACTTGCATTTAGGAGCCTTTTACTTGGGCTTTCACGTTCACATACTGCACTTTGTTCTTTGCCAACTGAATTGGCCCCGGGCTGTCTTCTGCGGTGTTGTGGAGGACGTGCTGTCTGTTTATGTTTCTGATTAGACAGTGGGGCAATTAATGACGTGCAACAGCCTGAACTAACCACTAGACCTGTCTTTAAAAAAACCTCAATGAACTTCATCTCTTTGTCCAATAAGCAACAGTATCATCTTCTCTAATTCTATTTACATCTTCTCAAGCCAGAGGCATAGTTTAAAAAGGGCAACAACTTAAGCCCACCCATACAACCTTTAGAGATCGCTCCATACAGTTTCCCCTTAGATCTACACCAACTAATGTAGTGCTGGGTCCTCCCTGTAGAATACATAGTCATTGGAAGGTTAGAAAGGTCCTCATATACACTGGTTTGGTAGAAGAAAAGTATATTCTACATAATTGTTTTTAAGGTGGCACACAATTGATTAAGTTGATGGTATTACACCTAGTTTTTGTTTTTACTACTTACCACCCCATGATGTAATAATAGATTCAAAAGAGATTGATTCCTTTCCTTAAGCCCTGTGCACATGCTCCACCTTGTAATGCAAACCCATCCAAATACCTAGAAAACCCATCAGATACTTGTATACGTTGACTGCAATTTACCATCATGTCTACCAATCACTGCTCAATCCATTTTTAATGTTTCGATTTTTGATCCAAAAAAGGAATTAATACGATCATAGTGTAAGTTGATCAAATTGAGAAGTGACTGTGGATGTAAATGGGAACGCCCTTCACGGTGTAGTGAAGATACTCTTTATTGTTCCCCAAACTATTATGGAGACTTGCCTACTCATTGTCTCATATTATATTCATGACCATCCTTGAAAGGGGCTGTACTGGACCTGCTACATTACGCTAGCCATACACAGTCGGATTCCCTGGACGATCGATCACTTTCCGATCGATTCCGGCGATCTCAGCGGGAATCGGAGGTCCGATCGATCGGGCCACTTAAGAGTCGGTCCCGATCGCTGCCTACCAACACCCTTGTTCCCACGTTTCCTGGACGATTCCGTGTCCGCTTACTTCCCGAATGGCAACTCCCCTGATGTGTTGCAGAATCGGATCCTAAAAAAAGAACCAAATGTTGGTTCTCTCTGCGATCCATTCCTGGGCCCGCCCGAACGATCTGCCTGATTGATGGACAAGGTGGGCTTCACTCGATTCCGGGACTATCGTTTTCTCGTGCCCGCGCCCCGGACATCGGACGTCCCGAATCCGATGGGAAACGGACCCTGTAATGGGGTCGCTTTAGTGTTTTTCATTAGAAAATTGGGTTTTTATGATCAAAGTAAAGCCCAAGATAACTTAGACTATGAGCCAATTTATTTAATGAGTTTTCATATTACTGTACAGTGAATCTTACCCCACTTTCATTTTTTTGAGGATTGATGTTCTTTGTACTTGTTAAGTACCTTGCATGTTGGCTCTGGTCCCACACTTTGGACAGCTCACAAAGGCTTTGCAACCACCAAAATTTTTGACCGTGTTCCAGTGTTAATGTTCATATCGTCACTACCCAAGCAAAGTAATTTCTTAAACCTGTCGGGCAAATAAGCTTTATTGCTTTGTAGACCTTTCCAGATTATTTTCAAGCCATTTTGGTGTAATTAAAATCACTTAATGAGCAGTTTGTAGTGCAATTAACACTTACGAGGGTGGCTGAAAAGTCCCCTGCTGCTGGAACCAGTGGAAAGCTGTTAAGTGCGGGCAATCAATGCCGCTCTGCTTAATGACTGAGGTTGTGGGGGGGGGGGGGGGGGGGGGGGGGGGGGTTAACTTGGTATAAAATCCTAATTATTATTTGATAATTGATTTGGGGCTTTTTGATTCACTCCTGTTAAACTGAAAAGAGAAAAATTGTTTTATAAGCTCCTTTCTTTTATCCAATTTTATTTCTCAAGTAAATGTTCAGGAAAGAAATGTTGATAGGGATTTGTCGGTGGTCCGCCTTACCCAGAAGAATTGAAAAACCTGAATGAAATGACCTTTTATTGTATAATAAAGGCAAATTTTTGATAGGCACAATGCTCTATGTAGGCATTCTCCTTAGTTTTGTGTAAAGCAACTTCTTTCTTACTATTATTAATTTACTCATTTGGTTGATTATTCCGCATGCTTTCATAGTGTGTTTTTATGTTTTTTTTTCCTCCCCAATTGGTATAAATGTTTACTGGGAGTAGTGTTTTAAATGTTAAACCCTCTAAAGTATGCATTAACATTCCTTTAGTGTTCTGAATCATGTACAGACTAAATCTCTAAAACATGTTTAATTTTACATGAGATCCTATAGCATGGTCCTACACTGAATGCTAAATAGAAAAAAATATATAATCCTTTGGGGGGCTCGGGATTTATAACGTTTTCTATTTCCCCCTGGCTAGTGGCCTTTCACAACAGAGGGGTGGAATAGGTGATCCTAGTGGTTAACTTTGGACCCGTGCAAACTAAAACAACAAATCCAGCTGCATTGACACGCCATCTTCAAACTGTTTTTTGTTTCCTAAAAACACACATTTATGTGGTTTCCCATCCTGGTCAGTGACATTGGCAGTGGCTATGACTTTTCCTGTCATGCAGTTAATTTCTGGCATCACATCCCCACAACACGTTTTAATGTATTAGATATCACCCCTTCCTTGTTTAGAATGGTTCTGTTTTAGGAATCTAAAATAATTGTAGCGAACAGAAGAAGAAAAAATAAATCGTATTTGAGTAAGTAGTGCTAGACATACATAGTCACATATTTTTTTCTTTCAGTTAGTTAAGGGGGGCCCCCCTGCAGACACAGTCGAGGCTTCGTGAGATGGATCAGTATTCAACTTGAGCCGATATCGAAGGAGTGGAGTGCAGCACTGCTGCAATCATCCAGCTCATAAGCCGCTCTTCTTTGCATGGGAAAATTCCCCATTCAAAGCATAGACTGTGAAGACACCTTGTCCTTCAGGGTGGACATCCTCAGACAACATGGCCGCATTAGTTTTATTCACGATATCCGAGTCAGCTTGGCAAAGCTTGCACCCACGCCATCTAAGTGTCATCTTCTGATCATATGTATGCGTATATGTACCCGTACCATAGAAAATTCAACAGCTTTATTATTCCCCAACATTATGCCATACAAAACATATGTTGTGAAACATGAGTGAAGGGTATTTGAGGTACGCCCATCCGGGGCAGGTCCTCTACTCCTCCTGTCATAACCTGTTCCTGTGTGTACTATATGTGTTGTATCTTCACTCTAATGTATTGTACAGCGCTCCATCAATATGTTGGTGCATATAAATAACTGATAATGATGATATAAATATAAACAAATGGTACTATATAATAACAAATATAAACTTTCATAATAACATTCAAGTAAGTGTGCCCTGTCGCTGTCCCCAAATTAAAAACTTTTTATTATTGCATTTTATAGTTTTTTTTAAAAGGTGTTTCAATTAAGACAAAATAAGAATATATTTTACCCGTGTTCCCCGATGCTAAGACCCTGTCTTATATTTTTTAGAACCAAAAATATGTGACAGGTCTTAATATCGAGGATCCTTAATCTAAGGGGAAGGGGCAAATGGATGTTTCCGTGGGTGTCTATTTGGCAGTGATTGGGAGATTGCGGGCACAGATCGTGGGTGCCCTTTTGTGTGAGTGTCTGCTTTGTCGTGGGTGCATATTTTGGTGGGGGTGTCTTTAATTTTCAAACTTTTTTAAAAAAAACAGGGGGTTGTCTTATTTGATGGGGCCTGTCTTATCATCGGGAAACACGTATAACCTTTATTTCGAAGGTGTTTTGCTGTTGTTTGTATAGACTCCTGGCTTTAATTTTACTACAAAATCCTCATCTTCATGGTGCAACCGCTGCATTCGTCGGTTCTCTGTACCTCATACAAGGCTTTGTGACAGCTAGGCCTCAGATTTACCTCATGACATGATAAGGGATCTCCAGTTTATTCTACGCTGGTTCCGAAGGCAACCATGTTTTCACGTTGTTTCATGTATTCCGGTGTTTTCAAAGGTTGTTCCTGAAATTAATAATGACACAAAACATCAGTATCATATGAAGCGATCATCAATTTTAATCAATTGACGAATCAAGTATGTATATCATAAGACAGTAAGACCGCGCCTTCACGCATACACTTTCAGGGTCGAAATTCAAGCTCTCCCCCCACCACATTGTGCATGCGTCCACATGCGTTAAAAAATGCCCCACTATAACATAGCGAAAGCAGAAAAGTGATGGGGAGATGCTAATTTGTGTCTTCCCAGCTGTCGTGCCTTTTTGGGTATCTGGGCACTGCGATCCCTTAATCTATCTCCAGCGCCTGTGTGAATGAATCCCCTGGAAAGCACCCATAGATACATATTGTTAAAACTTGGTTAATAATGTGTGTGCTTATTGTTCCATGCCTCATCCACTTTGGAGCCAGTTACTTGCCCCCTGGTAGCCATCAGCCAGCATGACCACATCAGATGTTCACAAAAAAGTTGTTGGCAATGGGGGCTCCCTATTGCTGCAAAGACGGAACCAGGTTTCCCGGTCAATGTTCAGGTTTGGTATATCCATCATGATGTCCTAGTTTCCAGTACATTTAGACCAAAGGATTTTATATATTTTTTCATTGTGTACTACAGCCTGTCAAAGTGTTATCTTTCCCATGGGAATCTGTGTGGGATGGTATTTTTTCACAAACTGCAGAGAGAAATGCCAGCTAGAAGCAGGTTGATGGAGTGTTTGTACAAGGAGGGTTAAGTACAGTTCAGATATGTGTCAATGAACTCTGAATGAACTCATCCAAAATGATCTGACATGTCAATTGAAAGCTCCTAAAGTAAGCTCACTTGGCCAGTGACAACATGGCTTAACAACATTAATTTATTTTTTTTTCGCTCTGTGTTGCGGCCAATTTCCTCCATACAGCAGCTTTGTAACACTTCTCCCACCGTTGGCTGCACATCATTCCTCTGGATCGGCGGCTTTATAGTTGACAAGTGCCTGCCTTTGTGTGCCAGGATAACCTTGACCCATTGGACCATACTAGGTAACATTGGGAGCTTTTGTCCACATTCAGTCATTAAGTCTGGCTAAACCGAAGGCCTAATTTCAGCATACATATTCAAATGCATATGCTATGTTAGACTGGCGGTTAAGGCTAAACTTTTCACTGCATTATATAGGTCTCCGTCGACAACCCTGCTTTGATGGCACGTTTATGGAGCCCATCCATATTACCTGCCATGACGCCATCAGGGTTGACCTTGACAGGTGAGTATATGCCTGATGCTTGGGGCAAGTTGTATAAGCAGACCAAACCGGGCGTTAACACCAGAGATTAAACGCCTAAACGTTTTTGGGGGGGGGGGGGGGGGGGGGGTGGGGGGGGGGGGGTGGTTAAGTAAACTTTCTGGCAAGTACAGAAAAACACCTGCTATCTTTGAGGACTATCTTTATCATTATAAGGTCTTATACTGAACTACGTAGCAAATAATTTTTTAAAAAGCTTCCTATGCTTTAGTAAAAAACTGAACTAAGCTTGCTTTACCTTCTCTTACCTGGGCCATACGCTACTACCCAAATAGCAATGATTGGGGCACAGTGTCTCCTCATTTCTGGACAGATCTGCAGAATGTGATGATTTTTTTTTGTGGGGCCCCATCCTTTTTAACAGTCGTAAATACTTTTTTAAGCATTCCTTGACATAAAAGTTTAATTAATCAAAGAGCTAACTTTTAAGTTTTGCAACTCAGGAGCTAGACCTTTAAAAAGCAGATTGCCCACCTCACAGCCATGGCGCTGCAACCAGAATTGTCACCACATGGGCTTTGCCCGTCCAATGTCCTGGCTTTGAATTTGTGCAAACCTTTTGAATTTGGAGTGATCTTTAGCAAACCTAAAATGGTTTTCCTTTTGGATTTAATGCCCATCGAGCACTACAGTCCAGGTGCAATTACACTGTTTATTAAAGTTTGCAAAGTGAAAGCAGAACTCCAGACATGAGTAAAATCATGTTCCCTTTCCTTGTGCTCTCCTAACCTCAATCAGGCACTTTTTTTTCTAAATGTGAATTTTCTAAATCCCCATATCATGCTTTCGTCTTCTTGGACGAAGTGTGTGTGTGTGTTTTGGCAAGTCTGCTGCTGTACTTAGTTTGTATACTGCTGATTCCATATTTTGGGACTATGAATGCTCCGATATGGACACTAACCTATACTTTGAGCACCTGATTGGTGGAAAAATATCCATGCTCCAACCCGGCCAATGTAAGGAGTTGAAATAGGGGAGACCCGCTCCTCCCGGCCTCTATCCCTGACTGCAGAGCTGTAAGGGATGGCAGCTTGTTACCCAATACAATGCGATTTTAATATGCATTTGTCTGTGAGTTGAGCTAAAGTCGCCCAGCTTCACAAACCTTGTACATATAGCCTGATGAAAGGTCCGCCCACGAGGAGTCCCTCCTTGCAGTGTGTGATCCCCTCAGGGTTAATCCGCCACTTTCCTTCACACAGGCCAGATCTGGATGGGAAGAGATGTCGGCTGTCAGTCAGTGGGGCTCTGCTGATGTAAACCATGCTATACGACATCTGACAGCTCA
>CM070033.1:25338474-25355105 GCA_036250615.1 Ptychadena robeensis
CCCCCCCCCCCCTTATTGTTTTTGGTTTGGCATGCGCTTAGTCACTGCAATAAGTTAATGTGCTGCAGGAACTGTACGAGCCAGGTTCAAAGACCAAATTTACAGTTGTTTTTTTTTTTTTACTGAGATGAAACTTTTTATCTTTTTTTGGCGCTGACACTACACATTTTAGTCCTGATGCTTCACCTCCTGAATTTTTAGCCACACGTTGAGTTTTAGGATTATTTGAGAAGAGACCTGTGAAACCGTGCAACAGATCCTGAATATTGTTCATTTATAAGCTTGCTGCTGCAGTGTTTCTTTCCTCTTAATAAAAAGGGGCTTAGTCCACACCCCGCAGGAGATTTCTTATATAAACAGGAGAGTAAAAAATGTCCTTGCTGTGTGCTTTTTTCAGGACAATGTTTAAAGTGCGAAGCTAAGCAAAGAAAGTCTAACCACAAAGTTTTTAGTGTTCGTCTAGACTGTTCATAATGCAACCATTGACGCTTTAAAAAATCTGAATAGATCAGATAGATTGCATGATTACCATCTATCTTCATGCTCTGCAGTGTGCAGTGCGGTTTTTCATGGACCGATTCGGGAGTCGAAATCGAATTTTTGCTTTACTGCCATTTTTAAAAGTTGGTCGGATGCACGATTTTTCGGCCGATTAGTCGCCGACCGGCCGGTTGTATCAGGAATCTTTTAAAAGTCTCTTTTAAATGTGGCCGACCGACTAAAAAATTACGGGCATCATCATTCGGGACCCGACCGACTTTTCAGCCAATTTTTCTAAAACAGCATCGGTTAGACTACATTTGCATGTTACGAATCCCGAACGATCGACCTACCCGACCGACCGGATCGGTCGGAATGGCTAAAATCGCACGAAAAATCGCAACGTGTATGGGTACCTTTTAGGGATCTGACAGCGAAGCAGTATGGCTAGATTTTCGTAGTAATTCTGAATGTATTTTCATTCGATATCGGGATGAATGAACAAAAAAATCTAATGTTACATTCGATAAATGGAAGAACGATGTTCGACAAAAAAATCTATCAAAAAGTCGGCAGTTGAGCGAACAGAAAATCTACTCGTGTAAACCCACCTTATGCCACAATAGTTCATACTTATTACTTGTACTGTAGATACTGGAGTATAAGCTGACCTGAATTTAACCCTTCTCTACATCTCCAGCAAATTTGGTGATCATACCATGTTCAGGGACTTTCTAATTCACTCACAAAGTCTACCCTTGAATCTCTTATATCTCTTGACCTGTGTAGAAGCCAAATAAAAATTTTGAGCCCATTGCATGTGCTGAAGCATTCTGCTTATATTCGAGTATTTGCACTTCTATGATGTCAGCTACAGGACTTGATGACCTCGCCTATACCATCATACAGCTTATACTAGAGTTTATGCAGTACTGTGCTCAATGACCTCGCCTATACCATCATACAGCTTATTTGGTGTGTGATGCTTCCGCTCTCCATGCTGACATTTAATGTATGTGCTCTGATCTGATTTGCAGTTCTGGTTTGCAGCATGTAGGATAAAATGTGGCATCTGCTCGCGCCATACAAGCACGACACTGGGAATACTTGTAAAATAAATGGCCCAAAACGCATGAAGAGTTTGTGCTCGCTCCAAGTCATCTGTGTGATTCCGCTGCAGTGTCAGCCAGCCGAGCCTTCTCAGATGTGCCGCCCCATGTAGAATAGTAATGACTTCATTGTGGAAGTAGACCCAAAAAGACCATAAAAGAGCAGCAAGCATTTCAATCATAACTTGAAACATACAGAGATGCAATTTATGGGACTGGATAAATGGGACGGTTCACTCTGCCACTAATTACTGTTTTGTGTTGTCTACCAAGCTGTTGCAAGGTTTGTATGTAGAGGCTTTGTGGCAGGCCAAGCTGAATGCTAATGAGTTATTATTATCACTGCCCTTTCATGTGAAGGGTGTCCAAACTAAAAGCTCTTGGTATCTTCAATTTTTTTTATATGGACTTGAACTTGTTGGGCAGTTACAGTGAAAGGTGCAGCCAATTTATTCACCAAGTTTTACAATTCAGAATTTGAAGGTATTCATGGCCCTACCCCTGCATAGCTCTGTACCATAAGGCTATATTTGCACTTTATACCAGCAGCTCTGGATGTGCATTCGGCTAATGGGGCGTAAATAAATCATTTGCATGACTCCATCCACTGTTCTGAAGTAAGGATTTTTTCCCTTAACTTTTGGGATTTGTGATGGATTGGGGCATGTGAATACCTTCTGTTTTAGAAGGCTTTACTCTTCAAGGTATTCCATCTCCTCAATGACATGTACAAGAAAATCCTATGGAGATTGACTTTGGATGATGTGTGGACAATTTATTCCATTACTGTGCCATGCTGCTTAACTGAAAGCTCCTCTTGTGTATATAATACTTATAAAAAGTATTCTTGGTGTATAATGACTGCTTCTCTTTTATATTTGACGGTATAACTATACTCAATATTGTCAAAGTAAATGCAAACCTGTGCAAAGTAATAACCGTATGTTTTGAACTATAAGACACACTGGACCATAAGACGCATTCAGTTTTTAAAGCAGGAAAAACTGGAGAAAAAGTGTTCAAATCAATGCAATACCAACTTTCTGACACTAGATGTCACTAGCAGTACTATCTCAGCATACACATCATCATCCTCACTGATCTGGAGGAGGGGGGCCACGGAGGGAACGGCTGCATAGTCTCTAGTCTCTAGTAGCTGCAGAGTGATTTCAGCTTTCACACGGAGAGAGAGATAGGAGTTCATTTATCTCTTGCTTCATTTCTTATACCAGCAGGGCTCTGTGCTCTGCTGGCATAAGCAATACAGTACAGATTGAAGACCTGGGCATGGGCAGATCTCTAATCTCACAGCTCCCTGGCTAATCTTCTTGCCGGGAGAGCTGGCGGGGAGCCAAGATGCGACCACCTACGGCTGAGTTGCTGCAGAGGGTCTCGTATTTGGACCATAAGACGCAGGCACCTTCAGGGGGAAAAGTGGGTCTTATATTCCGAAAAATACGGACTATTCATTTTAATAAAAATACAATAAGTAGGTGTGTATTTTAGATGGACTTTTGACTAGTGTCTGCCAGCTTAAAGCTGACTCGATTCCCCAACGAACATTGTGCGATCATTGGCAACTGGGTGACACATGAATCGTTCGGAGAATCGATGCGCACCACCGAGCGTCCCCAATCCAAAAAGTTATGGTGATCCAACATGTTAGATCCCTGTTGGATAGACATTTCTTTCAAGTGAGATTGAATGCTCAAGTGGGAAAGCATTTGATGTTCAAACGATGATCTTTCAGGAATGGAACACAAAATGCAGCCGTGTATTGCCACCTTTTCACATCTAAAGACTGAATATCTCCTCCATTGTAGGTTTTCTAAAGAGTTTACATCCCTTCATTAATCTCCAGCCACAGACTCTCTTTTGGATTTAGATCTTGACTCATCCCAGCTAGCTATTGAATGTTTTCTGTTGCCTTTTACTTTTTGACCATGCGTCCGCTTTCAGAGTGCTTAATAGCTGGTTGATAGTCTCCCTCAAAGCACCTACTTGTGTTCTTTCTTTCAATTTCTGCGATACTTTGGATTTTTTTTCCCTTTTATTATGGTACCTCCACCAATTAGACTTTGCCTTTTAAATGGCAGCGCCCTGGCAGGCTTCCACTGCGCTGAAGACTCTCAGTAGAGTTGATGATCAATAACTGGTGCACTTCCAAGCAAATAAATGCCCTTTTTTTATTCTGTTACTGAAGTATATTGTTTGTTTCCCTGTTTAACAGAGTACTGTGTAGGTTTCTTATTAGGCTTTACATTGTAAATGTCAAACTGCTCTAATCCTGGGAAATCAATATGGCCACAAATTTGACTGCAGTAATCTACATTGAGAGCGGACTGTACTGTGTAGTTCGCTTATAACTGGGCACAAGGTGATTTTTTCCCTTGAAATGAGCAGTAGGCATCTCTATAAGCAGCTGTTGTTTAAATTTGAAAAGCTGCACAATGTTCCCAGCTTAACCTGTAAAGTACTTGAAGGCACACAAAATTTCCAGAGTTACTTTTTTACATTGCCAAGTTACTGAAATTAAACTCCTAGAAAATAGTGAAGTACACAGGTACATTGCATTCACCCAAACTGTTTTACCTGCCAAAGGAGTTTGTTTTATGGCCACCCAGGCCTGAAGTATACACAGCACCTTCATTGCTGCCCCTTGGATACAGTGATGCTGTTGTAGTTCTGATAGAATTCTGAATTGGAAAGGATATATACCATCCATCAGTGGTCCCCATCCTTGGGTTTGGATTGGCACCACTTCAGGTGGGAAGGGTAGGGGTCATACTAAGCAGATGCAAGTTAAATTAATCACTCAGCAGCACTCTGCTGCCACCTTCACATGTATAAACTTGTTTTTTTCCAACTTCAGTTTAACATACATTAAAGCCCAAAACAGAAAATAATTCCAGCAAAAAATATCACACCATAAACCTAAAATACAAAGTATCAGCCATTAACATTCCCAATAATCCGACCAATAACTAACTAGTTAAAGTACTATCAAATCTCTCTCCTCTTGAAACCTAAACCCTGTTGCCACAAATGTCTTATCCTTGATCTCCCATGACCCTTTTATGCAATGCCAATGTGCTGGAACACATAGATATTTAGCTTTAAATGATCATATAGCCATCCTTTTTCTTCCGTGGAACTTTATACTCAGCATTCCAAATCCCGACCCTAAAAATACCCAAGCTAGCACCCAAACTCATATATGTCTCCTAGCTATCAACCCTACATCTTCTTTTTTATTTATTTTCAATCTATTCTTGCTGGTATAGATCCTATATCCATGAACATGTTGGTAAAGCAATTAAGGCAATGTTCCCACTTAGGTGATAAATCACCCGGTGCTCGCGATTTTCAATCGCCTGCGCAATCGCTGTCAACCGCCTGCACTTTTTAGAATAGGCTTGTCCCCATTTATAAGATCGCATGTGTTTTTTTTTCCTGATCGCTCCCATAGACATGAATGGATGATTGCCGGCTGGCTATTCTGCAGACGAATGGAAATCACGAGCGCCAGGCGATTAACCGCCTAAGTGGGAACATAGCATTAATAAGGTCCAATAGAGAGGGAGGGATGTCCGGTATGGCCTTTATACACTATAGACACATATGTTCAGAAACAGCGGCGGGTCATTTATTCAATCCCCTAAACCACAATCACCAGTCAATTCTAGATAATGGGCTCGTCGTGAACACTAAGAAGGTTAATTATATTACTGGACAGAAGAGAAGTTGAAAAAACAACATTATCAGGCAAAGTATATACAGAAGGTTAAAGTTAAGCCAATCAAACTCTGCAGTTGCTGGGCATGATTGCCTTATCCCCAGTTTGTAGGTTATTTCCATGCCAATGTCAAATTTGTGGCATCTCAATTGAACAGAAGGCGAGGTCTCCATACCGCAGTTCTCTCAAAGAGATGGCCAGTGAGATGTTGAAACTTTACTATTAGCTTGCAAATGTATGCAGAGTGAATCCGAGCCAGTCATGCACAGGAGCTGTTCTACTTAATTGGCTCCATTTCAGTCTGCATACACTTTGCATACATTTGCAAGCTAATGGCAACTTTTCAGCATCTCACTGACCATTTCTATTCACTTACCGCTAAAGTCAGAAATATTTGCTGCTCTTATTCATCCCCAGACTTGCATTTAGGAGCCTTTTACTTGGCTTTCACGTTCACATACTGCACTTGTCTTTGCCAACTGATTGCCGGGCTGTCTTCTTGCGGTGTTGTGGAAGGTACTGCTGTCTGTTTATGTTTCTGATTAGACAGTGATGGGCAATTATGACGTGCAACAGCCTGAACTACCACTAAGAACTGTAATTTAAAACCTCATGAACTTCATCTCTTTTCCAAAGAAGCAACAGTATACATCTTCTCTAATTCTATTTACATCTTCTGAAGCCAGAGCATAGTTTAAAAGGGCAAACTTAAGCCCCCCATACACCTTTAGATCGCTCCATACAGTTTCCATTAGATCTATCAACAACTATGTAGTGCTGGGTCCTCCCTGATAGAATACATAGTCATTGGAAGGTTTAGAAAGGTCCTCATATTACATGGTTTTGGTAGAAGAAAAGTATATTCTACAGAAATTGTTTTGTAAGGTGGGCACACAATCTTATTAAAGTTGATTGTATTACACATAGTTTGTTTTTACTACTACCACCACCATGATGTAATAGATTCAAAAGAGATTGATTCCTTTCCTTAGCCCTGTGCACATGCTCCACCATTGTATGCAAACCCATCCAAATACCTAGAAAACCCATCAGATACTTGTACGATATGACTGAAATTTACCATCATGTCCATACCATCACTGCTCAATCCATTTTTAATGTTCGATTTTGATCCAAAAAAGGAATTAAATACGATCATAGTGTAAGTTGATCAAATTGAGAAATTGAACTGTGTATGTAAATGGGAACGCCCTTCACGTTGTAGTGAGATACTCTTATTGTTCCCCAAACTATTATAGGGAGACTTGCCTACTCATTGCTCATATTATATTCATGACCATACTTGAGGGGCTGGTACTGGACCTGCTACACTTAAGCTAGCCATACACAGTCGGATTCCATGGACGATCGATCACTTATCCGATCGATTCCGGCGATCTCAGCGGGAATCGGAGGTCCGATCGATCGGCCAATTAAGTCGGTCCGATCGCTGCATACCACCTTGTCCCACGGATTCCTGGACGATTCCGTGTCCGCTTACTTCCCGAATGGCAACTCCCCCTGATGTGTGCAGAATCGGATCAGAAAGACCAACATGTTGGTTCTCTGTCGGATCCGATTCTGGGCCCCCGAACGATCGGCCGTGATTGGATGGACAAGGTGGGCTTCACGCGATTCCGGGACGATCGTTTCGCGTGCACGCGCCCGGAATCGATCGTCCCGAAATCCGATGGGAAACGGACCCGTGTATGGGGGGCCTTTAGTGTTTTCATTAGAAAAATTGGGTTTTTATTGATCAAAGTAAAGCAGCCAAGATAACTTAGACTATGAGCCAATGTTATTTAATGAGTTTTCATATTACTGTACAGCTTAATATTACCCCACTTTCATTTTTTTGAGGATCTGATGTTCTTTGTACTTTTTTAAGTACCTTGCATGTTTGGCTCTGGTCCCACACTTTGACAGCTTCACAAAGGCTTTGCAACCACCAGAAATTTTTGACGTGTTCCAGTGTTAATGTTCAGATCTTCACTACAGCAAAAGTAATTTCATTAAACCTGTCGGGCAAAATAGCTTTTCATTGCTTTGTTAGACCTTTCCAGATTATTTCAAGCCATTTTGGTGTAATTAAAATCACTTAATGAGCAGTTTGTAGTGAAATTAGACAATTAAGAGTGTGGCTTGAAAAGTCCCCTGCTGCTGGAACCAGTGAAAGTCTGTTAAGTGCAGGGCAATCAATCAGCGCTCTGCTTTATGACTGAGGTGGTGGGGGGGGGGGGGGGGGGGGGGGGGGGGGGGGTTTAACTTGGTATAAAATACATAATTATTTGATAATTGATTTGGCTTTTTGATTCACTCCTGTTAAACTGAAAAGAGAAATAAATTTGTTTTATAAGGCTACTTTCTTTTATCCAACTTTTATTTCTCAGTAAATGTTCAGGAAAGAAATGTTGATAGGGATTTGTCGGTGGTCCATTACCCAGAATAATTGAAAAACCTGAATGATGACATTTATTGTATTAATAAAGGCAAATTTATGATAGTGCACAATGCTCTATGTAGGCATTGTCTTAGTTTGTGTTAAAGCAACTATTTCTTACTATTATTAATTTAAGCATTTGGTTTATTATTCAGCATGCTTTATAGTGTTTTTATGTTTTTTTTCCTCCCCAAATTGTATAAATGTTTAACTGGGAGTAGTGTTTAAATGTTAAACCCTCTAAAGTATGCATTAAACATTCTTTAGTGTTCTGAACATGTACAGACTAAATCTCTAAAACATGTTTAATTTTACATGAGATCTATAGCATGGTCTACACTGATGCTAAAATAGAAAAAAATATATAGATCCGTTTGGGTGCTCTGGATTTATACGTTTTCTATGTCCCCACTGGCTAGTGGCCTTTTACACAGAGGGGGTGAATAGGGGATCCTAGTGGTTAACTTTGGACACTCGTTGCAAATAAAACAAAAAAGTCCAGCTGCATTGACACCTCTTCACTGTTTGTTGTTTCCTAAAAACACACATTTATGTGGTTCCTCATCAGGGTCAGTGACTTGCGCAAGTGGCTATGACTTTTCTGTCATGCAGTTAATTTCTGGCAATCACATCTACACGTTTAATGTATTAGATATCACCCCTTCCTTGTTTAGATGTTTTCTGTTTTAGGAATCTAAAAGAATTGTAGCGAACAGAAGAAGAAAAAAATAAAATCTGTATTTGAGTAGAGTAGTGCTAGACATACATAGCCATATATTTTTTCATTTCAGTTAGTTAAGGCTGCCATACACAGGTCGATGCTCGTGAGATGGATCAGTATTCAAGCTTTGAGCCGGATATCGAAGGAGCTGGAGGTGCAGCACTGCTGCATCATCCAGCTCAGCCGATTCTTTGCATGGGGAAAATTCCCCATTCAAAGCAATAGACTGTGAAGACACCTTGTCTTCAGGGTGGACATCATCAAGACACCATGGCCGCATTAGTTATGCACGATATCGAGCAGCTTGCACCCTCACGGCCATCTAAGTGGCCATCGATCTAGAGCATATGTATGCGTATATGTACCCGTACCATAGAAAATTCAACAGCTTTAGTAATCCCAACATTATGCCATACAAAACATATGTTTGTGAAACATGAGTGAAGGGTATTTGATTGTAAGCCCATCCGGGCAGGGTCCTCTACTCCTCCTGTGTCATAACCTGTTCCTGTGTGTACTATATTGTGTTGTATCTTCACTCTAATGTATTGTACAGCGCTCCATAATATGTTGGTGCTATATAAATAAATGATAATGATGATGATAATAATAAAAAAAATGGTACTATATAATAACAAATATAAACTTTCATAATAACATTCAAGTAAGTGTGCCCTGTAGCTGTCCCAAATGAAAAACATTTTTATTATTGCATTTATAGTTGTTTTTAAAAGGTGTTAATTAAGACAAAATAAGAATATATGTTACCGTGTTTCCCCGATGCTAAGACACTGTCTTATATTTTTTAGAAGCCAAAAATATGTGACAGGTCTTATTATCGAGGGATGCCTTAATCTGAAGGGGAAGGGGGCAATGGATTGTATGCACCGTGGGTGTCTTATTTGCAGTGATGGGAGATTCGGGCACAGATCGTGGGTGTCCTTTTGTGGTGAGTGTCTGCTTTGCGGTGGGTGTCATATTTGGGGGGGGGTGTCTTATTTCAAACTTTTTTAAAAAAAACAGGGGGTGTCTTATTTGATGGGCCTGTCTTATCATCGGGGAAACACGGTATACCTTTATTTCGAAGGTGTTTTGCTGTTGTTTGTATAGACATCCCTGCTTTAAGTTTACTACAAATCCTCATCTTAGGGGGCAACGCCTCATTCTGGGTTCTCTGTACCTCATACAAGGCTTTGTGTACAGCTAGGCCTCAGATTTACCTCATGACATGAATAAGGGATCTAGTTTATTCTACAGCTGGTCCGAAGGCAAACATGTTTTCACGTTGTTTCATGGTATTCTCGGTGTTTTCAAGTGTTCTGAAATTAATAATGAACACCAAAACATCAGTATAATATGAAGCGAGCATCAATTTGTAATCAATTGACTAATCAAGTAGTGTATATAATAATACAGTAAGACCGCATTCACGCATACACTTTCCAGGGTGCTGAAAGTCAAGCTCCCACCACCACATTGTGCAGGCGCTCACAGGGCGTTAAAAATGCCCCACTATAACAATAGCGAAAGCAAGAAAAGTGATGGGGAGATGCCTAATGTTGTGTCTTCCCAGCTGTAGTGCTTTTTGGGTATCTGGGCACTGGATCCCTTAATCTCCAGGCGCCTGTGTGAATGAATCACCCTGGAAAGCACCCATAAGAATACATATTGTTAACTTGGTTAATAATGTGTGTGCTTATTGTTCAGCAGCATCCAATTTGGAGCCAGTATTGCCCCCTGGTAGCCATCAGCCAGCAGGACAACACGCAGATGTTCACAAAAAGTTTGTTGGCATGGGGTGCTCCTATTGGCTGCAAAGACAGAACAGGTATTCCCAGTCAATGTTCGGTTGGTATATCCATCATGAATGTCCTAGTTTCCAGTACATTTAGACCAAGGATTTTATATATTTTTCATTGTTAGCTGACAGCCTGTCAAAGTGTGACTTTCCAGTGGGAATCTGTGTTGATGGGTATTGTTCACAGAACTGCATAGAGAAATGCCAGCTAGAAGCAGGTTGATGGAGTTTACAAGGAGGTTAAGTACAGTTCAGATATGTGTCAATGAACTCTGAATGAACTCATCCCAAACTGATCTGACATGCAATTTGAAAGCTCCTGAAAGTAAGCTGCACTTGCCAGTGAACATGGCTCTAACAACATTAATTTATTTTTTTCCTCTGTTGCGCCAATTTCCTCCAGACAGCAGCTTTGTTAACACGCTCCACCGTTGGCTGCACATCATTCCTCTGGATCGGCTGCTTTATAGTGACAAGGTGCCATGCCTGTGTGTGCCAGGATACATTGTACCCATTGACCATACTAGGTAACAATTGGGAGTCTGTTGTCACATTCATTCATTAAGTACTGGCTAACCGAAGGCCTTAATGGCAGCATACATATTCAAAATGCATATGAGATGTTAGACATTGGGTTAAGGCTAACTTTCAACTGCATTATCGTCTCCGTCGACAACCCCTGCGTTGATGGCAAGTTGATGGAGCCCATCCATATTACCTGCCATGACGCCATCAGGGTGGACCTTGACAGGTGAGTATGCCTGATGCTTGGGGCAAGTTTTATAAGCAGACAAACTCGGGCTTAACACCAGGAGATTAAACGCCTAACGTTTTTGGGGGGGGGGGGGGGGGGGGGGGGGTTAGTAACTTTTCTGCAAGTACAGAAAAACACCTGCTAATCTTTGAGGAATATCTTTATCATTATAAATGTCTTACTGAACTACGGTAGCAAATAATTTTTTTAAGCTTCCTAGGCTTTAAGTAAAAAACTGAACTAAGCTTGCTTTACCTTATCTTACCTGTGCCATACGCTACATACCCAAATAGCATGATTGGTGCACAGTGTCTCCTCATCTTGCTGGACAGATCTGCAGAATGTGATGATGTTTTTTTGTGGGGCCCCATCCTATTTTAACAGTAAGTAAAATACTTTTTTAAAGCCATTCCTTGACATAAAAGTTTAATTAATCAAAAGAGCTCACTTTAAGTTTTGCACTCAGGAGCTCAGACCTTTTAAAAATGCAGATTGGCCCAACATCACATCCATGGCAGCTGCAAGCAAGAATTGTACCCACATGGGCTGTGCCAGTCCAATGTCCTGCCTTTGATTGTGCAAACCTTTTGAATTTTGAGTGATCTTTAGCAAAAACCTAAAATGTTTCCTTTTGATTTAAGTGCCAATCGAGCACTACACCAGGTGCAATTACACTGTTTATACAGTTTGCAAAGTGAAAGCAGAACTCCAGACATGAGTAAAATCATGTTCCCTTTCCTTGTGCTCTCCTAACCTCAATCATGCACTTTTTTTTCTAAATAATGAATTTCTAAATCCCCAGTATCATGCTTCTTCTTTCTTTGGAACTAAGTGTGTGTGTGTGTTTTGCAAGCTGTCTGCTGTACTTAGTTTGTATAGCTGATTCCATATTTTTGGGACTATGAGATGCTCCGATATAGGACACGACCTATACTTTGGAGCACCTGATGGTGGAAAAATATCCATGCTCCAACCGGCAATGTAGGAGTTAAAGAGGGGGAGACCGCTTCCCTGCCTCTAGCCCTGACTGGCAGAGCTGTATGGGAGGTGGCAGCTTGTACCCAATACAATGCAGATTTTTAATATGCATTGTCTGTGAGTTGAGCTAAAGCAGCCCAGCTCACAAACTGTTTACATAGAGCCTGATGAAAGGTCCGCCCACAGGCTGATCTCTCCTCTGCAGTGTGTTATCCGAGGGTTGGAATCCTGCCAGCTTTCACACAGGCAGAGCTGGATGGGAGAGATGTCGGCTGTCAGTCAGTGGGGCTCTGCTGATGTAAACAATGCAGTATAGACATCTGACAGCTCCTCTGCCTCCCCAGCTCATCTTTTATCAGAACCATTTGGTAAATCTGTTGGTAGTGCTGGGCTTTCTCTAAAGGCAGCCCAGCATGTTCTGTGAACTGTTCTACTTGGAATAACACTGTATGAATTATCTCGGGGGAGCTGACCTTCCGCACCATTGGTGAGACTTGAGGACAGGTAAACACGTCATTAGAAGGAAGACATTGTGTACTGGCGGTCATTACCGGAGTTCGCCTTCACTTTCCCATCCATAGTTCTCTGCAAATATCGACTCCTGTTTGCATACAAATACACCAAGTTTTTCTTTAAAATCTAATGAAGCGCCAGATATATAACGGCATTAGCAGAGGAATTTGCCCTGATTAAAAACCTGAAAAGATCCGTAAATCATTCAAGATCGGCTTGGAGAGATAATGGTTTCCATGGCGACGATTTCGGCTGCATGTCGACATCAGAGGGCTTTTCACAACCTGATCCAAAGCAAGCTGCAAAACAAATAGCTTATCATTTCCATGTGTCTGTGAATAGAACCAGCTGCTTTAACCCTTTCCGCGCATTCTGGACAGCGCTTCCAGGAATATACAGCGGGCCAGGTATAGAGGTGGGAGGGAAATATCATATGGGGCAACCAAGGAGATGCTGTGTCTGTCATCAGGCCGGTACCCAGGACCAGGGCTGCCAACCCTCCATGACCTTGTATAACTAAACAAATATTGGTTGCTGTGCTCCTCGGCTATACATACCCAGTCACTGACCCATATAAATAGGCAGCACAGGAGATTTTTGCCAATCTCATGGAAGCTCAAGATTTAAAAATCAGAGACAGTGGGGCAGAAATGGATGTATATCCAATGTATATTCTCTCTCTCTTTCATGCTTTTAAATTCAAGGACAGAAAAAGTTTTAAAAACTCTTTAGTTCTACAAACAAAATGTTTTCTGTAACCAAAAAAAAAAAAAAGATCGACTACACATAAAGCGTCACAGTTGCGCATCTAAACTGCATGAGCTGCCAAGGGCGGCGGTTGCCTAATCTCTCTTTAGTTCTGCAGTTGGCATGGTTTGTGCCTCCTTGTGATAAAGGAGCGATATGCGTCAGAATTGCAGCTTGATGTGGATGAATTAAGAGCCAACCTCATCCCTTTCTTCTCCTTTATACCTAAAAAAAACTATTAGATGGCGTGAGTGAATAATCCATACAGCAATGAGCTCACCAATCATATGCTTGGGCCTACTAATGGTCCCATTGGCCTCAGTGGTTCAATATAGAATGGCATCACTTTCTTTTTAATACTTGGACCCTCTGAAATTTTGTATTATTATTGTTATCATTATTTTTATCATTTATTTATATAGCGCCAACATCTTACGCAGCGCTGTACAAAACAAGAGTGGAGAAACAACACATTACACACAGGAACAGGTTATGACACAGGAGGAGTAGGGGACCCTGCCCGGACGGGCTTAGGCTGAGTCTACACTGAGGAAAATGTGCGGTTTCCCTCGCGTACACCGCGGCGAAAGCCGCCCCCTGTAATCCCCTATGGGGAAAGACGTGCCAGTCTATACTTACAGTATATAGACTGTGTTCCCCAACCTATTAGACTGCAAGGACTATAGAGTATCGAATAGGTGGTGGTGGTGGTGGGGGGCTAGTAGGTTGGAGGAGGTGGTTACAAGGGCTTGGCCAGTTTGCTCTAAATCCTTCTTTTTTTTTTTTTTTTTTTTTTATCATTTAAGCCCCCCCCCCCCATACAATTTCCATTAGATCAACAACTATGTAGAATAGTGGCCTCTATGATAATACATAGTGATTGTAAGGTTTAGAAAGGTCCTCGTATTACATGGTTTTGGTAGAACAAATTGCACAAAAATTGTATGGTAAGATTGTAAAGTGTATGGGGGCCTTTAGGGTTTAAATATGGGAGCCAAGGGTGTCTTATCATTAGGACATTGTGTGTACCCTCAGTAGAGCATATCCTTGATTTTCAGACCAAGAACTAATTTACACGGTTTTGATCATCATTTCAAACACAGAACGGCACATTGCAGTTATATATAAACATTGTCATCCTCCTTTACATTTCACAGGGGCAAAGTGGTAATCAACCAAAAGTAGCCACGTTATGCATCCCGGACAAGGCTAGTTTTACCCCCCTGCCTCCATCTTATTTGTCCTGCAAGTGTCCTGCAACAAGTACAACAATTATTTGATAACACTAATGCACACAAAAAATAAGAGAGACAAAAAAGAAAGTTAAAGGGACTAATAAATAAAGCATAGAGTAAAGGAAATAAGAGAAATGCACCTATAGGCTTCTGCCTTATACCATACCAAAGTTTGTTATTAAAGAATGAGTTGCCCAGGGATCCCACACCATCTAAAGCTTCTCCACATTATCTGTTGTGATGGTACACTGCTTTGATCATCATGGGGCCGGTCATGGTGTTTTTATGGTAGAATTACATATTTTTTTCAGTTTCCATGTGATTCGCTTTTGTATGATCCTTCAAACCCCGCAATTCGATGTTGCTGGCAACACACATTTACACAAGAAAAGCTTGAAGCGTGTATAGTATGAGTGAGACCTGAGTAGTGTTTCTTTAGTATAAGCGTCAATTCTTTACAACCGTTTACGTCCAGGTGCAGCAAGGATCTGTACTGGGGAAAGTGTTATTACACTTGTCCGGTGTTCAGTATGATCTATAGGATCCTGAACTATAATGAAGTGAGGGTGATTGATGAGCTGCTCGGTGAATTTAGGAAAGAATGCGTGTCACCTCTGCACTCTCCATTTGGTAGTAATCCAGGTCAGTGATCTTTGATCTGGAACATCTGACATCCTTTGCTACACACTGCGAGTGGTCACATTAGCTTCTAGGCCTTTATGTTATTACTTCTGACATTTCAATCACAGCATGGCCTTCATCTCTTGTGAGAGCTGTATACGTTATTTTCACAAGTATATTTTCTTAAATGTCTTGGCGTTTGAGGTCTTGGGCAATGGAATTGTTACAAGAGTCTGATCAAAGCTGCTTCAAGCTGTATGTTATAAATCAGGGGTTGACATGTTTTGTAATATTCAGCAATTGTTTATAAAAGAAATGAAGAAAATGTATTACTCTCTTCTGATACCTGTATTTGAGTATAATCAGAGGATAGGTGCTAATCATTGGGGCCTGGATACTAAGCATTTCAAACACCAGTGGTTCCCAAACTTTCCTTGCAGGGCCCTATTTAGGAACATTATCGAGCCCCCCCCCCTCCCCAAACACAGGTGAAGAATGAGGACCTGCGCCCCCCTGGAATACCTTTGCGCCCCCCCAGTTTGGGAACCACTGTCATACACTGTGTGTAGATTCCACCAGGGCAGACCTAAAGCTTGGGCATACACAGCTCAATTTCTTAATAGATTCAAATTCAAAAGGTTTGCACAATTGAGTGCCTGTGTGTTCAAGATTGATTGTGCTTCAATCTATAAAAGATTTGATTCATCCAGCCTTCCTTCATCCATTGATCCCGCTTGGTCGAACAGGGTTCAAACAAACGAAAGCCCTGTTATATTTTCATTACCATTAGATTTCCATTACTTAAGCTGGCCATACACCTTTAGATTTCTCTGTCAGATTTCCTTTAGATCTCCTTTTGTTTTATGTAATATGAGGAACTTTCTAAACCACCAAGTCTACCTGTGTTCAACCGCAGAGGACCCTATACTACATAGTTGTTGGTAGATCTAAAGGATATCTGACAGAGATCTAAAGGTGTATGGCCAGCTTTACCCTCTGACCCCATTCAAAGTATCTGATAGGCTAGTGGCCACAGAAGTGCTGTGGCTCGATATCGGGCCAGCTCGTCTGCAGCGCCGTGACCTTATCACACCGCAGTCTGGCTTCTTCAATCTGGAGGAAAGTTGAGCTGTGTGTGTACGGCTTTAGTCAACTTATGGACATCTGGGGGTTTGTTGACTTCAACTGTTAAGGAAAATGATATACACTATTATAAGAAAAATGATATTGGGTATATACCGTATTTTTCGGACTATAAGACACACCGGACCATAAGACCCACCCAGTTTTTAGGGCAGAAAATCCAGAAAAAAAAGATTTAATACGTTTCACATCAATTGGGATAATGAAATGAATTTAATGCATGCAATATTCCATTCAGCCAGCAGGTGTCACTAGCAGCAGTACACTGATCTGTTCAGTGTTCTGTGTTTAGCCGAGGATTTCGGCATCCCCTGCACCCCGGCCGAGCCATCCATAGCCGAACTGAACACAGCCCA
>CM070033.1:25366659-25383247 GCA_036250615.1 Ptychadena robeensis
GTATGTATGTGTGTGTGTGTGTGTGTGTGTGTGTGTGTGTATATATATATATATATATATGTGTGTGTATATATTTGTATATAAACATTATGAAAAATAGATTTACTTTCAAACAACCACTACCCCCGCCCCGCCAAAGAAAAAATAAAAGCTTAAATGTGCAAACATTTTATTATTACATATAAAAGTGTTGAGCATTTTTACTCTATTATATTTAGAAGACCAGAAATCAGATATTTCTCTACCGTTCAGAGAAATAGATTTTATGTTCCATTTCAATCACTTTTGGGTGATCTGATCAGGATTCAATTTCCTAAAGATCGACTTAAAGAATAACATTTTCAATCTGAAGGAAATATTGATCTGTGTACAGCCATACATGTGTGATTTTTGAGCACAATCGATACACGTGAGCGTTCTTCTAAGAAGTCTGGATGGAACAGGGAATCACCATGTTGGTAAATCACTGTTCGATCACCATCAATTGCACAGGATTGATTGTGGCAAAGTGCTGTCTTAACTCTGTGCTTGAGGGTTCATCGATTGCACGTGTATCAACCTGTGTATTGCCAGCCTTTTTTTAATCGATTCAAGCATAATCAATCGTCGTGCCGGTTCATGGTGATTGATTGTGCTTAAATCTATTGCGGCCACCCTTCTTCCTGCTCAAAGAAACCTCGATCGAACAGTGAACCAACATGTTGGACAATCCTGTTCGATTTCCATTATTGTGGATGCGGATCCTAGCCAATGGGATAGATTGTAAAGAATTGTAGCGTCTCGTTTCTCCGTTCATTTGCGGAAGCTCAAGCACAGTGTGGTGACGTCATCATGGATAGCATGGGTATCAACCCATGTATGGCCATCCTAAAGCTGGGAACACAAGTATCGATATGGGCCAAATTGATGGTAGCTTTGAGCACCATGCACACTCACGGCCATCTATCTGGCCCATATCTAATGCGGCCATCCCTGTTTTCAAGCTCGCTCAAAAACAGGAATATAGGAGAGGACAGTAAACCATGGCCGCGTAGTCTCCATGCACAGCATCGGCTGAGCTAGAGACACAGCAGTGCTCCAGCTCCTCTGTTATTGGGCAGCAGCACAATGACATCATTGCGCTGCTGCAGGGAACTTCGAACGGCTCCTATATCGAGCTGTGTGTTCCCAGCTGAACAGTCTGTTATGGCTACAGATAATGTTTGCATAGTTTGCAGCCCTGTTCTGGTCACATTGTGCCTTCCATCCTCATCCATGCTCATAAGATCCCCCCCAATCCTCTTTCTAGGGTAAGTTGTCTAAGCCATAGGGATCACATTTCCTCATGAGCACGTGTCTGCTACATAATTCACATAATTATTATTTCATACCGATTTAGATCTCTTTAAACCCATTTTTAATCTTACAGGGCCTTCAGCGCTGCTTATTAATGCTAAATAATCCATTAGCTTCTTATCGCATGAAAACCTGTCTCTGCGAGTAAAGATGTTGGCTCTGAAGTTAAAGGGGTTAATGGCGAATGGCGCTTTCAAGATAGAATATCCGTCATTGATAGCATCTCGCAGAAATTCAGTGAGTCACCGCGATGGGGCCATTTACATGGTAATGCTGTTTTGTTAGAGCTCGGGGCACATGCTCTGGCTATTTTCAATGGCCTGGTTTAGCATTTTCCAGCAATCGCGTGGTTTCTGGTTTCTTCCATCTAATTTAAAAGAAAACAACGCAGGGACCAAAATATATAAAGAATATGTCAATACCAGACGCAGTGCATTGAGTGGGCTGTGTATTTTGGGTTTTGATATGACGGTCTAGTTTATAGTGTAGTAAACAATGGCGGGATCACTAGTCTGTCACACAGGAATATGATATCTTGGTTGCCAATAAGGGGATTAAAGCGGATGGTTCACATACTGTACTTATGGTGGGGTTTTACTGTGGGTGAAGGGCCAGGCATCACCCATGTCTGCTACTAGTATATCTCCGTGCTGAGATGATAACATGGGGACTTGGAGTTCCTCGTTCTCTGGTCATGTGATCACTTCCCAGCCTTGTCTGCATGCCAAGCTTTATGTGTTTGGAAGTCTCATGACCTCAGAGGAAGTCAGGGGAATAATAAAACCAGAATTACGGTAAACTGCGTCTATGCAGCCTCAACATCATCCGGCTGGCATACCTGAAACCAAAGTTTACAGCTGCAAAGAAAGTTAATGTAATGTTCTATCTGTTACATTTGATACTAATATAGAATTACAAGAAAAAAAGGTTCACTTATTTACTGGGAGACTAGGTAACTCTAGCCATACACACATCAACTGTGCTCATGCGATTTTCAATTCAAACAATTTGCACAATAGGAAAAAATTTATTTTGTATTTATATAGTGTGGACATATTACTCAGCACATATAGTCATATGACTGACTGTCAGGGGAGCTCACAATCTAATGTCCCTACCATAGTCATGTATATGTAACTAACACAGTCTAATGCTAGCCATACAAAGTCCGATAAATAGCCCGATCAACCAAGCCCGATCAAAGTTTGCCGATAAATAAATCGGCGTTTTCTCGGACGATCTAACAAAAAACCCCCACATAGGAAAAAATTTTTGAACGATATAACAGTTTTGATCATACATCATAGTCGGAGTTTATCGTCATTTTTGTTGTCCAAGCCGGAAGTTTGGAAAAACAGGGGGTACCCTCAATGGGGACTTTGGGTGGCAGACCTACCTAAACAGAATTGTTTGTGTATTCCATAATGTGAGTAATTCATAAATATTTATTCATACAACATAAGGAATTTCCGAACATGTACAAATTTGTCTGATGTTTACAATTTATTCATGGTTAATGTTGTCAACATGTTTCGCCCGTACATTACTGGGCTTCCTCAGGACATATATCCATCTGAATATCGGTATACATGCAGTCAAAAGCAGTGGGATGATTCAATTAGAGCTGAAATGACGGAAAGAGCGACCGGGAAGGGAGAGGGACTCTCGGGGCCCTCGGATCACCCGGCAGGCACAGCTGTGTCCCCACCAATTGTGGGGAGGGGGCATATATCAGCCCAACAGGACGGCTCCAAAAAGGCCCAGGTAGCGGGAGGAGGGGAGGGGAGAGCTCCAAGGGGGTATCCGCCGGACTCGGCTGGAGACGTATTCAAAGGTTGACTCAGCCGTGGAGAGGGGGAAGGAACACGCCGCGAGCGGAGGCATCCGCCCTGAGCCGATGCAAGTCAGGCACTGAACTCCCACTGGTTCTTCTCAAGCCGGAAGTTTAAATACGATAATTAGTAATATCGGGGATGATCGGTGTTCATTTAGTCGGGCGCTACAAGAAAAATAGAACGATGTAACCGGACCGATTAAAATTTTCCAACATGTCCGATCATGTGATGGGCGATTTTCTGCTAAATTTTGATCGGGAAAGCTGTCGGACCATGTGGGCAAAACCGGATTTATGCCCGATTAACGAGAAAATTTGATCGGGCTATTTATCGGGCTGTGTATGGCAAGCATTAGTCTTGTGTAGCTAACATATGTTAATTGACTTCCCCCAAAAAGATTCTCCTATCAGCATGTCTTTGGGGTGTGGGAGGAAACCAGAGTACCCGGAGGAAACCCACACAGACATGGGGAGAACATGCAAACTCCTTGCAGAAAGTGCCCAGACCTGGATTTTAACCTAAGACTTGAGTGCTAACCACCTGAGCCACTGTGCTCAATCAAAGATTGATGGATGGTACTACCACATGATGTAATCCATGCAACAATAATCCCTTAAATCTGATTCCTTCCAGAGCTGTGCAGGTGCTCCAAAGTAGGATCACACATGAATTGAATGAAACCACCCAAAAAATCCATCAGATACTCAACTTAGATTTAACAGTTGGACTAATCGCAACTCTTTCTATTTTATCTCACTTTTCATAACTTTGGTCGATCAAATCTGTTATAAAGGAATCTATTTTATTGTTTTCTTTAGTTTTCTTTTTATTATTGATCTGGCTGTTTATAGTCAGCCAATTGTAATAAAATGTTAATTACATTGAAAAAAACATTTTGCTTATTATACAAGTAATATTCAGATAATGTGGGTGATTGGAGAATGGCATCCTTTGTTACATTAGGAGAGGGAGAGAGTAGTTGCACCATAAAAGCTCCAAGTTGACATTCTATCTTCTGGAGGAGTAACACTGGGAATTCTCTTTGGTGGCCACTTTCAGTGACAAGGGATTAAACAAGTACACTAAGTGCCCATTGTATCCTATCAAGAGAAGAGGAAATGGCAGCTGTCATTCATTCGGTGATCCGCTGCAGCTGATTGCTAAATCCCAAAATATGCGGTGCTGTGCAGGCGCTGGTCCCCTGTGATCTAACATCTGCATGCAGCTTTACATGCTCTACTTCTGACTCCAAGCTCACCTCCCCCCCACTCCAAAGTTTTTCTGTTATTCTTTACATGAAAGGTATAAATCTGAACTTGTTATGGAACCCATTTTCTTCTCCAGCATTGAATGCTGCGTGTATGGTATCTACATAGTGAGGTCATCACCATTCTGCAGAACTCTTCCACCCCGAGCCGTCATAACGATGCATCCCTATAGGGGGGTTGTCTATTGCACAGGTAATGGTTCAAAAGGGAAGAGGTCCAGATTGTTCTGAATGATAAGTGGGGAAGAGTAGACAGAGAAAGCTTCCTGCATCCGTTGATGACCATTATTCTCCAGATTCCTTTCAAGTCTCTTCCTCTGAACCCTGACATTACGTTGTCATTGAAAGAAGAAATGCTTCACATTAACTGAAGTTTATAACATGTTTATTGACTTTGACCAACAATACAAGTCCCCTCAATCATTTTCAAAGCTGGTCCATCAGGGCCACCATCCTAGTAGATATACTCCTGATCCTACAGGTTTTATGTGAATGATAATATTCTGTTATGTGGAAGTATTCATCTGAGGAGTTTAGGATGTCCAGCCTTCCCTCCCACTTAATAAAGGAGTGGAAGTTACATTTCAGATTGAGTGTTGTCTGTTTATACTCTCCTGATTAGAGAACTCTGGGTATCTGTGAAGTAGAAGAGACTGAACTATCCCAAGAACTATCATTTAAAGCCTCCTAGTCTTGGCCTTGTTTCCAGAGTAACAGCCAATTAAGTCTCATGTTATTGTCTGTGCTGTTTCTGTAGCCAAAATGTTTACACTCCTCTTCGCAGGCTTGTCTCGCCAGAAAAACCTGATATTAGTGATTCCTGCTCCCTACTCGAGTGATTACCTACAGTGTCTAGGTGATGAAGTATAAAGAACCTTGGCTGTCACATACCCACCAACCATCTGACACGGATGGATTTCATGAGATTGTTCTTTTTTTACCTGCCCGTTTCTTTAGCCAGTAGATGCTTACTGTATATACTTCAGTATAGGCCGACCTGAGTATAAGCCATAGTACCTATTTCTGGAAAAATTTCTGGATACACTGAATGACCTGAGTATAAGCCTAGAGGGGGTAACGCTAAGGCTCAGAAACACACAGCAAATGTGCTTATGTTAGGAGATTTTATTATTTAATTTGTTAGTTAGTTACAAAGTCCCTGAACATGATATCATCATTGATGTGGGAACATTGTGCATGTGAAGTTTTTGCACAAAATAAGTTAACATTTAAAAACTGTGACTTGACTTTGAACCTAATTTATGCAAAAAATACATGTACTAGAGCAATATTTTTTTTACATGTTCCCACAACCCTTCTCTACATCTTCAGCAAATGTAAGAGATGAAACCATGTTCAGGGGCTTTGCTATTCACTCAAAGTCCACCTACAAAATGCAGCGATTTTCATTGCTTGACCCAAATATAAGCCAAATGTAATTTTTTGAGCACATTTCAGGTACTGAAAAATTCGGCTTATATTTGAGTATATACGGTGCTTTTTGACTTTCCACACTTATTAGACCCAAAGGTCATACACAAGGGGACACGCAGGTTAATGAAAACTCCTAAGCCATAACCTTAAAGTATTTCTGAACAAAAGAAAAATAAAACCTTGTTGCTGTGGGTCAGCGAGGAGAACACCGGCTTGGTAATCCATAATGTCTCCAGGAGTCTATCAGTCCCAGACAGAAGGTGCGCGTAGGCTACATCCCTATAGGTGGGTGTATATTAGAAATCAGAATGTTGTGTTGGTACTGTACATGAAGGCTGTGCCAGCAGGAGACTTGTGAGAGCCTGTTAAGGATGAATGCGTATAGACTAGCTCATAGCCATGGCTTCTGCCGATCAGTCGGATGCCATTTACCTTTAGTGTCCCTGGGAAGGAGACATAACCAGCACTGGTCTCATTCCATCTATCTCTCCTATAGCGGACCATGGATTGTGTGTTCTGCTCTGTCCTGTTTGGGTGCTGAAAGCATGATGCCAAATACTGATATTCAACGTAATATGCTGAAAGAAATCACAGAAAATATGCATGAGCGCTCCATAGATTGTAAATGAAAATTGGATTCACTATGGACACAAAAATGTATCTGGTGAAATTGATTTAAAGCGGACCTACCACCTCACTGGGCACTTTACACTATAAGCAGCAGCACTGCTGATAATTAGGCTATCACTGCTCAAAATTAAAAAAATAAATGTTCCTTACAGCAGGAGGGGGGATTTTCGGGCTCACATCCCACTGTGTGATGTACCCGCCACGGCAGCTTGTAAACAATAAGGGAACAGCTTGGAGGAAGTCAGCAGTCTCTTGTGAATGGAATACAGCGTCACATCTGCAGAATCTATCATAATGTGATCAAAGCTCCATCTAGTGGCCGTTTTATAGAATTACAGCCCCATAGTCAGAATGAAGTATAGGCGGAACTGCTTCTTTCTGCCCTTAATAAATATGATTTCTGCGGGAGTGAGGAAAGGAAGTACGTTGTTTTTTTTTTGTTGTTGTTTTTTTATTCTGTAGCAGTTTTCACAGATGTATACTGCTGACAGGTGAGTATTATGTCAATGTAATGTATGTGTTATTTTTATTTATAGAACCACTTTAATATTCATCATTGAACTTTGAAACCACATTGTATACACACATACATAAATACATGCATATAAACCATGTGTCTGGCACATCACTTCTTCCACATTTTGTTATGTTAGTCTTATTACAGAATGGATTAAATTCACACAACACGTAAAAAGTTTACTTGAGGTTTAAGCAAATTTATTTAAAAACAAAAATTAGAGTTCACGTATACATTAGTATTCAAAGCCTTTGCTCAAAACTTTATTGATGCCTCTTTGGCAGCAATTACAGCCTCATTCCTCTTTTTGAATATGATGCCGCATTCTTGGCTTACCTATCATGTCAAAATTGTTTGCGATCAGTTGCATCACCACATTGCCATCGATCGCATGGGAATCGTCACATGTATGGCCAGCTTATAGCGGTTGTAAACTCAAAAAAAAAAATCCCCCACATACATGACATGGACATATTATGTCAGAGTATACATCTGTGAGAACTGCTACACAGAGAAAAAAGGTACTTACAATCTTCCACTTCCCTCCATTCCCTAAGCACCATCTTAATACTGGCACTGAAGCTACTTCCCCATTCTGTTGAACATTACTAAGGTGCCCTCCCCTGCAGACATATTTACAATCCCAAAGGGTTGGTATGGAGGACAGTTCTGGTCGTTCAAGAGATCTATGTGCTGCATTTGCATAGGAGACAGGAGTGAAGCTGAAGGAGGACACTGTAGGAGACGAGATTGAGACTGAGTGTGTGAAGGGTTTATGTGCAGGTGATATGGGGGTGACATGGATTGGGGGCACACAGTAGGCTGATGTAGGTTTGTTGAGTTATAAAATATCTTATTACCTCCGCTCCAGTCCCAGCAATGTCTCCTCTACCTTCCCCCACATCCTCACACAGATAACACTTCATGTCTGGAAGGTTTCTCATTCCCGATCATGGTATATGGAGATGAGGACAGACATGACTGGTTACTGGTAAAATATAAAATTCTTATTACTCCTCTGCTGCCAGTCTCAGCAAGTCTCTCTACACTTCCTCCACAATCACCTTACAGATGACACTTCATGTCAGGGAAGGTTCTCATTCATCCAGATCATGAATGGAACTCGAGACAGAGAAAGGGGGGGAGGGAGGGGGATTTTCTGCTGACGAGAGAGAGCACACAGGACACAGGAGCTGCAAGAGAATCCGCGTGATAGTGACGTCACAGAAGAGGCAGAGCAAGGATTATGGGGCTCCACACACAGCTGATATTTTCCCAGCAGCCCTTTCAGCTGTGACAAGTGCCTGGGCACCACTTCACAGCATGGGAGGTGCTACCTCGGAAAAACTCGTCTTTCCTGCTTTAATATTTATTTATTTTTCTTTTTGGACAGTGATTGCCCTATCTATTGGCAGCCTGATGCCGATAGTGCAAAGTGACCTACAACGTGATAGGTCCACTTTAAGACCTGGTTGGCAACAAAAACCAGAAAGACAGTTGGGAGAGGTGAAGCTGGCATGGAGGAGGAAAGATGAGGTTAAGTTTGAAGCTTTGGAAAGTCAGCTTTAAGTTCATAAAATGTTTTTGTCTTCAGATTACATGGTCCATATTTGTGTGGGTTATAGTTGTCATGTGTTGGGGCACAGTATATAGGAGGAGGGTCGCACATCACAAAAGCTTGCCAGAACAATGACGTGTTGTATATTGTGCATTGTGTTTTGTACAGTAATTATTTCAGCCATTCCAGTGGGTGTTTGCTAAATAGATTCCATTTCTTCCTCTGTTTACACCCAAACACTGAGCTGAAGTTCCAGGTAAACATTGGGACATTTGTATCATCTATTACTGGTAAACTTCGGTACATTTTAATCTAGCCATACACAGGTCGACTTTTCAAGGATCGATAAATACAATTCTAAATGTGATCGTAAACAAATCGATCCAAACACCTAGAAAAACCGGCAGATATTTGTACGATCTAGCAAAATTTACCAATGTCCGATAACTTGATCGATTTCGGTCACTTTCCGTCGATCGTTGTATCAGGTGGGCAGGAATCGATTTCCATATGATCGACTTAAAAATGGAAATATCCAACCGTGTATGGCCAGGTTTATTGTTTAATACTGCAATCAGATTCATAAAAAGGTTATTAACCTCCCTAGCGGTTGAGACGAACCCTGTTCGTTCGCTGAACAGGGTCCTCTCAACCGCAGGGGAAGCCGGCGGCGGGGAGACCCTATGCCTCCCCGGAAAGCTGCAGCGATTGTCTTCATGTTAATGGAGGAGTGCTGGCTCTCTCTCTCACGCAGCTGTTGTCAGTAATGACCGCAGCTGCGTGAAGAGGTCCGGCGAGATGCCGGAAATGACAGGCAGTACTGTGTACACTGCCTCGATCGCCCGTATCGCGCCATTGTAAACGGCGCGATACGGGCGGTGCGCTAGGAAGGTTAAACCCTGAACAAAAAACCCATTTTTGTATTGGCATAGACTAACCCCCCAAGTATATCCCGATATAGATAATTTTATATCCTGATGAAGATATGAATGACGATATAGCCATTTTTTGTGGATTCAATTAATTAATAAAAATGCATGAATGGCTGTGTCGGCCAATGATATGAAGTGATTCCAAAAAGGAGATGGGGGGGAAATAAAATCACATCACCAAATCCTCAATAGAAGAAATGGTTGATATTAGTCTCTGTACATTGTGTGATATGTGACATACTGTACTTATTATTTACAAGTATAAAGCTATATAGGCGATAGGGGGTTCAAATTTTGCATGGATGTAGTCTCAAGGAATAATTGGTAACCCCCAAAGTTTCAAGTTTTTACTGTGTAGGTTTTACTGTATAAGATCTGGGTGTCCAAAATAGGTGAGTGATCTAATGCATATACGAGGATCGCAGTCTGGCCAAAAGGAAGTATTACAGTTAGTGTTGTTGCTAGTGGGGTACATTACTGATCGATTTGTTTTTCTATCACATTTGGACCATTGTACCGGGCTTGCATGACTTAAATATCGAACCGTGTATGGCCAACTTTAAGCTGCATGGACTCGCGTCCAACAGACTAAAAACGATTTAAAAAAAATTAATCGTACAATTGGAGATTGATTGATGGAAAATAGAATATACTCCACATGGAATAACCAATTTTTGATTGATTTTTTATTTTTGATCTTAATTTGTACTCTGTTTGTACTCCGTTTGTACTCAAAATTTTCCGAAATGTCCGATCACCTTTTTGATTTTTTTTTCACAATTACGATCAAATTTAGTTGATCGAACCATGTGGGCATGCACCAGTTTTCAGTCGACCAATCTAAAAATTGATTGTTTTTAATCGGTCGGCCGCTAATATCTGTGCATGTATGGGGGCCATAAAAGTCCCCACTAGGGCCTAGTGGTGGTTAAGAAGATACGTTGGGCCTTTGACCCATGGTATCTCTATTTTTGCTTGGGTATTTGCATTTGGAGGTTTACTGAAATTAAAAACATCCCAACAGGTCAAGTTACATATTAAAATAGAACCACTTATCTGATGGCAGCGTCACAATTTTGGGCAAAAAGAAGGTTCATGCATAACCGTGATCCTTTGGAGGATCCGGCACATTGACGCTCCAGAGGCACCAGCAGCTTTTGCTGCTTTGTAATGGCATTTTAGCAGCTGCTCTCTTAGGCTAAAACTCCACTATGTTTTTCTTATTACGGTAAAATCATAGTGGTCATTGTCTTTGGCATACACCCCATTCACTTTCAATGGGTGCTAGTCCCATCTCGGCACAATTTTCAGAACACAACCAGTGACCACCTTTCCGTAGTTCTTTCAGTAGTCAGATGCAGCTGCCCCAGGTAATATTTAGCTGATATGGCAGGTAAAGAAAACAAGCGGCTTTGAGTCACTAGCCTGGAAATGTTAATCATAGGCATGAACAGACATGTAGACTACATCAAAAGGTGCTACGGTTGGGTTGCTGTGCATGAACCCCTTCCACGAAGAGGAATGATGAGCAGAGGACATGAGAGCAATAGTCTAGTGAGGAAAAACATCAGATGGGATAGAAGTGACAGCAGCGGGACTAAAAAGGGTGCTCTGTGCTCCTGAATCACAGCCATACACACAGAAACTTTTTTGAATAAGAATCATGATTTATAAATTAGCTTAAGGGCTTGTGTCCACTGCATGTTTTTCCCCACTGCGGACGTGTTTTCTGAAGCTGGGAAAAAGACGCAGAGAGGACACTTCCCATTCTGCTGAACAGCTGGGACAGTAACCACTCTGCGTATTCTTAGCGGCATGCCTGCTGTGCTGTTTCAAAGCTGCGGGCTGCTGAGTCTTCAAAGCAGCACAGCGTTGGTGCCGCCGCCGACACCTCCATTGAACATCAACGGAGGTGTCTCCAAGAAGCGGGAAAACAGTGCCCCAAGCTGCTCGGGCGCTGATTTTCCTCGTCTTTCTCCTGCTGCATGAATAGAGCCTAAGACGCAAGCAAAGTGCCTGCGAGCAGCGGTGAAAATGTCCAGCAAATGTTCCGGTGCGTGCCTTGATTCCCTATGCTCCACGTACGTCTAGCTCGGGGAATCTGCAGTGCACACATGCTGTCAGGCGCTGACTGCACTGGGAATCTGATCATTATTATTTTATCTAAAGGTATGACCAATTATATGTATCCCAAATCTTCTTATTGTTGTCATAAACAGCCAAGCTAACCCATCATTGACTTATTGTGTATGGTCAGCATTAGTAATGTGATTAATAAGTAAATCACCACCTAGAAATGATGTTCATGTTCTGCTGTCCCACCACCTTCTCCCCCAGTATACTGTTGGTTCCAGAGTTGCAGCTTCTGACAATTTCCAGAATATCGTGTTCCTCCATCCCTTGCTGTAGGCTGTGGCTTTATCTGTGGATCGCCATGTCACCACCACATACTGTAGGGATATTATTAGGGGTGCAGTCAGGGAGCAGACATGGAAAGTGTGATGGATGTTCAGTGGCAGGTAATATGCAATAGAAATGGTGGCAGTGAAACAGTGTATATAGATGTATGCAGTGAAGCAGCATATATTAGACCAGGGGTGGGCAAACTTTTTGACTCGTATGCCCACCCGGGCCGCCCCGGCATAGGTGTCCTTCGTTTTCATAGCCCAGACAGTAAATAAAAAAAATGTATAAAACAATTTTAATAATTAGATGCTTTTGATGTGGTTCCCAAACTCTCCTTGCAGGGCCCCCTTTTTGTATTTAGGAACATTATCGAGTCCCCTTCCCTATTCACATACAAGTTTAGATAGAGGGCCCGCGTTCCCCAAGGGGGGCCCGCCCCCCAGTTTGGGGACCACTGCTCTAGTCATTATCTGCACTTGTTCCAGGGAATGAGGGGAGCTAGAGCGTCTTTATACCAAGGTGACAAAGGGGCAAATTTAAAGACTAAAGGGCCGGTTTTGGCCCCTAGGCCTTAGTTTGCTCATGGCTGTATTAGACACTTCCTCCTCTATTATTAACAAGCCTCATTATATCTATTAGGTAAAGATCAGAAAAGCATACAAAGTGCAATGAAATAATATAAATACACATCAATTCACTGGTTACTGATCACAACCCAAAGCGGTACTGGAGTATATCAGAGATGCCATAGAAGTAGTCCATGAATGAGACCGCTGCTGCCTGTCCCTGACAGATCACCTATAAGGTGGCACACAAGTCTATTGTACAGGCGGCCTTTCTTGCGTCGTCCATTATTTAAGCTGAAGGGCCGCGTCTGAGGGAGGAATCAGCTGTTACTCCTCCATCACATCTGGCATCTCCCTATTTCCATTTTTCTCTGTGGAGATCCCTCAGTCCACCATTTATCATTTCCCTGTCACAGCCGACAGAACAGCCCAGCGTTTGTTAGGAGGAATACGTTAGGATTTTGTTTGCTCGCACATTAGATATGTATTTCTTTGAGAGAGAAGGTTTTTTTTTGCTTTATAAATGTGATAAATAATGGATTTGTTTTCTTTCTCCGTGCTGAGATGTGAGACGCGATCATCCCATGCCGTTAGGTGCTCGTGCTGATCCAGGTGCAGGTTCCGCGTTACGGTCTGCTTTCTGTATATCCGTCACATCGCAGCTTTTCTTTTATCCTCGGTTTCATTCCACCTCCAGTGTTTTGTATGGCGCAGAGCGAGCGCAGCAATCACCTGAGTGCAAGGCGGTTATTAGATAGCTGATGTCACCGTTAAGGTCATGTGCGAAATAAGAAACGTCTCGTATCTGAGCAGCATCCATAATTGTGCCATGTTCTGCGATATTTATTCTCCCAGTGTTACGCCGGGTCAGCCACTTATTCCATGGACCGCATGACATTGATTCTGACCGAGAAAAGTGCCTAATAAATCAGCAGCTGATGCGTGAGATCATTAATTGCTGTAAGCATGCGTTTTCCTTCACTTCTCGCCAGATTAAGATCAATTACAAAATAGTTTTTGTTCTCTGCTCCAGTATTGTGATCTGATTTCAGAAATCGCTGCTGCTGAATGTATAGAGTCTGGCTAAATTGCTCTGCAGACCTCCCGTGGCATTGAAAGCCACAACCTCATTACACTCGTATGACTTTTGCCTGAATTACCATGATTATTATCATCATCATTAGATTTACCGATATTACTGCCGTTGTTTATATAGCGCCGGAATATGCATTCGAATGGGGGGGGGGTCATTTGAAGTCCCTGCAATAATAAAAATAAATTTTTCAATTAAAAGTTTCTCAAACAAAGAAGCAGGGTACAGAATAGAAAAGGATTAAAATGATGTCATATAAGAAGAATACTAAAGCTGGCCATACACGGCTCAAGGAAGAACAAGGAAGAAATAGATTAGAGCAACATTGGGAGCTGTGCACGCTCATGGCACCTGATGTTGCTATAATCTGTTTCTTCATCTGAGCCATCCATGGTTCCTTCGTGCAGGATCAACGAATCCTGCTCGAAGGAACTCGACCAAAGAGGTTTCCAACGTGTTGGAAAACCTTGGTCGAAATACAGTACATTTAATGGGGACTGCGGGTCTCCATCCAATGTAATGGCCGGGCTGCCAGCTGAGCTGCCCACACAGGCTGTGATCAGCTAGCTGCAGTTTGGGAGTGTGTAGGGGGCGGGGCCAGCACGTCTGTGCAAGGGGAGGGGGTTGCTGGCTGACTCTCTCTCTGCTTCTACCCAGCTGCCGATCACTGGCTGGGGAGAAGCACGGGGACAATGGGGAAACCAGGTCCCCATCGAACGGGAATTGATGTGCCCATGTGGTGCATATTGATTACCGTTCAATTGACCTGCGATCAATCACAGCGTGGTGACCTCACCACACTGTGATTGATTGCCGGTTGATTGCACAGGAATCTATCGGTGTATGCCCAGCTTTAGTCCCCCATACGCCTTACATTCTTCCAATACAACTTTTCTTTTACCAAAACCATGTAATCTGAGGAGCTTTCTAAACCGTCCAATCACTGTGTATTCTATCAGGGAGGACCTGGCACTACAAAGTTGTTGGTTGATCTAAAGGAAATTGTATGGAGTGATCTAAAGGTGTATGGGGAGACTTTAGGCACATGATCAGAGCTGAATGGACAACCCAACAAGGAAGGCAATGTGAGCTATACAGTAATCATGATATTGTCATAATCATTGTGTTATGTTGGTAGTTGAAAAAAAAAAAAAAAAAGGCTCAAAATATGTGACCCATGACCTGCGCGCACACAGCAACACCTCTTTATAGATTAATTGTCAACCTTGGATATCCTTAAGAGGAAGCAAGTAGTAAATGTGAATTGAGGGAGGTGGAAGGAGTGTTCTCAGGGGCAGGGTGCTGGTAAATCACAGTCCCTATATCAGCCCAGTAATACCAGTCCCTGTCCCCTGCGATTTCAGTAATACCAGTATCTATGCCTTTTATCACTGGTTCCTGTAGCTAGTATCACCAGTCCTTGTGCCCGGTAATGCCAATCGCTGTTCCCAATATCACCAGTGCCTGTACCTAGTATCACTAGCCCCTGTTCTCAGTATCACCAGTCCCTGTGTCCATTATCATTACTCCCTGTGCTGAGTAATACCAGTGTGTGAAAAAGGGAGTTGTATTTCAAATAAAGGTTGAGGGCCTTCATATAAAGAAAAGGGGGGCCTTGCAAGGAAAGTTTGGGATCCACTGGCATAAGGTACATTATGTCAAGTGTAGACAAGGTCTAAGCAGCAAAGTTAATTAACAATCTCCTGGGAGTCCGAGGCCTCACAATGCAGATTTACAACCTATATCGCAGTAATACCTATAAATGCAGACCCATTTAATAAGTTACAGTTAACATTACTATATGTTCCCTATATTATTGACTTTTTTTTGTCCGTATTATGTTAAGTTATAAACCACAATACAAAAAGTGTTGTGTTATTGTGTGATTCATTAATGTGCAGATTTGAGTTATTTCCCTGTTTCCAGGTCGCAGGAGAGGATTCAAAATGTAAAAAGCTCACTCAGCGTTGATCACTTTGTCTTGTGTTTTTCAGATTGGGAAGAGGAGCAGGTCAGCAGTCCGTGCATTCTCCGACTCATTTATCAAGGACGCTTTCTCCACGGCAATGTGACTTTAGGAGGTATTGGCTCACATTTTTCAATGCAGTCTCATTAAAAGTTATGTTAGAGTCTTAAAGCCATAAAATCCAGCTGCCTGCACAGTGGTTGTTGCAGCACCATAAAAACACCTCAACTTCTTCTTCTCCTCTAATTCTTGGCATTGCATGGTTTCTGGTCTCGTGTGTTTGTCTATGTTGTACTTGGTTTTGGTGGTGGTCAGGTTGGGTTGTAATGTAACAATATCTATGGTGGGCTGAGGGACATCTCATCTCAGGAGCCCTCGGCTCTATGACGTTCTTAACTGTAGACTGGAAGACTTGTTCATATACAAATATTGGAGTTATATCTGCAGTGGTAAGTCTAAGCAACTGGACTTGCTGAAGCTTTGCTTGGTATCTGACTGGCTTTTGGAATAAATAGGCTTAGAATGGAGAATGCAAGTTGGATAACTAGCAAAACTTTGTCTTCAAGAAAACTTCAGAAAGCCCAGATGCTCTGACTTTACAGCAGATATATTATGACCTGGATGGATGAGAAGCTGCAGACCACGGTTATTGGAAATACTATTACAGATTTCTGTCTGAGCTATTCTACTTCTCTTCCTTTCACGTACCTTCAACTTCTCTTCCTTTCACGTACCTTCAACTTCTCTTCCTTTCACGTACCTTCAACTTCTCTTCCTTTCACGTACCTTCTACTTCTCTTCCTTTCACGTACCTTCTACTTCTCTTCCTTTCACGTACCTTCAACTTCTCTTCCTTTCACATACCTTACTACATAAGTTCTTTACCAAGAACAGGTATGTGGCCTGTGAAATGTTTGGTCCCCTACATGCTTTTTCTGGGCAAGATACCAACTAAGAGACATTAGTGTTTTCACATTCCAAGACCTGCATATTGGCCACTTACCATATTTTTGGCACCATAAGACGCACTTCCAGCAAACCCCCCCCCC
>CM070033.1:25420033-25431787 GCA_036250615.1 Ptychadena robeensis
CATCCTCTCTGGTCTCCCTCTAACAAAACTATCACCTCTTCAGTCCATCATGAATGGTGCTGCTAGACTCATCTACTCTTCTAACCGCTCATCTGCTGCTCCTCTCTGCAAATCTCTACACTGGCTTCCCATTGTCCACAGAATCAAATTCAAAGTTCTGTGCCTTGCTTTTAAATCATTCCACACCTCCTGTCCTCCGTACATCTCCAACCTGGTACACAAATACACCCCTAACCGCCCCCTCCGCTCCTCCAGTGACCTTCTAATGACATCCCCACTCATAACCTCATCACACGCAAGGCTTCAGGACTACTCTAGGGCCGCTCCTACTCTCTGGAACTCTCAATCTCGTCCCATTAGACTTGCTCCTACTTTTGTCACTTTTAAAAAAGCCCGAAAAACCCATCTTCTCATTCCTAACATCACCACCATACCAGTCCCATCCCCCCCCCCCCCCCCCCCCCCCCCCCCCCCCCCCCCCCCCCACCTATTGTATACTCTGTTCCCCAACCTATTAGACTGTAAGCCCAACCGGGCAGGGTCCTCTATTCCTCCTGTGTCATTACCTGTACCTGTGTGTTATTGTGTCTTGTATCTCCACTCTAATGTATTGTACAGCGCTGCGTAATATGTTGGCGCTATATAAATAAATGATAATAATAACAATATTTATTCCACTGAATGTTCATTGATTACACAACAAAAAATACATGTTGTACTCATCAGAAAGCAAATAGATATTTTCAGGAGATTTTTTACTCAGTCTACAGGTATCCCTCGGTGAGGTAATCCCTTAAAGCGGACCTACCACCTCACTGAGCACTTAACACTATTAGCAGCAGCACTGCTGATTATTAGACAATCACTGCTCGAAATTAAAAAATGTTTTTCCTTACAGCAGGAGAGGGTCCCACTGTGTGACGTACCCGCCGCGGCAAGTTTCTAAACAAAAGTCGGCGACACTATAGACCAGGGCTACTCAAATATAAATTTCAAAGGTCCACTTACCAAATTTCCATTCAGTCTGAGGTCCGAAGTTTGGAATTTTACCGTGCACTGCCGGGGGATCGGCAGTTTTCACAGCGCTTACACAGTCTGCCAGACAGAAGCCTGACGTACAAGAGTTAAACATATGTATTTAATTATTAGACAAGGGCACCTCACAAGTATATATTGAGGGGTCAGTGGAGGGTAAAAGGGGTAGGAGGGCCTGAGGAGCCCTGGGATGGCCATTTTCTCTGCTCACAAAGCTTTCTTTAGGAAATATCGATATAAATTCAACCTTCCTGTGCAGGGCCGCCATCAGAAATTTCGGGGCCCCATACTAGGTAGTTTTTCGGGGCCCCCTACCACTAGCACTCCCTTTACCTCCAGCCTGAGGCCTCCAGAGAATGCCTATCTAGGGGTGCACATAACTTTTTACTGAGCTCCTCAGATGAGTACCAGGAGATGGTGTTTGGTATGCACACAATATGTAGGGTGGTCTTCCTCACTGTCCTCTGCATTAGCCACCTGCATGGTAGATTCTTCTGCAGATGGACCTCCCAGTTCCTGATTGAGCCTCCGATAAGCGGCCTCCATCCACAGGTCACGAGCTGACTTTAGGTCACATGAAACATCCAGTAATGTTTGAATCCCCAGATCTCATACCTCAGTAGTCAGATCTTACTGTTAGGCCTGTTTAACTCCACATCCGCTATTGGATCCGCTGGCTTCCGTCAAGCCTCCACCAGCCCCTGGACCAGGTCTCTGATGGGCTGTGGAGCACATAGACTTTACCTGCTCGGCAGATGCTGTGTTCAGACATCTGCCAATGCAGAGGTTCAGCCCTGCAGAACGGCTCAGTGCTGTGAGAACAGCAATATGCTTAGCGGAGGGGTCCCAATGGAAGTGGAACCCCCCCTCATTGCCCCATCACCGTTGAGCATTGCAACAAAATCTCTGTGTTCAACACAGGGATTTTAGCAGACATGGAGCTAGGGCTTTACATATGCCTACTCCCTGACTTTCACCCCCAGATGCTCCAACACCTTTTTTGGATTAGTAATTTACAATGTGACACCACTATCTGCAACCTTTCATAGCTATTAATGTTTCCCTGCGGTTATCCAAGTGACATAAATTGTTTGCGTTTACCAATAACTGAAAAAACTTGGCAATCTAAAAAACATTTGCATGGATGTAGTCTCAGGGGTTAACTTGTAACCCCCAAAATGTCAAGGTTCTACCATGCAAAGTTTTCAAAGATCTATGTGTTCAAATTAGGGAAAAGAGAAAGTGTATGTATGTAAGAGTGTATGCAGCAGAGTAGTGCTTTATGCTCATGGAGAAGCAATATTTGATCGCTGTATTTTAGCTGAAATTAACTTATAAGTGTTGTAGCTAGAGGGGTGAAACTCGGAGTGTAAGTAGTAGTAGGGGGAGCATTACTGACCCTGAAAGTTTCATGATTATGCTATGAATGTTCAAAGTCACATAGGTTTATTTAGCTTAGTTAACAGTGGAGAGAGAGGAGGGTGTTTGCCTGTCCTGTGTTTTGATTGGCTGGGGAGGACGTATCTGCGGGAGGAGTTATCCGACAGATCTGACAGAGAGAACACAGAATCTGATGCCTGTGACAATCACATCGGGAGAGGGGGGGGGGGGGCAAGGCTGGATGGGCATTTGCTCCTCTCCTTCGCTTGTGAGTATAGAGGGGGGAATGAGCCACCGGTCCACACGTGACCCTATTTGGGTCCGGATCTATATCCAGCTATAGACCTTCATGTTAATGGAGGAGCGCCGGCTTTCATAGCAAACTGCTCTGATATACCACCCTCCTACCTCCCCCTTTACATTCCCTTCTTATTAATGATGCCAGGAATGTGAGGAGGAAAAAACAACATTGCCCACACAACATGCAGGTGAGTGGTGACCCCCTGCCTCTTCTGCGCCATGAATGACATTGAAGAGGCAGAACCTGGAAAAATCTGCAAGTTTGACAATGTGGCGCATCGACACGGGCTCACAGTGTACAGGTAAGTAACACTGAGTGTAACTCGGTGTAATTGGGTGTGTTAAACCACCTAACTGACCACTAGGGAGGTTAAAAACCAATATCACTGATTTACTATCCCTCAACATACCAAATCCAACAAATTTCTAATTTTAGCAAGTTGCTTCTTTCCCACCTCATAGGCTATTTTTATTACTCTATTCCTGAATATGCAGGAGACTGAGAGCAGGCAATATTACATCAACCGTAGCCGTAATAGATCCCACATGGATGATGATTACTAAATAAAAGTCCCCTTACAAATTGTAAAACCTGTATAAAGACATTTAAAGAAAAAGAAATTTTAAGGAACTAAAAAACATGGGGGGCATTGTTCATATTTATTTTCTTATATCATACTCAGAATAGGTTTTAGAGGAACTGGAGCTCACAATCCCAACAAATGGATCTTTACCAATTACATGGATATTAGGGAACAGAAGTAGCCTGATATCACCAGCAACATGGACTCTAGATATGACCTCTGACATGTCACTGAAGGAGGACTGAGCCTCCTGTGGTGAGGTGAGGCAGAGAATCATGTAACAGGTGCATTGTGCTGTGATTTATTATCCTAGGACTTTGATTTTGAACTTTTTTTTTCCTCAAATTTCCCCACAACCCTTTTCTACATCTCCAGCTATATTAGTGATGATACCATGTTTGGGGGCTTTGCAATCAGCACACAAAGTCAGCTAGTTGAAAAATTGGACCATCTCTACTAAAGATTGCAGGAAGAGCAACCTCAGTGTTGTCTGAGGGGGAGGGGGGGGGGGGGGGGGGGGGGGGGGGGGGGGGTGTCACCAGCTTCTTGCAGACCAAAAGTGAAAGTGGTAAAGTGGTAATCCTGAGCTGGACATTTTGAATACAATACTTTTTTGCAAATTTTTACTAGAGATGGTCGAATTTTATTTTAAAAATTTCACCTGACTTTGGGAGTTAAATACAAAGCCCCAGAATATGGTTTAATCTCCAAAGTTGCTAGAAATATAGAGAAGTGTTGTGTGCATGTGAGTTAGGAGAGAGGGGATATTATCCCAGGGTGGGAGTGTTGTGACATCACTTCCAAGAACATTTATTTTAATGGGTGCATGCGGGTAGGAGTTGGGGGGCCTGGCTAGTCTTGGGCACAGGCAAGGGGGGCCTTAAGGGGAAAAAGTTGGGAACCATTGCATTAGTGCATCTGTTGTTAGGCCCCCAATACATACGTCCATCCACCAACGATCAACTGCGGCACTCTGCTGTTGATCTATGCAAAATGGAGGTGCCCACCTGAAGCAAACGACCAGAGTAGCCCCACAAGACGGTCGCATGAAGATCTGACTTGACAGTTCTTTTCTGGTCGATCGCCATACTTTGTATAGGACCCCGATATTGCACGGGATAAGATGTGTGAGTAGCACACATTGCAATTTCCGTATGTTCGGCAGATGACCAAAAGCAGCGTGGTGACATTCACTGGCCGAACGCATGGGAATCTACCCGTGTATGGCTAGCTTTAGTCTCCTTAATCTCATGAGCACCAAAACAGCTGACACAATCCTCTCTGCTACTTACCTAACAAAATCAATATCCCAGAAATTTACTTGATGTGAAACTTTCATCTGATTAAAAAGTGTTCCTTTCATTTTCTGCAGTCTTACAAATATCTGAGGGGAAATTTCAAGATTTAGAAACCAGGGCAGACAGTAAAAGATGACTAATATATATGAATCAACAACAAAAATCAAGGAGCAATTATCCACGGAAGCCAATAAAATCTCCGAAATGTATGGAAATGTGGGAGAAATATGGACAGCATGTTGCTGCAGTTAATAACTGTTCAGATCACAACTTGAATATAGGGCGCCGTTCTGTCCTAAATAAATGACTCTTTTTAAGTAGGTTGGCACAAGGGTTTGTCTGGAAAATATTTCCATATCCACTTGTATTGTGAGCAAATTGTGATATGCATAGTGTAAGAGTTTTAGTATAAAGGCCCCCACTCACGTACCAAGTGGAGGCCGACAGAGCAGCATAGATCAGCTCTGGAGTGCAGTGTGATGATGTCATCACGAAGCTCTCCATCGCTGACAGCATCGGCGGGCACCCTTTGGGTGCCGGCCGTTAGCTTCAATGGAGACGCAGGTTTTCATTGAAACTAGCGGTATCTGCCAGAGATTATCGGACATGTCCGTTCTCTGGCCGACCGAGCTGTGGGGCGACAGGGATCTGTCACCCCATGTGGGCACCCCCGATTGGCGTGCGTGTATGGCAGACGTAAGTTGGATCATTAAACAGATCACCAGTTCTGGTGATTCTGGTACAGAATATGCAGGCGCATGAGAACCACTGGGGGCCCCCAAACTTCCACTCCATAAGCCCCCTATGGACAGGTAGCAGCTGTTTTCTTTTCCCTCCATCGTTGCAGGGGGGGGGGAGAGCGGTGTGATGCAATGTCCTCTCTTCCCTTTGCGCGATGTGCAATACTGTCTCGAATAGGACCCCAAATAGCTAGAAACTGTCTCTGTAGGTCACATTTTGTATGAGTGCAAAATTCTAGTCACCTGCAGCTGATTGTTTCCCATAAGAGACTTACCATGCCTTGTTCTGCATGGTGTTACTGCTTGGAGGTGGCATCTTAGTATAGGAAGACTATGTCAGACATGAAACCCTGACTAGTGTCTCATATGTTTTGTCTATGCCAGGCATGGAATTATAGCCACAACAAACAGGAAAGAAAACCCCTAAAACTGCTCCAGTTTAATGACTCAGTTCACTTTCATGTCACTGAATATGAGGGGCGAGTCTTTATGAGTGACAAGGACTGATCTTCATTAACATTTACTAACATGGCCACCAGCTTTGCCCAGCTTAGGTAGGTGTGCCATTTACCAAATGCGCACATGCTAATGACTCACCCAAGCTTTGTATGTACTGGCATGTTGAAGAATGTCTATAAAGCATTTATTAAAGCTGTAAACTTTCATCTAGTTGATTGTTCACTTAAAACTACAGCTCTAACTATAGCTTCGGGGTTTGTAAAATTATACTCACATATAATCCTTGGATTTAGTATGTCTGTGCAAATCTGAAAGCCATTCTCAGAAACGTACATGTACATTAACTATCTATCAAAACTATCAAAGATATTTAATAAACCCCCACTATAATTATTTTTAAAGAAATTACCTAAAAATGTTAAGCTCTTGGGTTTAAGTAAAACATAAGCCAAAATAGTCTTCTTTTAACCAAAGCACTGACCCTCATATTGGTTTTCATAGGTTAGCTCTGCTGCATTCATTATATGGACAGACTAAAGCTGGGTACACACGTGTAGATATGGGCCAGATTGATGGCCACTTTATCCACGCTCACGGACAGTTATCTGGCACATATCATATGCAGCAATCCCTGTTGTCGGACATGGATTTCGGACAGGATCATAAACCATGGTCGATGTCCATTGCTTTGCATTGAAACCGCGGTGCCTCCATGCAAAGCATCAGCTGAGTTGGTGACGCAGCAGTGCTGTGTCTCCAGCTCCTCTGATATTTGGCAGCAGCATGATGACGGCTGGGAAGTAACCTGGGAGAGTTGTGAAGGATCTTTTTAAAGCCATTTATGCATAACTACATTACTTGCTACAAGCAGACAGACATGCAACCATGCATAGTGTCCCAGGACCTCAATATAATTAAACCACTTTGGGGAAACTTAAAACATTCAGTTCATGCAAGACAGACGAAGAATTAACTGGAACTGGAGGAGTTTTGGCAGGAAAATTAGCAGCTTTACCATCTGAGAAGAAAGCCTCATCTACAACTACCACTATCATGGTCATTGGGTAGTTCAGCCCGTTGAAAATGGTTTGCAACAGAGTACACAGTTATTAGCGGCTTCCCTCCTCCCCTGTCCACATCATCAATGACGCCTGTGATGTAGGCTGGGGAACCGACACCCCTGGTCTATGGCGTGGCCCCCGCCCCTTCGGCGTCACTGATGATGCAAATGGGTGGTGCCCGCTCGGAAGGTGCCACGGGATAGAGAACCATCACCGCTTTTAGGAGCATATGTAACTTTCCCAGCTCAGGCAGGTAAACAAACTCTGGACAAACTGGTTGCATCTCAAATGCTAGGGGGGCTAAGATTTTAAAAGAGTTTGTTAAACAATAAATGCCTTGAGCCAACCACTAACCATTAGTGAAAGAAAAGTTTATGCGTTATCATTCATATTCTCTAAAGCTAGCCATACATGTGTCGACTAGTGAGCGATCGATCGGCCATCCGATCGATTCCGGTGAAGCCACAGGCGTCGATCGATCGCCCAATCAAGTCTGTGCCTACCACCTTAGGCCACCAATTCCTGGACGATTCTGTTCCCGATCGATCACTTCACAAATGTCAACTCCCCTTGATGTGTGCTCAATCGATCAGAAAAGACCAACAGGTTGGTTCTCTGGCCGATCCGATTTGGGGGCCAAGTCGATCGGACGGGGTCGATCGGTCAAGGTGGGCTGCACTCGATTCCTCGTCGATCGATCGGCGTGCACGCGCCCGGTGATCGATCGGCCAGGAATCGTGTGGGAAATCGACCCATGTATGGCTACCTTAAGAAATGGTAAAGAAATCATAAATTCTGTAAACTTATGATCACGACTTTATATATATTATTTCAGTGTTAACCAATGTTGCATTCATATATGTGAATTTTTGGTCTCTAAAAGAACCAGTGACATATTCGTGAGGATCCCAGAAGAAGGCTATAGAACAGCCTAATGTACATATTCCTCCAGATAGAAATATATCTTTAGCATCCTGAAGGCTGGGATACACGGCTTGATTTTTGAGCCGACAGAGAGAGCTCGGCAGTAGCGTGTTGACGTCATGACGCTACTGCCCGGCTTCCCCGATATTGGGAGCCAGCTGTCAGCTGGTGTATACTTTCAATAAGGAACCGTGGTTCCCTATTCAAAGTATAGGCTATCAAACAAGGTTTACCAACATGTTGGTAACCTGTTCGGCTGAGGGAGATCTATTGATCTCGCTCGGGAAACGGCATACACGGGTCCATTTTTTCACAGATCTCTGCACAGCTCAGTGCCGTGAGCGTGCAAGGCGCTTGGCTGTGCAGAAATCTGCAAAAAAATGGAGCCATGTATTCCTACCTTGATTTAAAAATTGTTGAATAGATCAGCTTTGATTTCTGATTTATTACATTTGCCTGATCTATACAAACTCTTTCTCACTATATACAAACAGGAGTAATGACCTACAAATAACCAATTCATACCGTGTGGTCCATTGAATAGAAAGCCCAAACTGATAGAATTCTGTGTTGAACTTAGAGGTGACTTTATAGCGAATGTACAAATTGTACTAGTGGATCATTGTGTTGGTTTTGGACAGAGCAAGGTTGGCCTCATCTCGAATACCCTCAGCAAATCCAGGCACCCCGCTGTATAAATGAGAACACCCAGATAAGTTCCAAATGTAAATAGACATACAATGGAAAAACTGATACTCTTCCAGAAATTGTGTCTCTCAGACAAACCTAAAACAACCGCTAATATAAACTAACGGGAACTAACCACAATATGCAAGAGCTGCTATCTTAAGTGCATAATCCAAACATTTCATGTTTCACAAGCGTCCTTGTTTCTCAGTCAAATATAAAAGACACAAATATTCTGACGCTGTCGAAGTGTCCACATTTTACTGAAACAATAAGTATCTCTATTACCATTATTTAACCAGACGACCCCATTCATGGCCAAACAATACCCAACTATTCATTAATATGCTTTAAATGAAAGAAAACATAAGAAACACAGAAAAAAAGATATGAAATAATATTAACGAATCAGAGTCCAAAGCTGCAGCATTGCGTGGAAACTGGGCATTGTAACATGTTAGTTTCATAGTTTACACAGTGTTTTAGCTTATTACATATTGGTAAGGATACACAGAGCCATTGAGATAGAGAGGGTCCCCTAGTCACAGCACATGTAATATTGCCAAATTGCACCCAGGTAGCGTAGGTAACAATACTTGCACTGCCGTATTTGCAGGATAGAATGTAAAATTCATTTGTGTTTTATTATAAACAATCATTGGTTAAAACATAAAGCAAGTTATGTAGAAAGCAACATGCTACATAGCCAATCAAATCAGATATTACCTTGCGCTTATCTCAATGCATTTCTCAACAGTTGCTTCAGGAGATTTGCAAGGTATTGGTGCTTCTGATATAGCATACTGCAGCTAGGTCCAGTAACGTTAGGCAGCTCCATGTCAGGATCTGAAACAAGGGATAGTTCGGTGTCTAGCTGCAGCTCTGTCTGCTGAGCCACCTGTTAAGCCTGGCATACACACGCCGATTAGCTGCCGTTTATTCCGCTGACCGACGGGCGTGCGCGCTCGTGCCATTTGCAAAATCGGCCGCCAATAGGCGTGTGCCCACATGGGGCGACAGATCCCTGTCACCCCACAGCTCGGCCGGCCAGAGAACGGACATGTCGGATGTTCTCTGGCCGATGCCATAAACTTCAATGAAGACCAGCGTCTTCATTGAAGATAATGGCCGGCACACAAAGGGTGCCCGGCCGATTAAGGCAGCCCTTGAATGCACTGTGATGACGTCATCACATTGCATTCCAGAGCTCATCGGAGCTCGTCTGTCGGCACCCGTCTGTGGGTGTATGGCAGGCATTAGTCTGCCTCTACACCTTGTTGGGACAAAGTTACCATGATCCTAGTTCTTGTTGAACCTTGCACTCCTGGCCCCTTCCTAGTACTTCCTATATAAACTATGCCTCTGCATTTACTCTTTGCTAGAATATCTTCCACTTGCTGCCTTTGCTTATTGTACATTCACAATTATCATCTGTATACCCACCTTTGGCTGCTGATGACTACTAGACAATGCTTCATCTTGCTCCCTTTGTTTTCTGACACCTTTTGCTTTTGACCTATGCTTGTTACCGACTACGCCTCTGATTACTCTGGATTACCGCTGTTGATCCTGCTAGCACCTGTATTGCTGTTTCAGCACCTGGACTGAACCTAGATCATTACACCCCATTGGTGAACTGGGAGCACCCTCGACAAATCCAGCTTGCACCCGAAATGTATCAATGTAATACTTTTAAGGTTATGTAAAAATAAGTAGTGTCCAGGTTCTCAGGGCAAACATTGAAGTCTAATTGGATTGTAGTCCAAGGCAAGGGAGGGAGAGGGAAAACCCGATTCCCTCTGTAATACAAAGTGCCTTTGTGTGATATCAAGTACAGTCTCCGGTAGCTGGGATTGACTTTTTTTAAATTATAGTTAGGAATTACACTTTGCTGTCCTATTCTTAACCTCCCTAGCGTTACGTGCCTTTAGCGCCATTTTTCATGGCACGAAAAGCTGTTTCCCAGGCAATCGCGGTGGAGTACACTGTACGCTGCCGTGATTGCCCGCTGCCCTCCCGGCTCACTACACACCACCGGTGTCAAATAGACGTGTGCGGAGAAAAGCGACGCCTCCTCCATTAAGATGGAGGTCTATGGCGCAGATCCCCAGCCCCCTTCCATGTCACTGTGACGCGATCCGGGCAGTGCCGAAACCCGTTAGACACTCGCAGCTTTCTGCAGGTGTATCGGGTGCACACGTGGCTGGTTCCCCTGCGGTTGAGGCAAACCCAAGCGGTGAACGAACTGGGTTCGTCTCAACAGTTAGGGAGGTTAGATAGAGATGGAAGCTAAATATTTTACACACATGAATGAGTGATTCATCCCTATCAGACATACTAGTATATTCAGGATTGTATCATGTATGCAACTTAACATTTGAGATCATTTTTTTCAGTTATCTAACCGTCACCATGTGTCCTATATTACCAAGGAGCAAAGAATGGAAAACTCTCTTCTAGCTCTCTCTTTCTAACTTTAAAGAACAATGGGCAAAGTGTTCCAAGCGAAACTAAACTAAACTAAACACCTTCATTGTTATTCCTGTAAGCTGTTTCAAACTTATAAATAACTGTGAATCAATTGTTTTATTTTACTTCTACTCTTAGATTCAATCGGCTTGTGCAACTGAAATTTTGTCTGTCATTCTAACAGTGTGATTGATACAAAACCGATGAGTTCCATTCTAAAGCCCTGTGCACCTGCTCCATAGTCAGGGGTGCACATAAGTTGTATTCTGGTACTCAAAAGGGGCCAAAAACAAGCTATGCGTACCGGCATTATTGTTACAAAGCTCATATGCGTACTAACAACTTGGAGGCACTCTGTGTCTGGGCGGCCGCAGCTAAATGTTACATGTATACAATTTATTTTCACTTGGATAACAGCAGGAAAACATGAATAATTATAGAAGGTTGTAGTTAGGGGTGTGAAACTGGGAGTGAACTGGGGGATGAAAGTCAGAGTAGGCACATGTAAGGGTAAAATCTGACAAGAGAAAAGCACTGTGTGACAGCTGGAATATGACTATGAAAGGATGACATTTGAACTGCAGGTAGCCTCAGGGTTTAGTTACTAAGCCAGACAATGTCAGGGTTGTACTACTGAGGTATGAGATCTGGGGGTTCAAAGGTGTTGTACTTTGAGAGTTATAGCAATAAATCTAGTTCCCTTAGGTAATGGTTAGTGCCTCATCCCAAAAATACAATTGGAAGGGTTTTAGGGATGGTGAGGTCCGCATGTTAATCAACATGGGGGCCCACGTTTCCCAATATGGAGACTAGGAAC
>CM070033.1:25437058-25457416 GCA_036250615.1 Ptychadena robeensis
ATACATAGTACGCCCACTGGAAGGTATATATAACGCTAGTCAGTGCTGGGTCCTCCCTGATGAATACATAGTGGATTGGAAGTATATATCACTGCTATGTAGTGCGGGGGTCTCCCTGATAGAATACATAGTGATTGGAATGTATATAATCACTGCTATGTAGTGCCGGGTTCCTCCCTGATAGAATACATAGTGATTGGAAGGTATATATCACTGCTAGTAGTGCGGGTCCTCCCTGATAGAATACATAGTGATTGGAAGGTATATACTCACTGCTATGTAGTGCCGGGTCCTCCCTGATAGAATACATAGTGAGTGATTGGAAGGTATATCACGTGCTAGTAGTGCCGGGTCCTCCCTGATAGAATACATAGTGATTTGACTGGTAACACCTGGGGGGGAACACCAAATATATACCTTCCAATCACTATGTATTCTATCAGGGAGGGCCAGGTTATATACCTTCCAATCACTTTTTATTCTATCAGGGAGGAACCATAGTTGTTGGTAGATCTAAAGGAAATTGTATGGAGTGATCTATGGGTGTATGGGGGGCTAATCTGCCTCCAGAGCACTGGGAAATGTGACACTTGTGAGGTAATCACTCTTCTATACAGGACCGGTGTACAGTCGTATATACAGTATTTCTATATTCTGCAGAAATCAATGCTGTCCCCACCACACACAGCCTACAGCCATGTACAGGCGGTACATTCCATCTACACGACAGTGAGTCATGTCTGCCTCAGGTCCCGGATGTTACACGTCACTAGGCCTACCTTGGCCTTGACTTTAATTGCCCCCCATTGCAGTTATAACTCTGATAGAACACCGCCCCCCCCCCTCCTCCTAAAATGTGCTCCCCCTAGACCCCCCCATCCCAATGAGGCGTTTTCTGTTGTCCTCACCACCCAAGGAGGCGGCTGGAGTGGTGGCTGATGTAATATCTGGGCGGGGCCAGAAGAAGAAACAGAGAGCACGCTGCATCCACTCCACTACTACATTATCATAGGGGCGACCTTGGTGTGCCAGTGTGAAGGGGCAGCGTGACCGCGCGAAGAAGAACCCAGAGCCAGGCAAACGGTGAGCATTCCCGCCACTTCTCGGTATATACATAGGTGGGCCGGCGCGCGCCTCACCTGACAATTGTTACATTGTATCAGAGGGAGCGCGCTGTGTAACATCGTGCCCGGTCAGGTGCCAGCTCAGCGCTGGATGTGACGCGGCTCGCTGTGTGTGGAGGAAACGTCCTTCTTCCTTTCACATGTATGAGGGAGATTCTGATACTATGGACGAGGCGCGGGGTTCTGTCATATGGCCGGGTGTAGTACGAGGACGAGGAAAACTTCTGTCCATATTGTATAGATTATAACGTCAGCGGCTTGTGAATCCGGAGCCGGCAGGATGCAGAGCACATGGCTCGCGGCCTCCATCTTACTCCTCCCGGCCTCACAACCCTCAACGTATACAGTCACCTGGATTATATTATTGTCTTCTCAGCCATGTCCATGAATTGTTCCGTCTTCATACGTGTTGTGTCATACACCGAGTGTGATGTGTACTGTAATTACGTGTAGCTGCGGTAACAGCTGTCAGTCCCGCCCCGGTGTCGCTGATATTAATAGGAATTATTAATACAGACACAGCCCGGCATGGCGAGGGCGATACTGGCGCTATTCCTGGACCTTCCCGCACTATTCCCGCATGATGCAATACCGGGAGCCCTAACCCCGCCCACAGCCCCCCACATGGCGTCCCCTCCGTTATGGACGGGCTCTGATGTGTGTATTCTGGTGAAACGTGCCCCCCCCCAACCCATACGCAAGGATTCCCTACTGGCTGTTGTCACATGGGGAACCCCCGGGGGGGATAGTCTGGATACAGTATAGTATCCCCATACACAGGGATCCTACCGCTGTCATCTGTCACATGGTGAACACACACACAGGAGACAGTCCTAGGATACAGCATAGTATCCCCTATACACAGGGATCTCCGCTGTCACATGGAGGGACACACACAGGAGGACTGTCCTACTATACAGTTATATGTATCCCCCATACACAGGGTCCCTACCGCCTGTCATCTGTCACATGGGCGGAACTAGTCCTAGCATACAGTATTAGCTCCCCATTACACAGGGATCCCTACCGGCTGTCATCTGTCACATTGGAGGACACACACAGGAGACTAGTCCTAGGATTACAGCATGTATCCCCATACACAGGGATCCCTACCGGCTGTCACATGGAGGACACACACAGGAGACTAGCCTAGGACATTATGTATCCCCCATACACGGGATTCCTACTGCCTGTGCTGTCACCATAGACACACACAGGAACTAGTCCTAGTATACAGTATAGTATCCCCCATACACAGGGATCCCTACCGTCTGTCATCTGTCACATGGTGGACACACACACAGGAGACTAGTCCTAGGATACAGCATAGTATCCCCTATACACAGGGATCTCTACCAGCTGTCACATGGAGGACACACACAGGAGACTAGTCCTAGTATACAGTATAGTATCCCCCATACACAGGGATCCCTACTGGCTGTCATCTGTCACATATAGGACACACACAGGAAACTCAATGGCAGACAAAGTACCAACATAAGAAAGGGGAGGACTTACAGGACATATGTGAAAATCACTTGTATTTATTAGGTAAAGGCACCTTCATTTCTAGTCTGCCTGGATTAGGTTCCTCCCCTACTGTCAACCTGTCAGTGGGTAGGAAGTCGGGGTAAACTCCTCATAGACTTATCTGGAGTCAAAGCTGGAAATACTAGATATATTTACCTTGCTTCCCATGTATATATAACACACAAACTCCATGCAGCTTTGCATGTGACAGGTCTACTTTAGCTTGAGAGTTGACTTCGCTATCATAGAGAGTACGTCGTTCCTGAAGGTGCACCAAATGATAACTTTACCTCACTTGTATAGTGCACACAACCTTTCATGCACACAACTAATGTAAAAGATTGTGACAAGAAGGAAACATTCCGGTTGTGCTGGTACACAATGAAATACCGACACGCTTCCTGTGTTTTCTTTTCATAGTTCAGTTCGCTTACTATATCTTCAGTTTATGGTTTTGTTTGGTTGATGCAACCGTGTTTCCGTTTTGGTACTATATATAGTGATGCAACTTGTTATCCTGCCTGTAAATCCTTTCATGTCATCAGCCACAACTATTCTACATGTGTGATATATTACCATGAAGTGTGTGTATGACGGAGAGCAGAGAACGAGCTGCTCAGATCACTCTACAACCAGCGTAAAGATCCACATGGGCAGAGCAGTATACAAAGCAATACAAATCCTCAACAGTCTTGGATTAAGGTCCCCACACGTACTGAGTGGGGGCCGACAGATCAGCGTGCACTCCGTCGCTCACAGCATCGGCCAGCATCCTTTGTGTGCCAGCCTTTAGTTTCAATGGAGACGCCAGTCCCCATTAAAACTTACAGCATCGGCCAGAGATTTACGGACATGTCCGTTCTCTGGCCGATCAAACTTTGGAGCGACAGGGATCTGTCGTCCCATGTGGGCACCCCCGAGCGGCGGCCGTGAGCACGCACATTGGTCAGCGGCAAAATTGGCTGCCGCTTGTTGCATGTGTGGAGGGTTTAAGTAACGTAATGGTAAACAAAAAAATGTAACGGTTTGTTTTCATCAGCGAGAGGGTGCGTTGGGGCATTCTTGAAATGTTGTGTATTGCCATCCCCATGTACGCCTTTTCTCTTTTTCTTGTATTTTAAAACAAGCAGTATTTTGGGTGTGGTGTTTTTATTATTAATAGGTTTTACTCAGCGCTGTACAATACATTAGAGTTTAGATGCAACACAAGATAACACACCGGTACAGGTTATAACGCAGGAGGAGGATAGGACCCTGCCCGACCGGGCTTCTAATATAAAAGGTTGGGGAACAGTAATACAATAGGTGGAGGGGATGGGACTGGCAGGTTGGTGATGTTAAGGTGTCCATACACGGTTCAATATTTCAGTTCCATCGACTTGAATCTATCGATTTTTAAATTGATCAAATGGAAAGTGATCAAAATATTTCGAAAAACTTTGGACTAGCCGTTCCTACAGGCATTTGACTGTTTTCTAGGTATTTCGATCGATTAAAGATCGTAGTATGGAGCACATTTTTTCTCTCTCCCTCAACCCCCCACAGCCGCAACGAGCAGCGGCTGATTTTGCCGCCGACGATGTGCATGCGCACTCACGGGCGACGGTCAGTGGCAAAATTGGCTGACGAGCAGGGGTGCCCACATGGGGCCACAGATCCCTGTTGCCCCAAAGCTCGGACCAGCGTCCCCATTGAAAGTGCCTGCTGATGCTGTGAGCGACAGTGCAGCAGGATGAAGTTATCACGCTGCACTCGGTCGCTCATCTGTTGGCCCCCACCCGGTACATGTGTGGGGGCCGTAAGTTTATTGTGACCTTCTGTGGCCCTACAGATACAACAATGTGTACAGCCTGAGGAAGTCGCTTAGGCGAAACATGTCGTTGATATTGGAGGTCTTATGTGCTAGCATTGCTTATTTTTTATGTATAATTGTTTTTGTCTATGTCTTGTCAAATTGTATGGTCTATGGGACCTCAGTGAAAAATCTTTCTTTGATTCAATCAAATCGTATTTTATTGAATATATTGGAGTCAAACATTCCAATTAAAGTCCCATCGGAGGGGAACCGTGTACTGTTTTTTCCAACAATATGTAGGGATGGGAATGTTTGATGAGATAATGCTACAGGTTCATTGCATCTGCATTGATGTATTCATGTAGAGAGGGGAGATCAGATAGATTGGAGTATAAATGGAGGGTGTCCTGTATGTAGGGGTGTCATGTCTGTCCATCCACCAGCCACGTGTAATTTCTGTAAGCATTTCCAGCTAAGGTCAGCGTGAATTTGTAGCTGTATTTATTTTAAATCCTAGAGACATTATACGTTTCCATACATGGCTGTCGGTTTATCTTAGTTCCAGCTGTGAAGTGTTAGCAGTTGATATATACATATCAAGTGTTAGCAGTTGAGTCAGTGTCCCTCCTCTGTGCTGTCACTTTCCCTGGGGGTCATGATGACCCATCTTCTGTGCCAAAACATACCTAATTGTTTAGTTATTTCAGACTTTCTCTTCCCTCTTGATGTCAGTGAGGGACAATTTGATACGATCACTGTATCATGTACGCTCTAGTGCCGTTTGCTGATCTTTCATAAAAGCTTGTTCTACAAACCCAGACTAAAACAAGGAAGGAAATGTACATTGGTTTCTTGGTAATCAGACTTCTCAGGCTCAAAGTGTTCTTGATACACGCTCGGAGTTCTTCCCAGCAGCAAATACAGTAAAAAGAGGGTGTTTCGTGGAATACTTTGTAAAGTCTTTGTTTACCTTTTGTTGTGTTAAAATAAATACTCTAATGTCCATGCAAGCCTTAAGGTATGTTTCCATTATACGTCAGGACCCCCTCCGCTAAGCGTATTACTTGGCGGGGATCCCGACGTAGCACATAGACTTTGCCTGCTCGGTGGATGCATCTGCCGAGCAGGCAAAGTCTATGTGCTACGTCGGGATCCCCGCCAAGCAATACGCTTAGTGGAGGGGGTCCCGACGTATGTGGAAACAAACCCTTACAGGATAATACAATACTTCACTTAAAGCAACATTCAACATGACAAACTCATTCATAACAACCATAAACCTACAACACTAGCTCAGAAACCATAATGCCATTTTAGTTCTGATATCTAACATAAGTATCGTTTAGGGCCCCAATACACCTTACAATCTTATCATACAATTTCTGTACAATCAACTTTTGTTCTACCAAACCCATGTAATATGAGGGGCTTTCTAAACTTTCCAATCACTATATATTCTATCAGGGAGGACCCGGCACTACATAGTTGTTGGTAGATCTAAAGGAAATTGTAAGGATCGATCATAAGGTGTATTGGGGGCTTTACAGATGGAAATATACAGTATGCTGGGGAGGAGTATCCTAAAAAAACGACTTATGATATGGTAAATATTTCATATACAACATCCACTTTCCCCTAACTAACTCCTGTCAAAGGTTCTGATACAGCAGGGGTGTCACACTTTGTTCTGTTGTGTTGTTATATTTGCACCACAATTGATTTTTGTTTTCAATTAAGAGGAATGGCACAGATGTGTCTTCTATTTGACATTTGTGTTCTAGTATTACACTTTGCTTGTTCCAGATTTGATGTTTAACCTCCTGGCCGGGTAGCTCGAGATAACTCGGGGTGAGGTTGTTTACTAACAGTACTCACCCCCAGCTAACCTCAGGCATACTCACCTGTCCAAAGGGAGGCCACGGCATTTCACCCTATTGGTGGACCCACCGATCTTTCCGGGTCCGCCTCGATGACCCTGGAGAGGCGGGGTGGTGGTGCCATTGACCTCCATTTAAAGGAGTTGGTGTCACTTTTTTCCAACACATCCCTGGTGTCAATGATGACAGCGGGGATTTGAAGGGAGGAAGAGGGAGTGTGCCATGTGTGTTAAATCCTGGAGGTTAAGCATTACTCAATCTTGTTTCCATATGGAAAGGGACATCGTTCTATGTGATGATAAGGAAAAGCTGGCTCAAAAAATATCAGGGTTGGCCCACTTAGAATTTCAGCTCCCTGTGTGGTTAGGTTTGACACTCCTGTGATGCAGAATGTATTAGGTGGACGCTATTGACTACACCATCTGTTAATGAAGCCATACACGGTTCAATATATCTATTCGATCGACCAAATAACCCAGTGATCAATATCGAAAAGGAAATCGATCAAGATGTGATCAGACATGTCGGTAGATTTCAGCTGATGGTACAAGTATCTGACGGGTTTTCTAGGTATTTTCGCTTTGTATCCTATGGAACGATGAAGCATGCACACATTCAGGAAAGAAATCCATCACACTGTGTGGTGTTACAATCAATCGATGGTTAATTCACACAAGACGTTTGGATCGATGAATGATCGCGCAAAGGTCGACGCGTACCTTTAACCGTTTGATACAACTAAATCAGCTTTGTCGTTTACAAAATACTAAACAATGTCAAGTCCTGTTAGGGCCACCATACACCTTCAGATTTCCTTTAGATCTCCTGTTTGTTTTACCATGTTATATGAGGGGAATTTCTAAAAATCAAGTCTACCTGTGTTCAATCGCAGAGGACCCGGCACTACATAGTTGTTGGTAGATCTAAAGGATATCTGACAGAGAGATCTAAAGGTGTATGGCCAGCTAGTGCTGTTGAGTCAGTAGTATTTTAGGTAGTGACGCACATCAGATAAGTTCAAACTCCTGATAAAGCAAAGACATAGACACGCTGTAGGAGAAGGCGGCCCAAACAAACTTCTCATGTATGCATTAACAATAAATGAATGATGTCAGTAAATTATTTTCATGAATGCTCCTGATGTCATGATTTCATTTCCCAGATTACTTCACTTGCTGCAGTAGCTTTGCCAAAACTTTTCTGTATACCACCTTTGTCCAGATTTGCATATTGTTCTTCGTTGGTAGTATCCGGATATAACTGACATAACACAATGACGCAATTGCCATCATTGTTCCATCGTAGCACACGCCTATGATTCCTCCTAACCTGTATGTCATGTGATGACACTTATAACACTTATGATTCATACGGGACGCAAGTTCAAAAGTGTTTGTTTGAAGGTGGGACTTGTTACCAATCACCTGGGTGATATGCTTCCCCAAACCTCCTTCATCTCTGTGTATGAGTGACAAGGATTGTTTGTTGTCTGTAGCTCTGTTATGTGTATATAGAACAGCGTTAGGGACCATCACCCACAACATTACCAGGAATTCTGTACAGGTTGTACTTGCACAGGAACTAGTATTTTGTCCTTTATATTGAATAGAATATCATACAAAGAGTAACATAACTGTTGTAAATACAATAAACAGGTTTTTATCAATAAAACATATCTTGGTTCATATTCAGGTACCAAAGCTGGACATCCCTTCTGTTAGACTTGGCTGACTAAAGTCAGGGTTTATTTACGGAGCTTATACATACCATAAGACACACCTTTTTCCAATCCATGATAAAATGTGGAAAGAAACAGTGCCCGAACAGCGCAGTTTTAATGCGTCTTGGAGACCCCTCCATTGACCTTCAGTTTTGTAATTACATTACAAAATTCTGCATTGTAATATAAAAAATAATGTGAACCAGATTCACCCCCACCCCTCCCATAGGTGCTCATTGGTAAGTTATTAGTTCTAGATTGTAAAAAGTCCCTCTCAATAAGTTGGTCAGTGTTCAGAGAACGAGTACTGCTAATGTATAGACACATGCTAAAGTTTCAGCCCTGACACTCTGCTGGAATAAGACCTTCCTCCTGGCGCTGGGCTTTTGGCTGGAGGAATATAGAGTAAATACTTCATGGTCCAGTCCTGCCTACTTAGTTGGATCATTCTGTATATTCACTTCATGTGTCTCTGACTATTTATTTATTTTTTAATTTTCTCTCCTATGGGGTGCGTATTACAGTGCTAAAATATGGCAACGTCCTTGGTAAATGTAATGTATTTTAGCACCTTGACAATGACATTTATCTTGGGATTGAGTGTTGTCCTAGGGAGTATGGTTCTGTGTTGGGTAGCCATCATGTTGCTAAGCTTTATTTTTTGTCCTTGGGGCAAATACATACAGCCTAGGTGCACAACCTGTGGCCCGCATGTGGCCCTTTGGGCATTGTTTGGCGGCCCCCCTTGGTCCTCCAAATGCGGCCCCCAAAACCTAACTATTAATGCATAGGGCATAGGAACTCACCTGTGAAGTGGTCACATGCTGATTCAGCTTTCCTAATCAACTTTGGCGCTCCTACATCAGAAAGATTGTCAATGTTGATAGGGGAAACCAGGTCAGGAGGGGGGTGGGTGCTGTTGGGTTTTGACTGCCTGTCCGGGTCTGGTCCACCGCCTGCTGAGATCTGTCAACGGGGGGAGGGTCGGGATCGATGTTATGTGTGGCCCTTTAGTGATGCTGAGGGCCGCACTTGTGGCCCTCCATATCAACTCAGTTGCCCACCACTGACATACAGCAACAGTTTGTATTGTTAGCATAAAGCGTCTGCATGGACCTCACCTTGACCCAAAAACCTTCATGTAATGCAAAAGGAGGAAACCAAATGCCATATCCAGCTCAGATTTCTCAATATTTCCTAATGACTGCTGTGAGAATTTGTGTTGCTTTCAATTGTTCAAATACATTTGGTGACAATAATATAATACAATTAGGTCTTTACAAATATATTGTAATACCCTGGCATCAGCCAAGGTTTATGAAATAGGTAGAACTAAATATATATTGATGGATTGTTGGATAAAAGAGCAGTTGTCTACAATCCTACATGAATATGAGGATAACATAGCAAGTACTCAAAATACTCTTCTGATCTATGTTGATGAGTTTTATATATAAAAACATACAGCTGGTGGCATGTTGCTTACGCCAACCTTCGAGCGTTCTCAGTTGTGTTCTTAGCAGATAGCACCAGCTCAAGCTGCTTTCTGGAAGATAACATGGTTTACAATCCCCAAGCTTGTTAACGTGCGCGCTTGTTTTCCTTTTTTGCTGTATAAAGAACAATAGTAATAACTTTAATGGCCTAAACCTTTTTATAAAGTAGGGAACACCTGGCTTGATATTTGAGCCGTCTGATGTTCCCTGCAGCAGCGTGATGACGTCATCACGCGGCAGTCAGATATCGGCCGAGCTGGGGAGACTGATCTGCTCTCTCTCCAGCACAGCCCATGCTTTACATGGAAACCCGCGGTTTGGACATCGGACGCAATTAACGGTCATGTCCGAAATGGCTGTTTTTAAGGGGGATTGATGGGTCCCGCTCGAAAACCGGGATGGCCGCATATGTTATGGGCCAGATAGATGGCCGTGAACGCGCACGGTGCTCGAAGTGGCCATATCTGCATGTCTGTACCCTGCTTAACTTGTGTTTTAATTCTGTGTCACCTGTTACTGCAAGAAAGATAAACATAACATTTTTACTTGCCTCTGTCCTAGCACAATGGTGGGGCTTCAAATTCTAAGAACAATACTTCCCTTCTGTTTCCTCAAATTTTAGGAGCCACAGGTTTGAATTAACTGCAGTAAAGTAAATGGTCACTAGATAAAGCTAGTCAATGGTTTTCAATGGTGAAAACTTATCTCCGTAGGCTCCGTAAGCAGAATGTGATTAAGTCACTGACTTTCAGTCTCTGTTGGTAAAAGACTTTCAGTGCTGCCGCAACACCTCCTCACTAAGCGTTTTTCTTTTTTTGACAAATCCTCTGTATAATGGGATACTTGTTATATGGACTACATTAGAAGAGTGTAGGTGCACATTAACCTCCTTGGCAGTTCGCATGCGGCTTTTTGTTGTTATATGATCCTCCATGATCTCCTGCCCGCCCAGAGGTCCTGTGCACAACTCCAGCATCACCGCAGATGCTGGAGTTGTGCTGGGAAAAAGGTGACGCCCCCTCTATTACATGGGGGTCTATGATGCTGCCTACTCCTGCCCCCTTTGCATCACTGGTGTCAAGATCGGGGACAGACCCTCAACAGAATCGCCGGGGGAATCCCATGGACAGGTAAGTTTATCCTGAGTTTACCTCCTTGGCGGTCTGCCCAATTAAAAATGGCACAGTAAGGGCAATCGCGCCAGTGTACAGAGTACACTACCTGCTGTTTCCACCCGCTACTCTCCACACAGCCAGTGTCATTAATGATGCCGGCTGTGTGGGCGGGAAAGCTAGCACTCCTTCATTAACATAAAGGTCTATGGCAGTGCCGAAACCCTGGAAATGCTGCAGCGATTACGAAGCTCGCTGTAGCTTTCCGAGGGTGTATCTGGTACGCTGAATGAACGGGGTTCGTCTCAACCACTTGGGAGGTTAACTCGGGCCAAACACAAACAAGGAGGTTAATGCAGTGAAGTCTCTGTATCTGACAGAAGTCTGGTGTCCCTAATGTAAATAGACAAATCCTAACTTTGAAGAATTGGTGAGTGGGATGGTTTTTACTTTGGGTTTTCCTTGCTGTGTAAACATAAAGAATTGTTGTCTTTGGTAAAAGATGTGACTGTCCTCACAGTGTGTCTGAACTGGAATTTTCTCTTTCAAAATAAAGCCTTTTGTTTTGTTTTTATACAGAACTTCCTGCTTCGCTTGGTTGTGGGAAGGAGGTTGTAAAATGACTACTTCCCTGTTTCACAGCATCAGAAATGAGCATGCCAACTTGTTTATGACCCACCCATGTATATGGCTAGGTGGACCACACCTCCATTTAAAATGTTGTATATAAATACCTAAAAGAATGTTTGTTACTCCCGATTACCACAATAGTGCTCATGCATCCACATCCACCTGGGCGTTTTGGCATGGAGTCTTGGGGTGAGATTCTCAGCTGAGAAATTCACCTGTTTGCCGAATTCCCTCTGCATTACAGTTGATGCTTAAGTGAACACCCAATGACGTCAGGTATGACGCCGGAAGGGCGGGGTAGGCAGAGCCATTGACCTCCATGTTAATGGAGGGGCGTCGCTTTTTCCCTGCACACCTCCAGCGTCACCAATGACCCGGTGGTCCCTGGGATCCCTGAGCTAGTGCAGCCAGATAGAGAATCACTGCAGATTTCTGAACTCCTGATCGTTTTTGATGATCCCGATCCAGGCATGTTTTTCAAACAAACTCTGGACGAACTGGGTTAAGCAGGGTTCGAGCCGTCCGATGACGTCATCACGCTGCTGGCAGATATCGGCAGAGCCGGGGAGACAGCTCTGCTCTCTCCTCAGCTTAGCTGAAGCACTCTCTATGCAAAGCATTGGACATCGGCCGCATTTACGGTCATGTCCGATATGGCTGTTTTCCAGCGGAGTTGAATTGTCCCGCTCAAAAACAGCAATGGGTGTATATTTTATGGGCCAGATAGATGGCCGTGAGCGCGCTCGGCACTTGAAGCGGACATCGACCTGGTCCATATCTACATGTCTGTACCCTGCTTTAGTCTCAAATGCTAGGGAGGTTAAAAATGTATCATGCTAAAGAACTCCTGGAGACGCACGCTTTTTTGATATGCTGATCCAGTTAATCGTCCCTTATTCACTGGTTAGGATCATGCCACCATTTACTTACTTCTGTTCAGGCGAAAACAGCATAAGCCAATCAGAGCAGCACTAAGAATTCATATGCATAAACCGATCATGTGCATCTCTCTGTCTGTTTAAATGTACAAATGGAATGCTGTGTACCGTGCGGTAATGCTACGCAGCACGTCTTGTGTGAAAGAGCCATTACAGGGAAACATGCTCTCAACTGCTGTTAGAGCCTGCGTAAGAGCTTAATGTATGGATGCTGCATAGAATCGAGTGTCTTTGTGCGCTCTGTGTTCCACATGTTTTGAATAACAAAGTTAACATGCTTTATAATGCAGATGCAATGCAACATCCGACTCAGTTCATTTACATATAGTAAAGAAAGTACTGGAATAAATGTCACTTGTCTTTGCAACGCTTACACAGAGGACTTGTGTTTTTATTATTTGAATAACCATTCTCTTTGTTGGCTAACAGAGACCTGGGCAGTTTATAAATTGGTAATGAGATTCCCCTCCCTGTCTAAGCTGCTTGCCATTTTCTCTTTTTGCTGTTTCATGGACAGGCAACTTCCCTGAAAGTTGCATCATCCCCGTCTGAACTTTTTTCTCTGTCGCTTCATAAATGCAGGACATTCTTTTACAGCTTCTAAAGATTTACTGCCAGGGCTGTAATTACCCCTCCTCTGTAAAAATGCCGGATAATTGATCATCATTGATGTGTAAATAGGGAAGTGGTTGTTGTATTACATTGTAATGTTCTTAAGCGCCACAATCTTCTTTTACTTTGGTGAATTGGTGTGAAAGTTTACAGTTACTTGGGGCACAACTTAAACTTTTACGTGCTGTCGTGCAGGCCTACCTAAGGAGTTCACCAATGGCAGCTTTATAATACGTTGTCTGCTTTTGGGTGCTGGGCACCCATATCTGCCAACAGACTTTTATGGAAATCTAATGGTTCTTAAATATGGTTGGCTTTTCCAAAAATTGTTTATGGCAGACATGACGTCAGATGCCAAAAGACTGGAGAGATTTTCAATGCATGATGGAGGTGCATGTCCATGGACGCTTGATACCCAATTAATCCTCTGTTACTTCCTTTTTTCCCCTGCATGGGTTATATATGGGGAGGGGGGACATGATTTAGTATTGATCTTCAATGGACACGTCTTTGGCGGCGCCACAACGCAGGCGTGGTCACTCTGTGGAGTGGACACCGTCCCATTCATTAGAGGCCTCTCCGCATCTTTTTCCCTGCAGCGGGGCCTTCACCGTGGGAAGAAGCAGCGGACACTAAGCCTAAATCTATACCTCCCTGTGTGGAAAGCACAATGCACAGTGTTGCATGAGGATAGAACTCTGTATATACCATTTATTTATAAAAATATGTTCACTAGTTTTAGTGAATCTATTTAGCTGAATCTATTTGCCTTTTTGTTTTGTTTGGAGGAAAAAAAAGTACGTCATCAGATATCAACGTGCTGATCATCTAAAACTTGTCCTTGATATTTCCTGGTAAAGCGATTCAGATGAAGGTTCTTATTTTTCCAAGTGATGATCTGTCTACCTAGAAGTCTCAGTCATCTGGACTCATTGTGTATGGACACTCATCCAAGCCGTTTCCTCAGATTAGGAAGATCTGCTTGGTTAGGCTACCACTACCATACACCAATCAACTTTCAGCATATTACCATAAATACTTGGTTATAAAGGTGGGTTTACACGAGCTGATTTGTTCTTCAATCAACTGCCAATAAATGTTTTGTTCGATGTCGTTGTTGAACATCGTTTGTTTATTTATCGAATGCAACATTAGATTTTTGTTCGTCCACCGCTGATATATGCATATTCAAAATGACAACAACAGATAAGAATTTACAAACACGTTTGATGACCTTTCGAAATATTTTTTGTTCCAGGACGAACAAAATGTATCCATCGAACAAATTGGCCATTCTAGATTTTTCAACCATCAACCAAAAATGTTTTCGTTCTTCTTTTATTGAACGAAAAAATCTACACGTGTAATCCCACCTTAAGCCGAGGCACCTAATGTTACAGAATATTCTGGGAAAAACCGACTCAAATATAAGCCTGGGCTGGGCTGCAGCAGCTCAGGCACAGAAAAAGTTTTGTGAGTTATTTCAGCTAGCTGAGTTGTACATTAATTGCAAAGCCCCTGAACATGGTATCATCACCATGGTATCATTTGCTGGAGATGTAGAGAACGGTTGTGGGAACATTGTAAAGAAAAAGGTTTTGCAATAACTTAGAGTTTTTGTATAAATGAAGTTCAAATTAAGTAAATTTTTGACCTAATTTATTCAAAAACTACACATGCTAGAGCAATGATGACTTTTCTCAAATGTTCTTACAATGGTTCTCTATATGTAGAGGAAGTTTGGTGTTGCCATGTTCAGGGGCTCTGCAACTCGCTCATAGAGTCCACCTGCGGAATGCGGCGATTTTCATTTTCTGACCCGAGTATAAGCCTGATTTGATGTTGATCAGCACATTTCAGGTGCTGAAAGTTTCATCTTGTATTCCAGTGTATGCGGCAGTCACCTTTACTGTCTGTGTTTATCATGAAAAGTCTTATTTTTCTTGCACTTATTGTACAGTATGCCATTTTCTCCTCTGGAACATAACACTAAATATAGATGACAGCCAGACCAGGTTAATCTGCGATTAGACGCTCATGTATGTGTGGCATCATGTGATGCTCTCTTAAAATCACTAGTAATTCTATAATCTCAGTCACAAGTGCTCAGTGTGATTAAATTGTCAATGATTTTGCTCAGGGTCACACATACGACAAAAACAGGCGCATTTGGGTTCATTGTGCAAGGCTGTGGCTGCCAGAGGGGCACTGTGACTATATGAGCTCTGTCCAATGTTGGATCAACATAACATGCTTTTATGGCCCCAAAGCAAATAAGGAGCTGGTATAATACAAGTGGGATAGAATTATGTATAGATTCTTTTCAAAATCATATTAGTAATTGGCTGCTGGAAAGAACCATCAATTGAAACATATGAGAGGTAATCTAAGCTCATTATAGCACTTAAGTCTGCATTGTGGCCTCTGAAATTGACGTATATGTTCAGTGTATACATTACTTATTGTGAGAAGAAGTATATCATTTTTATAAAAAAGCTACTTAACCTGAAATATAATTTGAACCTTTCGATGACCTTTTCTGGATAAATAGATCCGCTCCCCATTGGTTCTTCAAAACCAATATTTATTTTTAATGGTAATGGTAGTGACGTGGGAAGTGATATTTTCAATCCAACTTTCTGTCCAGTAATGTTTATACTACAATATGACACCTCTAATCCCATATTTAGCTGTAAAGTAAAACTGGGCATACAGGACACTATTTCTTAATAGATTTGTGGGCTGTGCACTTTCATGGAGCTTGATTGTGCTCGAATTAACATTTTTTAGCCATCCTGCCTTCCTTCAAATGGGATGGATTGGGCTCGGTTAAACAGGGTTCCAACATGTTGGAAACCCCTGTTCGATTTCCATTACTTTGGATGAAGACCAAAGTGGTGCGGCTCGATATCACGCTAGCTTTTCCGCAGCACGATGACGTCATCGTGCCACAGTCAGGCTTCCTGGAGGTTCTGGAGGGAAGTCGACATGGCTATACAGGGCCATACCACTTGAACTAGAATGTTATTCGTAAGATACACATGTAATTGCTAAATACCAAATAGTATTAGTATTATACAGTGATTCCCAACCTTTTTTCTTTAAGGCCTCCCTTGTCTGTGTCCAAGACAAGCCAGGCCCAGAGTTAGCATCTCAACGCTTCTGCCCTGGGGTAACATCTCCTCCTTCCTAACTTGCATGCACACAACCCTTATTTATACCTCCACAATTTAGGGAGTAATACCATGTTCAGGGGCTTTGCTGGCCAAAGACATCTTTGTCTCAAGATAATTTTCTCAAGATAATTTTTTTTCTTGCATCATAAGTCATACATCGATCAAAATGCACCATTTACGGGATCTGATGAATCCGCGATTATTCACAGAGGGATCGGTGAAGTAACTAAAGATTGGCTACACAAAAAAATGTGATAGGAAAAGATCTATTTGATTGTAAGCCCGACCGTGCAGGGTCCTCTACTCCTCCTGTGTCATAACCTGTACCTGTGTGTATTATATTGTGTTGTATCTCCACTTGTGTTGTATCTAATATATTGTACAGCGCTGTGTAATAGGTTGGCGCTTTATAAATAAATGATAATAATAATAATGAAAGTGGGATATGGAAATGATTGCAAGTCTCTAACAACGTCCTTGATCGATGAACAGACATGTCTGATCCCTGCACGATCGATGCTTTCGTGCAATTTCTCGATCGATCTCTTTATGCATGCATCGATCTGTAAACAATCGATCACGGCGATCGATCGCACCGGTCGATCTCTCCGAAATGTAAGATTTCTATGGCCAACTAAACTAGCAAAGTCTAATGGTAAAATTTTCAAAAATAATTCCACAATCTCTAGTAAAAATTTGTAAAATGTACAGAGTTAGAGTGTGTACAGAGATATCACTAAATAGGTGTCTCATAAGAGCATTAGATACTGCAAGCTGAATAGAAACTTTGATTCAGCTTGATGGACAGACACTATGTACAAAAATGGATACTTATGAAGAGCTCCTACCATTGTATATTTGCACAAATATCTGTTACATAGACAACGTGTTCTCGTCACAGCCAGATGACCATTTAGTACATTATTTAAAGTCTATAATCAATGTAGGCCACACAAACCGTTCTGGTTGTAAGATCCCTTATTTCTCAGATTTCTTACTGCCCAGTGAGAGGATGCTTTTCTGGTGTCTCAATCCTCATGGTTTGCTCTGTTCCATACTTGCTTATACATGTTTATATGGAGTTGGGATTTTGTCTAATGCCACAATGTGTAGGCATTGGATAATTAATGTGTTCAAACTTGCTTGCACACCATAGGGTGTTTCCAAACTTTAAAAAAAATCCAAAGTTCTGTCACCTATACGTAGAAACTTTGCATTTGCATACACATTCATATAAAATATTTTTGTAATTTCCTAAAACACATGTCTGCCATAACCTGTTCATTTATTTATAGATGCTGTAAGCCTATGATAATACACACACCTACACAGACATTACTTTCTATTTTTCGGAATATTTAATAGGGGAACGCTGTTGAGTCTAAGTTTCTCGTTGAGTTTTTTATTCTTAAACTACATTATAAATATACAAGCGCATTGTTATGTTACTGGGTTTGTTTTCCATGTTCTGGTCGTCAGCCATGCCCGCAGATATTTGTCAGATAACGCACGCCGATTGTATAGGCTGCATCTAATACATTGGAGCGTCTTATAGTCAGTAAAATGTGGTCAAAGTTTTATCTTGACTTATGCAAAAACTACAGCAGTGGTTCCCAACCATTTTTTCCTTAACCTCCTGGGCATTCTGCCTAAGTTCTTTTTGGGGTGAGCAACTCAGCTGATGAAACTCACCCTAAGATAACTATAAGAAAAGTCACCTGTCCGCCAAATTCCCTCTGCGATTCTGAGCATTGGCCTACCTGTGTCCGCCCTGATGACGTTGGAGAAGCAGGGGTTAGGCAGCGCTAGTGACCTCCTTGTTAATGGAAGGGTGTCTCTTTTTTAGAGCACACCTCTGGTGATACCGGGGATGCACTCGGCACCCCTGGGAGGGCAGGAAATTGTAGCAGCCCGTAGTTTTTACAAAAAGTGTTTAATGCCCAGGATGTTAAGGCCTATTGCCTGTGTTAAGACAACTTGCTTGCACACAACCCTTCTTTATATCTCCAGCAATTGTAGGGAGCACGGAGCTTTGACAGAGGGTGCAGGACACAGTGTCACCCACCCTCCGATGCCCCCCAAGATCTCTAGTGCCTCCCCTGGTGGGGCCTGGACCCAGGGTTGGGAACCACTGTGCTAGAGCAATACTTTCTTCTATGGAATGTTCCCACAAACCTTCTCCACTTCTCCAGCATGGTAATCATATCATGTTCAGGGGCTTTGCAATTAATTCACAAATTCAGCTAGATAAAATAAAAAAAAACATTTGCCCATGTCTTTCCACTGTGTGGATAGGAAAAAGAACCTCTATTTAGGAATAATTTGGCAGTATGTGCCAGTGTATCAGTTTCCTTGTGTAACTGATGAAGGTAGGTATGTTGTTATTCGGCCGTGCTTGCACAGCTGCCGCCGAGTTTGGAGATCTGGCAAACTAGCACTTGTGTCACTGATAATAAAATAGTTTTGATCACGAACATGCAGCTGTACAATCTCTGGCCTTGATCGCGGACTAATTACTTTGTAAACTGTAAAATTCCTTTTGTAAAATTAAAATGACTCGTACTACGCTTTCTAGAAGGCGTAATGTTTATCAAGTAAAAAAATATATTGATGTAAAGTGTCCGTAATAACCACGGCAAAAAGATAAAAGGAAAATATCAATTCAGGCTTTTCACATCTGTGAACGTAGGTATACCAAATGCATTCAATACAATTAAATTGACGCATACGCACAGAAGCATTGAGTCTTGTCAAAATCAACGAGGATCCTCGCATTAACATCAGCACAATGACTGTAACGCAACCAGTGACTACCGGACGATACTTTGTGTGTGTTCCTTTGAAGTGTAGGATTTCGAACAGGGTTTTCCAACATGTTAGATCCCAGTTTGGCCAAGCAGCCAAAAAACCTGGGATACACGAGTCGATATTTTCATGATTTTAGCACAGCTGAGCACCATTAACTTGCACGGCGTTCCGCTGTTCAAAATTTGTGAAAAAATAGACCTGTGTATTCCTAGCTTAACTGTGTACCATACTGTAGGATCGAACCTAGGCCCACCACTTGTTAAGCACGTCTAGATTTTCTGTTCAATCAACTTAAAAAGATCAAATACTGTAGTAACAGCAGGGTGGATTTGATTTAAATCACGATTTATATTACTAGTCAGTAAGGGGCTATTTAAATCAAACTGATTTAAATCAATAATTTTTCCCGGTATAACTTAAAAATGCGAGTAGATGAAGATTTTTAGAATAACAACTTTTCATATTAGTTTTTTTATCCCCAGTTTAGGTTAATCATTCATATTTGGACAACTTTTGTGTTGCACTTAGTTTTCAGAACTGCAAAAGTAAACCAAGCATCTGTGATAATATCTTGTAGCAGAGAAACTGCCCAATAATCTTATAGAAACAGACAGAGGGTGAGGATGGCATGAGCACATCACCCAACATTTCCCCTGGAATAGACATGGTTGAGGGGACATAAAAGCAATACATTAATTATACACAGTGCAAAAAATTAAGTAATGACCATCAAATCGATCAAAAACAATGCGCAATGCTGCGGATGTCACATCTGTACAGGTGCTGTTAGACAATTAAAATAGTCCAAATGGCGTAAATTTCACCCAAACGCGCGTTTCATAGGCGAAATCTAAATAACACAAACAGCCAGCACAAGGGTATCAGTCATATTGAAAAACCAAATCCACATAAAGGTGGACACAGACCCTCAGGGGTTACTCACGTCCATAGATCAATATAGGGGGACAGACATGATTTCTGTTAAATTAAATTAAGTTGATTGGATGAAAAATTGAGACGTGAATGGGGGCCTTTAGACATGATATAGAAGTATTGGTGATCTGTGTCCGTGGTCTTGTAGCCACAGGCTCGGTGAACTAGTCTGCCAGTTCTTGGTGTTCTATAAAGGTTTGCCTGTTTACTTTTCCTGCCATAGTTAAATCATTAATCCTTGTATTTGCTAAGGGATGGGCTTCTAGTTTTTTTTTAGTTTGTGTTCAGCTTTATGAAATGAAAACTACAAGCGGTAAGCTATTGAAATATGTGCGTCTGTATCGATCATCTGTGGGCTTGTTTGGTTGTCTGTTTGGAATCCATGGGCGGTATTCAGCATAACATTCTCACCAGCAGCTCCCAAGGCCCCAAGATAATTGCTTCAGAAGTCAAACAATGTGCGTGTGTTGTTGTAGTGAGAGGGAGGACCACTGTCTCTATAAGCAGAGATAATTGAGTGTTGTAGTGTAAATTCCTGAGTCAGGGACAAACGCGGTCATTACGCTACACTAAAGCAGAACATACACGGGTCAGATTTTCAATCAAT
>CM070033.1:25457516-25479137 GCA_036250615.1 Ptychadena robeensis
ATGATACAATCGACATACAATTTTATACCGACTTAAAAATTGATCGTGTTAAGTTGATTGATTTGAAAATCTGACCCGTGTATGGGCTGCTTAACTATGCCTTTTAGTCTACTCCATCGTCTCCATTCTGTTTGTATAGTCGACACTTGTTGGACTAAAAATCATTTTCCTGTCACATTGTCAGTGGAGATTTGACCACAAAGGATGCTCTTTGGCTGGCTGTAGTTGAGCATGTTTATAATCGATGTTCTGTCATGGTATTTTATGTTTCTGTTGGAGGATTACCTCAAGAATTATCACAGAAACATAAGTTCTTTTCTTAGTGATCCAACCAGTAACACGCATCCTTTTTTAGGCTATGTTCCCAGACGATTGACCATGTGTTTCACCGGCGTTTTAAAAAAAAAAAAAAATTATAATATGGGAACACTATAAAAAAAATTGCCTCCATAGAGAATGAATTGCTGCGATTTTTTTTGATCGCTTCCCCTGGCGATTGAAAATCGCTAGTGCAGGCGATTAATCGCCTAAGTGGGAACATAGCGTTAGTGGGGTTGCATGTACTTGTACTTGCAGTATGTCCTGTTGTAACACAATACCCCACCATCTTTTAATTTGATGCTAAAGATCACAAAATAGGTCCACCTTTCAGTTGTCTATATATGATGGATTGGCAGCCTTCAAAGATCTAAAATTGAATGCTCATTGAAAGTTTAGCGATGGGCCATGTAGACTAGAAAAGGATGGGAGTGAAAACTTTGTCACAGGGCCTGGGGTTCACTAAATGGGAAAACCTACAACTTATTACGAAAAATAGACAAAAAAATTATAATGAGAATGTTTGTTTATATTGCAACGGTGTCAGATATTGGGTTCAATGATGAAATGATCAAGTTAAAAAAAGTTCTAGTTATGTATGTATGTCCTGTTTAGTTTGTCTAATGTTGAGCTTTTCCCCTAATGTTGTTTATTCTTTCTTTCTTTTCAGAATTTCAAGATGAGCTGTAACACTGTTCTCGATTTAGGAAACCAGCTATTCCGTCGTAAGGTTGTAGGATCTGATGGCAAGGAAAGCAGATTGTCTCGATGCCTGAACACCTTTGACTTGATTGCCTTGGGTGTGGGTAGCACACTTGGTGCCGGGGTATATGTCCTGGCAGGGGCCGTGGCGAGGGAAAATGCCGGACCTGCGATTGTTCTCTGCTTTCTTATTGCGGCTCTAGCATCGGTTCTCGCTGGCCTGTGTTATGGAGAATTTGGCGCCCGAGTACCAAAGACCGGCTCTGCCTATCTGTACAGCTATGTCACGGTGGGGGAGCTGCTGGCCTTTATAACAGGCTGGAATTTAATCCTCTCCTATGTAATTGGTAAGTGCTGTCAATATTGAAAACCTAAAATGCTACTCTTTTCTACTATTGTTACAATCTCTGCAAAATGATTTAGGTTTTTTAATGTAATTTTTGGGGGCAATACATCAAAACTAGCCGGAAAATGTTAACTATCTTGATGATAGGGTCTTAAGATTTCATTGTGCTAAATCACTGGCTATATGGAATATTTCCTTGCATGCTTTCGACCCTTGTGTTGGAGAATTTTGATACCACCCACCAGAAAGGAGCTTATTGTCTTCTTTTTACACGCTAACTTTACTTTTAATGAGGATTTGCTCATTAAAAACAACCCTGTATCTTAATACCCTTCTTCTATATAACATAGGCATTAGGTCTTGTGATGTCAGCTGATGGGATTTAAGGATTAATGCTTAGCAATAGGTCATTTGATCAGTGTGGGCCCCTAATTTTCTTTGTATTATACATTACAACATATCAGTACACTGTCGTTTATAACTTGTACATAAACCTATGTGTCCTTCTTTTTAGTGTGTATACCCTGTTTCCCCGATGATAAGGCACTGTCTTATATTTGTTTGAAACACCAAAATATGCCCTAGGTCTTATTTTCAGGGGGATGTCTTATTCTGATCACTCTGTGACATTCATTGTCCCCTTCTGATCACTTTGTGCTATTCATTGTCCCCTTCTAATCACTCTGTCATTCATTGTCCCCTTCTGATCACTCTGTGCTATTCATTGTCCCCTTCTGATCACTCTGTGCCATTCATTGTCCCCTTCTGATCACTCTGTGCTATTCATTGTCCCCTTCTGATCACTCTGTCATTCATTGTCCCCTTCTAATTACTCTGTGCCATTCATTGTCCCCTTCTGATCACTCTGTGCCATTCATTGTCCCCTTCTGATCACTCTGTGACATTCATTGTCCCCTTCTGATCACTTTGTGCTATTCATTGTCTCCTTCTGATCACTCTGTGCCATTCATTGTCCCCTCCTTCTGATCACTCTGTGACATTCATTGTCCCCTTCTGATCACTCTGTGACATTCATTGTCTCCTTCTGATCACTCTGTGCCATTCATTGTCCCCTCCTTCTGATCACTCTGTGACCATCATTGTCCCCTCCTTCTGATCACTCTTTGCCATTCATTGTCCCCTTCACTGACTCACTTTTTTTTTGGGTTCTACCGGTACGGCTGGGTAACAGACTCTTATACGGCAGGGATCAGCCGCTTGCTTGTCCTCCTGCACTGCAGCCAGCCCTGACGGAGTCACACAGTTACCCATTGTACCACCCGAATGGGAGATTCGGGCAGGGGCAGGTATCGGTGGGTGTCTGATTTGCAGATTTGCGGTGTCTTATTTTCACATTTTGGGCAAAAATCGGGGGATGGCTTATCATAGGGGAAACAGAAATATTTATTTTTATGTGTGAGTGTTTTCGTTTTAAGTTTATAGTTTTGACATGTATCTCAATGTGTTTGTTTTTAGGTACGTCAAGTGTGGCCCGAGCATGGAGCGCAACATTCGATGAACTTATTGGAAAACAAATTGAAAATTTCTGTTTGCAACACTTCTCCATGAACATGCCGGGTGTTTTAGCCAAATACCCAGATTTCTTCTCGGTCATTATTATCTTGGTGCTAACAGGTAATGTGTTTTCAATAATTGACATAGATTAAGTATTTTAACCTCTCTAATGTTCATGACGAGCCCAGGAGTTTGTTTAAAAAACAAATTCTGGACAAACTGGGCTCCCAGGAACTCTGCTTATACCGGGAAAGCTGCAGCGATTTTCTCTGCGGCCACGGGGTGGAACAACCGCCCTGATTGCGTCATGGTGACACAGAAGGGGGGAGCACCATAGACCTCCATGTTAATGGAGGGGCGTCGGCTCCACAATAACAGTTTTTAAAATTTGCCATGGAACTCCAGGAAATGCATCTTATGGTAAGAAGAATATGGTGATTGAATGTCCTAGTGCCACATATAGGCGAAACTAGCAAGTTTCATACATTGCTCTGTAGTTCCTTCCATGTCCTACAATATAGTCCTATATAGATGCCCTATGTCTTATTTTCAGGGATGTCTTATTTTTCTATGAAAAATAATTCTGCACTGGGGTATCAGAGGAATCAAAATGGCACAGGAGACGAAGAGGGGGAATTACCCTGATCCTCCTGTGTCATTTGGATTGCCCCCTCTGATCCCCCCTTTCCAGAGTTCCAGTACTTTATTTTCGGGGGTGCCTTATTTTCAGGGGGAGGCCTTATATTTCAGCATGAAGGAAAAATGTAAGGGTGCCTTATTTTCGGGGAAACAGGGTAGATGCCTTAAGCCTGCATGTGCTGATGCACACTGTTGATCTGAGTGACCAAAAACAACTGGGGTTGAGAGCCAACAGACACACAAAGCTTTGTTTAAAATTATGGATTTAGAGTACAATTTTTTTATAATATAAAATATATATACAATAATTGATGTTACTTATCAGTTCCTTCTTCTTTCCCCAGGTCTCTTGTCGTTCGGTGTGAAGGAATCGGCACTTGTGAACAAAGTATTTACATGCATCAACGTATTAGTGCTGGGTTTTGTCATTGTTTCCGGATTTGTTAAAGGATCTATTAAGAACTGGCAGTTATCAGATACAAATCTAAATGATACCAATATTACATATTTTGAGAAGTAAGTCTGTCAACCATTTATATCTATACTCTGTTGATGCAGAATTTACCATAAGCATGTTTACCTACGATTACCTGATCCTCTCTCATAATTTAACAAGGAGTTTGTGTGCGTTATTGTACAGTGTTAAAGTGCATTTTTTCGCTGCTCAAACGTATACATTTGTCAGTCCAAGAAAATTGTAAGGATATCACATATGTCAGAAGATTTTATGATCATCATTTGCAAGACTATGCATTGGCATCACCAATATACAACGGCTGCCCACTTTCACATTACGCTTGAATCAGTATATATACTGCTCAAAAAAATATAATTTACACAACACAATGTCATTCCAAGTGTTCCCTTATTTTTTTGAGCAGTATGTAAGAGGTCATTGTTTTATATGGTGCATTACACAGCCTACCAGTTGTTATTGCAATGTGTCACATAATCAATGTGTTCTTGTGCAGTCACTTACATGAAATGTCATTTGTTATCTATCTTCAGTAAAACGGAATCAAGTACCTGGAATTATGGTTCAGGTGGATTTATGCCTTATGGTTTTGCTGGAGTCTTATCTGGTGCTGCTACGTGCTTCTATGCGTTTGTTGGCTTTGACTGTATTGCTACTACAGGTGAGACTCAGCAGGCACAATGCCTCTTATTGTATTAAATGTGATGACATAACTTGGAGCACTCATATGGAGCTTTTATTACATTATTTTTTTTAAATATATTATAGATTCAGCTGTTTTTGATCCCTTATGTAAAACAGTTAAGTTTAACATTTAAAAATGCCTGGTGGTTCAGTGGCTAGCAACTTGACCATGCAGTCCTATGGTGTAAGGTTGTAATCTCAGCCTGGGCACTATCTGCAAACAGCTTTTTAACGTTCTACCTGTGTCTTTGTGGGTTTCCTCCATGTGCTCCAAAGGCATACTGGCAGGTTATGTGGTGTGCCCCCCCCCCCTCAAAATAAAACCCCAAACAATTTACTATGTTAGTTACACATGTCTTAAGCTAGCCATACACGGCACGGATTCCCTGGCTAATCGATTCAGCACCCGATGGATTCCGGCGATTCCGCCGGCATCCACAGGTGTGAACGATCAGCCAATTAGGGAATCCGATCGTGGCAGCCCACCTTGTACGGCCAGATCCGTGTCCGATGGATCGCCTCCCTGACCGCAACGCCCCCTGATCAGAGCAGAATCGGACCCGAAAAGACCAACAGGTTGGTTCTGCCTCGGATCTGATTCTGTGCCCCCGATCCATCGGATGCGGTCGGACGGGCAAGGTGGGCTGCAGGGGATTCCGGCACGATGGATCCGCGTGCACGCGCCCGGAATCCATCGCGCCGGAATCCGGCACGAATCCGTGCCGTGTATGGCAGCCTTTAGACCACAGGAGTAAAATTTTGGCCCACAGAGCAAATATTCTTGGCCAGCAGCAGATCTGGTAGATCTTCCTTTCCCGCAGCACCCCTACCAGCTGAACTCATTGGACCTCTGTCCTCTCACTCAGGGAAAGAGAACTACGATACGCAGGACAGAAGCAAGGTGAGTGCAACTGGTAGGGGGGCTGCAGGCATAGGGATACCAGGATTGGTCTGGGGAAGGCAAAGTACAGGAACTGTACACACAGGGATGGGGGGCATACATGGATTACACACAATGTATGCACTGTACATTTTTTCTTAGTGCACCCATCCCTTTGTATACCGTGTGTGTGTGTGTGTAGTCCAGGGGTGTCAAAATAGGCCGCAGTGTGATTATATTGTTAAAAATACCAAGGTTGGGCCGCACCGTTGTCAAAGTTTTTATTTTTATCCCACTGTGTTTTTGAGGTTGACACCCCTGACTTATACGGTGATAAATAATTTACACTGTGTTAGTTACACACACACACACACACTCACATAGGCAAGTCTCTGTCATTGCATTACAGTCTTTTTTTTAAGATTCTCTTTGGAAATTACTTGACCATATGCAGACCTGAGGTGAGCCAGTGACGATCATCCACATGGCTGCAGATAGGATACCCCTTCCCTGTTTTCATTTTGGGGGTCCTTGATGGTTTAAGTTTAATTATCAGATTAAGCAATTTCAACTCTGCATGCATTAACACATCACTGAATGTATTTAATAATTGTAGGTTCCTGAAACTAGTAGTCACCTTGCTCTGCCTTATTTTTGATTTATTAGATTTTTATGGCTGAAACTCACAATTAAGTAAAGCTGATGAATAAATGTCTTTGTTTTTGTACTAGGTGAAGAAGTAAAGAACCCCCAGAAAGCCATTCCTATTGGTATAGTGGCTTCTCTCCTTATTTGCTTTGTGGCATACTTTGGGGTATCTGCTGCCCTTACTCTCATGATGCCCTACTATTTATTGGATAAAAACAGCCCTCTGCCAGTGGCCTTCACTTACGTGGGGTGGGGTGGCGCAAGATATGCTGTTGCTGTTGGATCTCTCTGTGCTCTTTCTACAAGGTAACTCAATCTAATGTACTGGTTAACAGCTTTCTGCTGAATCTAATAATATAGTATTAAAGTTTTTTTTTTTCAATTAACCTGTTATTTTATTATAGATGCCTTTTATTTTAGTTGCTTTAAACATGTTTTGCACCCTCAAAGGTGCCCATGCACCTTACAATCTTGCCATACAATTTCTGTACAATCAACTTTTTTTTTACCAAAACCATGTTATATGAGGAGCTGTCTAAACCTTCCAATCACTATTTATTCTATCGGGGAGGGCCCGGCACTACATAGTTTTTGGCAAAAGCTTAAGCCTAAAGGACCCTATACACGGGTTGATACCCATTAAATTTACGACCTGCTGGAGCGCACCATGGTGCCATCACCGAGCTGCGCTCGAGCATTTGTAGATTGAACAGTAATCTATGTGCACCCTTTTGTGCAATAGATTCCCGGTCGATTCTTTGGATGGCGACCCTTGGTCCTCTTCCAAAACAATGGAGATCAAACAGGGATTTAGCAACATTCTGGTTCCCAGTGCGATTGATGACCCACGAGAGACATAGCCATGAATGTGCATGGTGTGACATTGATCGCGTGGGTCATCGATTGAACAGGTATTGACCAATGTATGGGGGACCTTAAGGCTTTTCCTATTATTGCTGTCATCTATTCTTCAATAAATATTCCGTACAACAAACATTCCCCCCCCCCCCCTTCATGGGTGAGGGATGCAGAGGCTTAAAATGTTCAGCAGAAAAAAAAAGGAAGTAAACATTAAATTTGACTCTTCTGTTGCCTTTATTTAACAAATCAGCTCATTGCATTATGAGGGGTGTTCTCCCTTTCTGTTTGATTTATTGATCTGTTGCATTTTAAATTTCATTATTCATCTACCAAAACTATAATATGATTCTTTTTCTTCTCTTTGTTAGTCTGCTTGGTTCTATGTTTCCCATGCCTCGTGTGATTTATGCCATGGCAGATGACGGGCTTCTATTTAAAGTTTTAGCCAGAGTCAGTGAAAAAAACAAAACACCAGTTATAGCCACGGTTTCCTCCGGAGCTGTTGCAGGTAATAAGCTGAAATACAGCACTGTGTATATAAAGTTCTATACGCCGGTTTACCTTCACCCTTACACAATCTTTGGACTTGAGTTTGTCAATAATATAACTTGCGTTCAGAAAATGTTTTTCCTTATTAACAAACCCATAATGATTTTATATGGAATTCTTCTGCAACTTTCATGTTAACTATCCTCCCTGGGTTGCCAGGCTGTAAATTAGCATAGGCTTTTTAAGGCTTTGGCTTCATGGAATGTGTGCAGTCATCCCTGGGATATTTTTGGTATTGCCTAATGTATTACACCTCCTGTTAGGGGATCACTGACATTTATACAGTACAGAACTGTGTTCCTTTATTTGGAGCTCAGTGATGTCCTCATCTGTTCTTTATGACATAATGACATAAACAGCTCTCGGTTTCAATGAATAAACGGTTCATTGAGGATCAGTGTGTGGTTTTCGGATCCTGTTTCTAAAGCGTGTAAACAGTATCATAACATAAACAAAGACATATAGAAACTTTATATAACTACATTTTACGGAATTATTACAGTGACGTTTTGTGTGTGTGTGTTTAATATACAGTTGAGTACACAATTAGTAGCCTTGATTTTGTCTTAATTTCTCCATGAAAATGACCATATACAACAAGTGTTTGTTATTTTGAAAACAAATACACTATAAAAATAATGTCCAATAAGTGTAATTAGGATATTTTATTGATACACCGACAGCTGAAAGGACAAGAAAGGGCAGAAATAATCATCCAAAATCATAAGCTGCCTGGCCATTGATTTTCAATAGTGTACGCTTACTGAGTGTGTACCCAAAACTGACAAAAATCTCTTAAGGTGGCCATACACAGGTCGATTTCCCACACGATTCCTGGCTGATCGATCACCGGGCGCGTGCACGCCGATCGATCGGTGAGGAATCGAGTGCAGCCCACCTTGTCCGATCGACCCCGCCCGATCGACATGGCCCCCAAATCGGATTGGACAGGGAACCAACCTGTTGGTGTTTTCTGATCGATCGGGCACACATCAAGGGGCGTTGACATTTGTGAATCGATTGACTGGTAACAGAATCGTCCAGGAATCGGTGGCCTAAGGTGGTAGGCACAGACTTGTATGGTCGATCGATCAACGCCTGTGGCTTCGCCGGAATCGGATGGTTGATCGATCGCTCGGGAATCGACACGTGTATGGCTAGCTTTAGAGCAGTTCCTTACTAGGTTGGCACAGGTCTCCTAGGATTTTGGTCAGTTCTACAAATGCAAATTTTTATAGCAGGTTCAAATTGCATGGTTTTTCAGCATGGACATTAACTTTGAGCACCCAGCACAGATTCACAATAGAATGTATGTGTGTATACAGGGGTGCACATGAGTGGTACTCAAAAGTGGCCAAAACCTAGCTCTGCGTTGTGTTGGGGATCTGGGGGATGAAAGTCAGAGTAGGCATGTGTAAGAATTCTACTACTGAGGTATGAGATCTGGGGTTTCAAACGTGTTGTACTGTGAGAGTTACATGTGACCCAAAGCCAGTTCTAGGGTGATGAGACTCTTCTTACTGTTCTGATTCTGAGGAGCAGCAGTGTTCTCATACTAGGACAGAAATAAATAAAGACTTTATAACATATTGTCTCTCCATCTGCATGGAGGTGTTAGTCCTAGGCTAGTGAGGCCTGCTCCCCTAAAATACCACTGCCAAAGGAACCAGATCCCTCAAGGGCCCTTTCTCTGCATGTATTTTTCATTGCTTTGTTCAAAATGGCAGTTGTAATGTGCAAAACACATGCCTATTAAAAATGCATATAGTGTGAAAGGGCCCTAAAGCTCACTTGATTTTGGCATGACCAATAGGTATTCATTTGCATTTATCAAACAAGTATTCTTGAGTTTACATGTACTTTTACTGAGTATGTCACAAAAATACAGTGCATTTGGAAATAAGCTCCTCCTCCTAATTTGTATGCTATCTCTTCTTTTCTAGCAATAATGGCATTTCTTTTTGACTTGAAAGATTTGGTGGATCTCATGTCCATTGGCACACTTCTAGCCTATTCTTTGGTAGCTGCTTGCGTGTTAGTTTTAAGGTAAAGATTTAACATTTTTATATAGTGATGTATACATTAAGTTTTTCAATTATTTTCATGGTCGTCCAGCAAATGTTTTAATAGATTTGTTGTATGGTTTTTTTTAACAGATATCAACCAGAGCAGCCAAATCTGGCTTATCAAATGGCTAGCACCAACGAGGAGCCCGATATCAATGAGTCTGTCAGTACCAGCGAATCTCAGGCTGGGTTCCTGGGAGAAGAGGAGAAACTTACTCTCAAATCATTGTTTTGCCCAACAAACACAGAGCCAACCAGGTTATCAGGCTCCATAGTAAACTGTGCAGCTGGGTGTGTAGGTACGTTATTAGTATGAGACCTTCTGACCTTGTCTTTTTTAGAATGATGCCCAGCCTCCACTCCATCTTCTAGAACTCTTAACCTCCCTAGCGTTACAGGTTTTTCGCGCCATTTTTAATGGCACGCAAAGCCATTTCCCAGGCAATCACGGCAAAGTTCACTGTACTGCACTGTGACTACTAGTTCTCCTCCCAGTTCACTACACACCACCGGTGTCAATTAGATGTCGGCCCTGTGTGCGGGGGAAAGCGATGCCCCCATCATTAACATGGAGGTCTATGGCGCCCTGGGCAAAGAGAAATGTTCCCCTGACATCAGCTGGAAAATGTTGAGAGTGTGAATCTTGGTTTTACTCTCTTCTTGCATGATATACTGATTATCTGAGGTCAATTGGAGGAATCATTGAGGGTGGCCCCAGGACATTACAGGTCTGGTTAGTTTTATATGAGATTTGGAGGCGGTTTCTCAAGGTTGGAGCACCATTGGTGGTTTTGGCAACAGGAGAGGTAAATCGTGAAGCTGGGCATACATGCATTGACATTGGGAATCAATGTCTGCCCACCTTGAGTGAACAGTTATCTGACATGTTGGTATTTTCTGTCTGGTCACTTTGGACGGGGATCCTCAATCCCCATCCAAAGTATCGGGCAGAAAACCATTCCACAAGGTGGCGTGCACTGCAATCGTTGTACGATTGATCAGCAATTTTGTGATCACATGTTATGATCCATTGTACAACGATAGCAGTGGGGAGTCGCAATGTGTATGGCTAGCTTTAGACTTATACTAATCCAGCAATTAAGTCCCTTTTAAAGGCAGTGCTTTTGTATGAACCTATCAAAGCACTGTATGTATGATTGTATAATGCAGGAAGCTATGTGCAGTTGTTTTGGTTTTAGCTGACATTTTGGACGATGTGCATTAATATACAGTACAAGATGTTTAAAAAAATTATTCCTCTTTACAGGTCTGCTGATTATTGTGTTCTGTTGCCTCTGTGTGTTCGGTCAGGACTCTCTGGTTAATGGAAGTGCTTCAGTGATATTTCCTCTTGCTCTCAGTCTTCTTTTATGTTGTCTTTTGACCATAATAATTTGGAGGCAGCCTGAAAGTAAAACCAAGCTATCTTTTAAGGTAAGCTGTTACTTCTGAAAACATCATGTCTTTTTTATTCAGATGATTCAAATCTCATGCCACACTCCTGGTCTTGTCATATACCTATATGTTAGTTTCCCTTAAAGCACAGCGCACAACCTAGATCTCTTAACCTTCTGGGTGTTGCGCACGTAGGACGTCTTTTTTTTATAACCGCGCCACGGGCAATGGCGGCAGAGCGCAATATGCTTTGCCTTGATTGCCTGCCCAGCTGAAGGTTGTAAACATAAGTCCGGCGTCACTGGAGACGCCGGACTTATGCTTAAAAATGGCGACGCCCCTCCATTTACGCGGAGGTCTATGGCGCCGCCTACCCCCGCCCCCTTCGTCACCGGTGCATACATGCCGATGCTCCCGACCGCCGCTGCAATCCGGCGGTACCTAGAGCGTCGCTCTAGTTAACTGGGGCTGAGTTTCATGATGCATACTGGTGGTATACCAGTATTGCGCTGTTTTCCCCTCCTTCATCCCCTCTACACACGTGGGCCTGGAAACCGACGCCGCCTCATAACATGGAGGTCTATGGTGCTGCCCACTCCTTGCTCTGCCTTGCCCATAATCGGCGAGTCCATCGGGATTCAGAATTTCCACAGGCTCGCTAAGGATAGGTATAAGTATGCCCAATCCCAGCTCGAACTGGGTTCAGGCAAATCGCCAGAGAGGTTAGGATGTCCCAGGATTGCAGAAAAGAAAAGTCATGAACACATATTGTTTAAAGTTATTACATTGTTGCTCAGGCTTGCTTTATGGCTCCTTTACATGGGCAATTGTTAACCACCAGGTAAATGGCCAATTAGCTTTCCCTGATATACCTGTCACAGGGTCGTTACATGCACAGCTTTGCAGGGGTTCGCAGACAGGAGCACATGTAAATGTAGCTTTACTGCTTTTTATTTCTGCCATTTCTTTAGCCTTTCAGGTCATCCCTACTTCCTTTTGCCTTGCAGAAATCCTTTTGCTAACTTTTACAGGATGCTTCTCGTCTTGTGTCCAGAGATTAGAACCTGCCTTAGAAGTTGTAATATGGTAATGCAGTAGGGATACACAAAGCACACTTCAGGAAGTTTCTCTCTGTTGTATTTGGTTAAAATGAGTAACAGAATTTATATTACACAATGCTTTTCTTTTGCTTTGTGTGTTTTTTCCCCACGCATTGCATTTCTGGAGAAAATTTTTTGTTGACTTTGTGATAGTAAGTGACTTTTCCTCTAGTCAGTTGTTCAGCAATGCACATGGCACCGCCATGAGTTTTCATTTTCCCTTCCCCTTTCCTCCCAGACTGTCAGCTTTGCCCTTTCAGGTTTAGGGTTCTGATATATAGGTGACAGCCTCTTTCTCTAACGATGAGCTAAATGAGATACATTTTGAATTTTATATTGTAAAACATTGTTAGAAGAAGCATGAGGAATGTTACATTTGTAAGACAGTTGATTTCCTTCCCCAAATTTCAATTGGATTTCAAAGTGCCGACATCCTAACATAACATTCCGAGAAAAATGTAAAAGTCCCCTAACAATCAGGGGACTTAACAGGATGTGCAAATAGTGAAAGCAGATCACACAACATAACCAAACCTTACTACTGACGATACTGCGGCACCCCATCGCTCCACACAGTGCCATTCTTTCATCGGTCACACAGTGGGACTGTCTAACAACCACTTTACAATCTACAACTAGTAGTTGTGTGAATGTTTTATTCTATTTTGTGAAGAATGTATTTTCTACTGTGTAAAGGATGGTGAAGAACCTTTTCCTTTTTCCTTCTTAGGTCCCATTTCTACCCGTGCTTCCCATTTTGAGCATATTTGTAAATGTATATCTTATGATGCAGTTGGACAAAGGCACATGGATACGATTTGCAATCTGGATGGTAATAGGTAAGACAAAATGTGTTTTTTGTTTTTTCACTTCTCTACTACTAAGTTCTCAGATTCTTCTGCTAATATTTGTTTTGATTGTTAACAAGCATTTAAGTTGTTGCTAAGAGCAGCTATTCTTCCTGATACATTTTCAAAAGTGGCATTTCTATGGGGCACATTTATGAAAGCAATTCAAGTCTGTAATTGTACACATAACATTTAGGAACAAGGTACATATGTCTAAAGGTCCGAATGGGGGCCGACAGATGAGCTTTGGAGAGCAGCGTGATGACATCATCCCGCTGCACTCTGTTGCTCACAGCATCGGCAGGCACCCTTTGTGTGCCGGCCTTTAGTTTCAATAGAGATGCCGGTCGCCATTGAAACTAATGGCATCAGCCAGAGATTTATGGACATGTCCGTTCTCTGGCCGACCAAGCTTTGGGGCAACAGGGATCTGTCGCCCCATGTGGGCACCCCCGATCGGCGGCCAATTTTGCAGACGGCCATGAGCACACACACACACCTCAGTCGGCGGCAAAATCAGCCGCTGCTCGTTGCATGTGGGGGGCTTAAGAAAAAAAAGTGATATTTACAATATGTGCAACATGCAGTTGTTGTTCATCAGAATAGTAGGGTGGCATTGTCAAATGTTTATATTTCCCATGTTATGTAGTCTTGAAGTGTGTGTGTGTGTGTGTGTGTGTGTGTGTATATATATTTTAAAAATTTCTTTTTAAGGGACCTGTCTTAAGCCGGCCTACATGGCTCAGTGTTAGTTAAATTCCCAAGCGATTGATCGCCATGTACGGGGATCGAATGCAGCCCACTTGTAGCAATCGAGCAGAATTGAAACAAAAGTTGATCGCTCAGCGATCCAACATGTTTTTTTTCCTTGTCGGTTGCCATTACTTTGGGTTGACCCTTGATAACTGATCCCCAAAGATGGTGTGCACGCAATCATTCAGCGATTTTTCAGGATCGCAGGGGAATCACAACATGTATGCCCCGCTTTAAAAGAAGTGGGGTATTCACACCCACAAGAGGGTGAGTATCTGCTGTGGCTATGGAGTAGTGACCTTTGCCCAAACCCAGAGTTGGGATCAAGCATACTTACCTTTGCTCAAAGAGCTTGTGGTGATTCTGTATCTCAGCGGACCTGCTGATGACACTGCCTCTTCAGCATTATCGGTGATGCCAAAGAGCTGGGAGGGCCAGAGCAGGAGTGTCAGTTACGGGCATGCTGTGAGGTTGAAGAGCCTATAGAGTGTATAATGTGCATTGGCTCCAGTAAGCCGTTAAATGTCAACATTTGAAAACCACCTTCAGTACATAAAATGGAATTATTTGTACTATTTGTTGTGCTATCTGTTTAGATTTCACCTTTCTGTTACAGGTTTCATCATATATTTTGGTTACGGCATCTGGCATAGTTCGGAAGGTGCAGGCTCCACACCAGACAGGAATACAACAGATTCTAAAAGGACCAATGGGTTTAACAACGAGAAACAAGGTTTTCTAGACATAGATGCTGCTAACTCAACGACTGCTTGATTCCTCCTGCTGGAAGTGTAATGGATATGTCATGGCTACTACATTTATCTGAAACTATGGAGAATGACTTTACCCAAAGCTTGCAAAACCCGCACAAAGCTTCATTGTCATACAAGCTGCTCCACGTCATATTGGCAGAGCCAGAGCTACGGTTACCTTCCAGAGCTACTCAATAGATTTCGCTTGAAGATGAGTTAGATATATCGATTGTCATAACATGGATCAAGTCCCCATTGTCCATCGTCCACAGCAGGAGGATTTTTTGGGTTTTAATTTAAATGAATTCTTTTTTTTTTTTGGTAAAACATATGTGACGTGTTTGTCAGAGGATCACTCACACAATTCCACACCTTGTCAGTCCATAGAAGAGAGATCCTGTGCGTTTGGCCAATATGGTTATGAAAGGGGCATTTCTCGCTATTAGACTGAAATTCTGGGCAAAAAGAGGCTTTTACAGTTACTTGAGCTTAACCAATGCTCATTTTTTTACCTTGAAGAAATATTAACTTATTTTTTATATATTATTATTATTATTTTTTTTAATGCACAGTAACCATGCAGGGCACATCAAAGGGAGATGACAGTGTTCTGGTCTTGTGATTTTAGTACTGTTCATTCATTACTATGAAACATAGTGGTCATAAAGTGATAAATGATTATTTAAGAACTGTAGAAACCAATGACAGTTGAGTTTACTGCAGTTACAGGAGGACCGGTGAAATGGCTGGCCGCCATTGATTAGTACACTTGCTGTGTAATAATTTTAATTGCACTTAATTAAGTATACCAATGTGTGTACTTAATACCCAGTACTGGTTTACCTTTGTATAATGTACCTTGTACCGGTCCTTCTCTACTGCCCCTCATTCAAATGGGAAGTTAAATAGCATGGGTTATCTAATTTATTGATATTTAACTGTCCCTGTCATTTGTAGTTTGTCTAATCATTTGTGTCAGCAGGCTCTTTTATACTAAAAATAAGTGATCTAGTTTAGTGAGGATCAGCTTTCCATCACATAGCAAATGGCAGAGTTTGGGTGTGGATGAACCTATACTCCCTTTTTCATACAAAATACATATTTTAATGAGCTCATGGCTGTCAACAGCCCCAATCACATTTTAGCAGGACCAGATGGCAGGTTAGATATTTAATTCCTATTGCCTGGGAAATGGATATTATTATATTATATTATATATATCAGAAAGACTCTGTCCAATATTGTCTGATACAGAAACAAACATGGCAATTTACACATTGGGTGTAACACTGAACATTTGTTTGCTGGATTGTATACAGACATCCAGCTTTCTTTAATAGGCTTTCTCAGTAAAGTACATAAAGGGACAGAAACCTTGGCCAAAGTGCAGTTACTCATAGAGGCCAGTCAGATTACAAATTGTGGACCACCCCAAGCCTGGATTTGCACCATTGTCCCTCTCAAAGAGATACCGGGAGATCCTGCTTGCTTGGTGAGTGTGGGGTAATGTGAGCAGAAGACAAGGCACAAGATGCCAAAGTTAACTGGTAGGCCGGCCAAAGGCCTTTTAATTCTCTCTCCCATCTCTCCATATCATGTCTAAATCTAAAGCCATTACACATTAACCTCCCTAGCCTTTTTAATCGCTGTTTGGGTTGGTCTCAAGCGCTAGGGGATCAGGAGATCCCGATACACCCCTGGAAAGCTGCAGTGATTCTCTAAATCGTTACAACATTTCCGGGGTCGCGTCACTGTGACGCCGAATGGGCAGGGGCGCACCATAGACCCCTATATTAACAGAGGGGCGTGGGTCTCCCTGCCCACGTTGATGTCACCGGCAACCTGTACAGGGGCGGGAATTTTAAGCAGTGTATTATGTACACTGCCTCGAACGCTAGGGGGGTTAAATCATATTTCACAGATATAACATACATGTAGATCATGTATACAATGTGAATGAATTATGTTATAAGGGATCCTGTGATCTGTTGCTTGAATTGCCATTTATTTCTGGAATCTGGCTCTATGGTTTTTGTGGCCCTGATAAAGGGGTCGGTTTCCCCCAAATTTATTTACACATCAGCCTGGTCCTCTTTGTTTCCCTCTTGATTTGAGTGACATACGGGACCTTGTATGATAACCCTGAAATAGAAGCAGCAGCCAAAACCAATGGGCTCTGAGAATGTTGTTAATTGAATTCATTCTTCATTTTAAGAAAACTATTTAATATGAAATTAAGAGTCACCAATTCAAGTTTCTGCGGATCACAGTTCCTGCTTAGATGTACTCTGCTGGCAATGTACCACCTTCACAGAAGAACCTGAAAATCCACTCATTACTATCCATCATGTCCAGTTCTTTTATATCATGTACTTTGATTATTGAACAGGTTCATTACTACTTATGTTTTCCTTATTATGAAGCCGCCATCATTTCTGTCTTTCTGTCGTGTTCCATTTTCAGTCATTGTTTAATCACTCTAAATTGAAAATGTACACATTTGTCATTTTCAAACTTAAATTAGAATAATTTGAAGGTCCTCTATTTATGTTGCATGAAGAAGTACGACACAAAGAATATGTTTTGATTTGTGATAGCTGATCTTTGTGACTGTACTTTTTATTATCGGGCCTCCTGTATTGGATAAAACTTGAAGCCTATTCTGTAGGTAATATAACAAGGGAACCACCCACATTATTATCATATCGTTTACAAAGATGCTACATGGTTCTGGAACTGCAGTTGTAGCATGAAAGGTATTCTGTACAGTACACACAGGGCAGAGATTATTTTGACATACCTACTATATCTTCACCTAAATCTACATTCTCTATCTGGTTAGTATAGACAATCACACGTAATCTTCCAATGTGCCTGATTATGTGACATACGATACAAGCTGCATGCTGGGATGCTGTTTTGTCCAGGAGTTGCAGCCAAAACCCTTGGTGATGGTAATCTGATGTCCTGGGACACCACCCCTGGCATCTCTATTCTAGAAACTTGGCTAACTTTCCCCTTCCTAACTACTACTCTGTCTGACCACATGGACTATGGAGAATATATCATGCTGGCCATGACCTTCTTCATCTCCTTCATCTTGTAATGCAGGTCATATCCTAGACTTCTTCATCCCTTATTTAGTGACCTCTGGTAAGGTTTCTGCCCTACCAGGACCTTAACATGAAGCTTATGTATACAGCATTAGCATTAAGACAAACTTCTACTAACTTGAAATTGATAAATACCTTATAAGTTTTTCTAGATGCAGAAAGCAATTCAACTTTTATGATAAGTCGTCACTCAACATTGCAGATCTGTTTGACTATAATGATGGACCCGTGCACTGGCCAGAAAGTGCCAGGCTCCCCTATAAACCTTAATGTTTTTTTTCTGATGGTGTGCTGCGCAGTATTCACCAATGTTATTTAATGTCTTGGGTATCCCAAAATCTTTCCTGAAATACCGACCCTTTGTTCCAGAATTTTAGAGCTGATTTTATCTTTTTGTTTCCAGTAAGAGTTCGACCCTGAATAATTTTCTGTGAAAAATGTTCAGTCTTTCAGCACTTGTCTTTGTCACGGGTTAACCCAGGGGGGGGGGGTGTTTGCTGAACGCACGTGTATTTAAAGCTGAAAGTTAAGAGTTTAGGGGAAATGACCCATCGGAATGATGTTAAGGATTGAGTGTTTGTGTCTGAAAAATGTGCTCACAATTCCACTTTTCATGTTGGACTTGGAGGTATCTGGGAATGTGTAATGGAGACGTTAACATTCGGATTCTGTTATTTAAACAAGCAGAAACCAACGCTTGAACCTATAGGTAGTCATAGACGTGTTGATTCTTTTTGCAATCAGTTTACGATTAAACCTAAACATGCACACCACCTTTATTTATCTCTGATCTCTTCCCAGAAACAATCGCACCCAAAAGAGGTTGATTCCTTATATTCGATCAGAAATCATGCCATGGTGGGTGTTTCTGAAGTGCTTGTATATAAGTGGCTGTGTGCTTCACTAGTCCAATCGACCCGGAACCGATTGTGGGTCACCACTACCGATCGACCAAAAATACCTGACATGTCCGATCCCCTTCTGTTCTGATTGTTGCAGGTGGGCAGGAATCGATTCCTGATCGATCAGTCCTTGCAGTCGATCGAATGCAAAAATCGGCAGGTGTATGGCTAGCATGAGGTTAATGGAGCCCTAGCCTTAGTCTCGGCATGTGCTGTTCAACCTCCACTTGCCATTTGTAAAACCTCTGAATTACAGTGTTATGGTCCGTACAAAGTGATCACAATCTGTTACATTGGATACGTGTTAGCATGACAAGCGAGGGATGGAGATTATGAAGTCTTTTTCATTATTTTTTGATAAATCTATGCTGGAAAACACTCAAGTCCAAACGCTTATCCGGACATCTTGTAAATACCTTTTCTTAGTTGTGCGTGTGTATATATATCTAGAAAGCTTCTGTCCTGTTTAAAGCCATAACGTTTTCTGTTTTTCTTACTGATAAAAGGCACGTTTCCTTATTTTTGTAATTTAGAAAGACTATGGTCAATTATCATATTTTAATATTGGATCGTTTAAAGTTATGGAATCGCTATGACATGGACACCACCGTCCATATAAACAGGTTTTCATTTTGTCAAATGTAAGCTGGTTAGAAGTTCTTTATTAGAGAAGGCAGTTTGGGGAATAGCAGCACGTGGGTGTTTCTCATCCATTTATTATCTCATTCAAAAGTTTGGGGACTAAATAATACAGAAAGGTTTATAAAAATGGGGCCACATGTACCGTATTTTTCGTCGTATAAGACGCTGATGTGTTCGGCTCTCCCATCTGAACTGTGTATTTGCCTATGCCAGCAGAGCTCAAAGTTCTGCCGCCATAACCAATGAAGAGAGAGATAAGATGAACATCTATATCTCTCCTGTCTGTGGGAACTGCAATCACTCTGCAGCCCCCACGGACACAGTAACTGCAACATTGGCAGAGGAGAGTAGGAGACAGCCTGCCCCCCCCCCTTTCCTCCTGCAGATCAGTGTAAAGACAGCCCGGCCCCCCCTCCCCTACTCCTGCAGATCAGCAGTGACACCTTCTGGCTGAATTGAATATTGCATTCACTAAATATATTGCATTAACCCAATTTATGTGAAAACGTATTAAATCCTTTTTTTTTTCTGGTTTTCCTGCCCTAAAATCTGGGTGCGTCTTATGGTCCGGTGCGTCCGAAAAATACGGTACCTTGTATGGATATTGTAGTTCTCAGATGCCAGGCAGCCAATGACAATATGATGACAGCAGTATCCTGGTTTTATCTGACCATTAATGGTTTCTACCTCTTTAGGCTTAGGCTACACTTGCGCTAAAATCCCTGCATTGAATGCAAGGATTCTAACGCAGTGCACAAGCCTGCCATCCGTATCAATGGAGGCTTAATGTATAACATCCATTGACAGTCAATGGACGCGTCATACGCCACCCTATTGATTTAAAGGGGCCACGTTATCAGCTGCGCTATGTAATATGGCCCTAATGGAGCGAACAGGGGGACTTGTTGGATGTGCTGAGTGTTGCTCTGGCCTTACTTAGTCTTTGGACCTTTACTGCTGTTCCCTGCCCTGTTTGTTAAAGTGGTGTTACGTTCTTGAAGCCTGCAGTGATTCAAACATTATGTATGTATATGTAAAAGTGTAGGATTCCCACCTTTATAAAAAATTGACAGCAGGGTTTTTTTATGAACATCACTGTCACTTTTAGACCAAATTCCTATGTCCTCTACAGGCTGTCAATAACCCACCAACCACCCCTATCATATGCATATTTGCAACTGCCTAGCAGATACCCAAAGTTAGGCTATGTTTCCACATCAGTCGCGGGGGCGCAGAGACTTTAACCGCGCACAGCTGATCACTTCCATTTAGTTGAATGGACTTGTGCCCACTTCAACTAAGGTTGATTGTGGCCATAATCCTGAATGGGCCCGGTGTGAATGGGCGCAATCCCCTCACTTCCTGCCTGCACAACAGATTTCTGAGACTGTTGCTGCTGTATCTGAAGCTTCATTTTATAGTTTAGTCTGTAATTTATGTACATTGAACATAGGTATGCAACACATACATACTGCTTCTTAATGGAAGGGACAATGCCGAAAGCAAACTTTTACTCTTTAACCTCCCTAGCAGTTGAGACGAACCAAGATTGCAACAAACCGCCATACTCTCGGAAATGGCGCAGGAAGGGCTGACCGCTAGGAAGGTGAAAATATAAAGAGTATTCTCAACCCCGGTATCATATTACATACAATAGTCACGATACCTGATGAAATTGTGCCTTTCAATCCTTTTTATCGTCTTTTTGTTTTTCTTCTGCTTTTTGTGCATTCTGTGTATATTTTAGAAGGTCAGTCCTGGCTGACTTGTTCTAATGTTTTTTTTTAAAAAAAATGTAAATTTTTTTATTAGTCTGCTCTCCTGTAAATATATTTTTAGTATTTATCTTATTTAAGTAAGTTGGTAGACATTTTGTTGCTTATTGGTTCAATTTTGTATTTGTAAAGAAAACTAATTCCTAGGGGAAGATTTGGGCTTAATATTCGAAATGAATTTTGTGAAGCTGTGTGCATAGCTGCAGAATAATAAAATTGAGCTGTTGCAAAATCTTCCTTGGTCTTGCAAATCATTTCTGGTGCATGTTTGGGGTTTTAGTAGGTTAAGAATATGCTCTATTAAAGTAAATGAATAAAATACTAAATATCGCTAAACAAAGCTGGACATCTATATTTGTTTCATAAATATATCCTCAGAAAGTTCTTTGGCATGAGGTGCATTGCTGAACGTCCAGTGACCAATAATAAGAGTGCTATGGTGGGCATACACGAGTCGATATTTGTTCAATCGATGAACCCTCAAGTGCACTGTGATGTCCAGGGCTGTGGAGTCGGAGTCGGAGACATTTTTGGGTCCCTGGAGTCGGAGTCGGCAGAAAATGGACCGACTCCTACTAAATTTAAATGGGAATTAATTTTAAAAAAATTACTTCAAATGTCGCAATTAACAAACAGTCATAATGAACATAATGACTTC
>CM070033.1:25481828-25496946 GCA_036250615.1 Ptychadena robeensis
TGCCGAGTTCGCGGCCGAACTGTTCTCCGGCGAACAGTTCGGTCCATCCCTAATGGTGATACCCATATACATGGCAATTTTGGGTCCCCAATTAGAGTCTAATGAGCCCCTGAGGAAGAATATATAAAACGGGGTTGTGGTTTAAACACCCTATGGACACAACAGCCATGGTCAGCCGGAATTGGTGCTTAGAGGAAAATAACATTACCTGAAACATTTAGATTCACATATTTATGTGGCCTGCTACCTCTTGGACTACATTAAAGAATGTTTAAATCTAATTTTTATAATTTGTGTGGCCTGTAAAGTCTCCCCGCCCTTACTATCTGTATGGAAAAATTGTTGCCATCAGTCTGCTGCTTTCGAACTGTCCACATCATGCAAACAATGACAAAGACACCCAAAGAAGGATTCTTCTTATCTGCAGGAAATACCACACCTGGGACCTGGCACGTCACAAGATGATGGATTTAGGTAAATAACTTGGACTTTACTTATATAGAGATAGGACTAAACACCCACCAATTTGAATACTAACTAGGTTGCAACATTCATCTATTTTTATGTACAGAACATTACACTGCTCAATTTTTGCAATGGTTGTGAACAATCAGGACCATTTCATAGTGAATGGCATATGTTTGCCAAGTATGGATTCTCCTAATTAGCATGCTAAAACATTTCCTACATCAAGTGTTCGTTTTAGTACATACATGGAGAATTAAGCTTCAAATGGTTTGGGGCCAAAGAAAAAGACAGGTGGTTACTTTTGATAATCTTGTGTTCCCTAACATGTTTTGCCCATCAATGGTGACATCAATGTGTACATAAAATGTGAATAGGAGTTGACCAGTCTTTGTAGGTTTTATAGTCTCATAACTTAAGGTAGCCATACATGGCCAGATTCCGACCACCGTGCACGTTCCAGCCCGGTGGTTGCTCGGCCAAAAATCTGGTGTGCCCACTTGGAGAGATTGACCAGGAATCTCCCGCATGTCGGATCGCACGATCTTCTGAGGGGCTGGCTGCAGCGTGATGATGTCATCACACTGCAGTCTGACCCTTATCTATCAAGGGAGAATCCAAACGTGTATGCCTACCTGTATAGAAGCTTTTGGGTAGCTTCCTATAGCCTGATGCGTCCCTCTGCTTCAGAATTAGAGATGGTCAAAAAATGATCAAATTCAACATTCAGTCAAAATTTCACGGTATGAGCTCACAAAATTTTACAGTGAAATTTCTAAAGAAATTGTTAAATAGAAAAATATTATAACCCTTCACCCAATGCAAAGATCTTATCCATTCCTAAAGCCCCCCATACACGTTTCGATTATTCTCCCGACCGTTTTTTCATCCGATCCTGTCACCCCATTTTCACCTAAAATGTTTTGGTCGGTCGGTCGGCTGGCACGAAAAATCGGAATTCGAATTATCACCGATCCATCAGTCCGAACCTATTTAGGGTACAGCAGATATTTACAGCAGATCGACCAAAAATTAACGGACAGGTCCGAAGCGGGATCGGTCGGGTACATAATTCCGAATCCGATTAATCTCCCGACCCGATCGGTCGGTCGGGCAAAATTCGTATGAAAAATCGGAACGTGTATGGGGGGCTTAAGAGTTTTAAAAAATGTATTAAATTACAATGATGCCCTCAAGTAAACTTTATTCTCACGCTACTGCGCATGTCCTTGGACATCACCTAGCCAGCACCTGTAGTCCATCAGTGACAGAGATCTCCAGAACCCTGAATGGATTACAGCGGGGACGTTGTAAGCATTGTGTTTTATTTCATTTTATTAATCTACTTGTTTCATTTTAATAGTTGTTTTATTCATGTATAATTTAATGAATGTATTTTTTCCCCACATTGGCAGCTGGCCTCAGGGCGGCCACCCCTGGATTTTTACAGTATAGTTCAATGCAGCCACCATTGCATCTAGTCCATAGAGAATGAATGGACGCAGTTAAAAATTGCATCCAGGATTTTTGACCGCATCCATTCATGTCTATGGGCGCGATTGGCGCGCCTGTCTGAGTGGGGACACGGCTATTGAAATTAATGGAGGTGGCAACCCGCTGTGGCAGCTCAAAACCGTGCTGCCCCACAGCCGCCTGCACAGGTGGGGACAAGCACTAAGAAGGGGTAAGAGGTCCAGCAAACATCTCTTCTCATTTCATCCTTTTGTATATGTAAGAGTTTGTTTAGTTATTACAGATATATGTTAAAGTGTTCAGAGGTGGTCAAAATCTTGCACTAAAAATACATTTCGGCCAGAGGGGGGTTTAGGGTTTCAATGAAACAAATTTAGCATGATTCAACCATCTCTATTTAGAATCTCTAGGACACTGCTAAAGCTGGCCATACACCTTTAGATCTCTCTGTCAGATATCCTTTAGATCTACCAAAAACTATGTAGTATAGGTTCCTCTGTGATTCAACACCTGATGGTTTAGAAAGTCCCTCATATTACATGGTTTTGGTAAAAAAAAGATCTAAAGGAAATCTGACAGAGAAATCTAAAGGAGTATAAGGGCCCTTACGAGATCTTCATACCTGAGTTTCCAGCTCTTCCTGGAAGTCAATGAGGAAATCAATATATATGAGAAACCCGGGCACAAGAATCCACCACTTAAACGTTACCAGATACTATTATTTTAATTTTTTCCTCTCTTATTCTATAATGTACATCAAACAAAGTTCTCCTTAAAGTATTGCAGACTGAGATGTGTTCTCCCAACTCCAGTGGAATCCATTCCGCAGCATCTTTATCACAGTGGAAGAGGTGAAAACATACATGAGCAAGCCCAATGAGACATGACAACAGCTACAAAACTCACACTCTACCTCCATACCTCTTGGTGAATTACATTCCAAAATAAATATCTCTATCTTCTAATTACCTCCAGGTTATAAAATCGTCACAGAATCGCAATCAAAACTCATTGAAATTCAGGTGCTTTTCTGCAGGCAGGTTCCTATAGACATTTGTGCATTACAAAATATACAAAAAAGAGCTATCATGAAAAGGTTATTTCCTTACACAAAAAAAAAACGAAATATGGAAGATTCAGAGGGATCTAGGAATAACACAATTATGTAAATACACGGTAACAGGGTCCAAGCCAATGGAAATAGAAAGCTTTTTTTTTCCAACACTGTTAAAGTGAAGGCCTTTTATGTACATCGCGAGAGATCTGGCAACTAGAGGCTCATCCTTGAGCAACACCCCATCACTCTCTGGTGGCCATGTCATGGAAGCTTACAAAAAAAGTCAAGTTCAAAAGTAGACCATTGATTGGTAACCTCACTGGGAATGAAAAGGCTTGACATGCAAGCGAAGCGTTGGATTATTGCGTAGGCAGTGTAGTCCTGTATCAAGTCGCTTGAGCTGGTGATTGTGTAGTTCTGTCTGGAAGGCGGTTTTTCTTCTCATCCCAATACATCTGTATAGATCAGTGTTATCTCCTTACAACAAGCAGTAGAAACAGAGTGGACACAAATGTCCCAGTCAGGTAGAAGACATAGGCACGGGTTAGAAAAATAGCTGAAGAGATCAGCGGCACAATAAAAGAAAAAGAATAACATAAAAAAGAAAGACAAGCTCTCGTCTCCTATGTACAGATAAGTATATTAACGTAAACCTGTAGAGTGTGTGCAATCATGTATACAATAAATATTCTGTATATAGAATCCCAGCATATTGGACTGTATGTAACCTGAAAGATTGATGTGGCTTCTCCGTTATATGTGATTGTAGTGGAATGTTTTTCCTTGGCTTCTCGTTTATCATAGAAAAGGGAAGGGTTCCTCTCCGTCCAGCATATAGTAAGGTTCACTGGCTTCCGCTTGCAGTCACAGGACTTCACTTACTGCAAGAGGGTTCGGACATCAGGACATAAAGCTTCTTGTTCATTGAATGTTGCGGTGTCATCTCTGAGCGGAGCTGACTTTAGAGGGGGATAAAGGACTGGAAGAAGATGAACGGTTTATAGGTGATGATGGGTGCTTGATGGGGCTCATGGAATCAGCAGACTGGAGCTTCCAAACCAGTTCCTCATTGGTGCGACTCAACCTTTTCTTCTCCTTGCTCTCTTTCTCAACACTCTCATGAAGGTTTGCATTTTCCACTGATAGTTGCCTGTTAGTGAATGACTTTGGTAATAAATATTCTAGTAACAAACACTTGTACAGTTATACAAACATAATAGATTATTTATAATAAAAAACTACACTCTCAAATGTGTGGTGGCCAACATCCCACATATTATAGACAAAATTTATGGCATAAGCACATCAAACAATATTTCCCCTTGAATGAACAAGCAATGGAAGGCACAGTTGCATAAAAAGGGTGCAAAAATATAGTTCTGTTATAAGGTATAATGTACTGTTACAATGTTATACTTAAAAGTTAGTAGATATAATTGAACTACAAGACCACCAAGACCACAGGACTGTATGGGATATCGGACACACCTTGTTGTGGTGTAGAAAGATGGGGCTTGATAAATATTGGTTGTTTTCGTTAGCAGTCATAGTAAGCAGCAGCTGTAAACCTTTCAGGTTTCTTTTTAACTAAGGGCTTGTTTCCACTGATGCGGATGGCTGCCGTGCTATCCGTGCGGCTGCAGCTGCTCCCGCCCACACCCCAAGCTGTTTGTCATGCGGATGCATGCGGACGTCCGTGCGGTAGGATGTGGACTTCAGGCATGCCCCATGTTAAGGGATGCGGTCGGTTGCGGCATCCGCACGAAAGCGCTGTAGCGAGCGTTCAGAATCAGCACATATCCGCACTCGGCCGCACCAGTGGAGCTTGGCTGATGCTTTGCCTATGGATGCGGTCGGAGGGGCGGCAGCCGCACGGATACAAATGCAGCAATCCGCACGATTCCGCATCAGTGGAAACAAGCCCTTAGTAGAACTGCTCTGGAGACATCAAAGCCAGGGTTCTGACCTTACTTTACCTTTCTCTACAGCTGCTGATGCACTACAGCTGTAATACATTACATTTAATACAATGTAATCTAATTCTTCATACACCAAATGATTGAAGCATGTCTGAATAATCTTAAAACATTCATTCTAACATCTTACACTGACCTTGTGACCTGTACATTTTGGTCTATTCGGACCCTCATATCTTCATTCTGCTGCTGGAGAACCTGGATCCTCTCTTCCAAGATAACATTAATTTCAGCCTTTAGGTAAAAAAAAAACACAAACTTTTTATAATTAAATAAACTAGATCATATAATATATTGTTTGAAAACCATCAGAGCTCTTGGGATCAAATCATAGATGTTTATTGTCAAATATATTATTGTATGCTGATGGCAAAAAGAAACACATACCATGACCAGAAAAGTTTTAATGTTAGGATTGGTATTTGCAATACCATATGGGGATGAAACCAAAGTAGAACTTTCTGGTAAAATCTTAACTTGTCCTGTTTGGAGGAGATAGAATTTTGAGTTGCAAAAAACACCATACCTACTGTGAAGCATGGGGTGTTCACGTCATGCTTTGGAGCTGTTTTTTTTAAAATGGGGCCAGGATGACTGATCTGTGTAAAGGAAAGAATGAATGGGACCATGTATCGTGAGATTTTGAGTGAAAACCAATTTCCATCAGCACAGCATTGAAGATGAAATGTGGCTGGGAATTTCAGCATGAGTTGTGAGGGTCCTCTCCTCTTATAAAAGGTCACATGTGAAAACGAAATATGATGAATGAAGGGAAGGGCTAAGCATAGAGTGAAACAAGGATGGGCAGTTTGGCCTCTGGGCACCCTGATGGAGTGTTTTTTCCCTTCCCGGTGGAAATCCTCCTTTCTTTCTTTCCCTCCCCTCTCCAGTTCCCATTATTGTTCATTTTGCTTGCTGGTGATTCCCTGCAGACTTTTGATAGATCTCGCCTTCAATTTTGTTTTTTTGGGGGGTTGATCAGACCAGGTGGGCAGGAAGTGAACTATTCCTGGACGATCTAACGGAAACAATGATACGTGTATGGCTACCTTGAAGTAAATGACATGGCCTGGCTCACCAGTTTCTCCAGCTCCATGATTCTCTTTTCCTGCTGATGAATCAGTTGATTCTTCATTTCTAATACTTGTTTCACACTAGCCAGGTCCTCATCTAAGTGCTTATATGGGGCGAGAGCAATCTGTAACACAAACATTGTAATTGATATCAAGAAGAACTCAGTCTACATCTTCATTTGGGTACATAGCATCATGAGCAGAGTGTAGTTTAATGAAACTTGTTGATATTTCTATGAACATAAAAAACGGATAAATAAACATTAGAAGCTGCTTCATTTACTGCTCTTAGAAATGCAATAGCCAAGATGGACCAATCATGTCCAACTGATTTCACCAACTTCTTAAAATTGTTAAAGCAAGTTTGCATTGATGAACACCTAGCGTATATTTTTCAGACTATAAAACACACTGAACCATAAGACGCACCCAGTTTTTAAAGCATGAAAACCACATCAATTGGGTTAATGCAATTGATCAAATTCAGCCAGTAGATGTCGCTAGCAGCAGTACACTCACAGCACATCACATCATTCTCCACACTTATCAGCAGGAGGGGGGCAGAGGGGGCTGCAGAGTCTCTCCTCTCTGGCTGTGCCTGTGGAAGCTGCAGAGTGATTGCAGCTACCACAGACACGGAGAGAGGGATAGATGGCTGTTCATCTATCTCTCTCTTAATTGCTTATACCAGCAGGGCTCTGAGCTCTTCTGGCATAAGCAATTAAACAGTTCAGAAGTGAAATTCAGCAGTGGGTGGATCTCTCATCTGATAGCTCCCCGGCTAATCTCCTTGCCGGGAGAGCTGGTGGAGAGCCATGGGGTCTCGCATTCGGGCCATAAGACTCAGTCACTTTTACCCCCAATTTAGGGGTGAAAGAAATGCATCTTATAGTCCAAAAAATGCGCTAACTGAAAAGAAGAAACATTTCTCACCTTATGCAGAATCTATCTTTCATTGTTTCTTGCTAAGGGTGATCACCATTCCAGTGAGATTCTTGGCAATACTGAGTATTCTTCAAAAGTTAGGAAGATGCTCCTGCACTGTGCAGGGGTATTCAGAATTCTCCAAAATCTCATCAAAAGGATAGTGATGTCAAAGAGGCCAAAGGTAAGTAAATATATGTAGAAAATTTACAAAAATAATTTTTGCATTGGGAAAAGGGTGAAGAGACATGGGGAACCCTTCTTTGTAAGAAACTATGGCCTGCGGGCCATTTGGCAGTTTAATGTCGTTTTCCCCTCCACTCGTTCCCAATTTAATGGCATCCATCATTGAACTGGACATATGGTGAAGAACAGCACTGGCTGGCCTAAAAATGGGGTTGATGGTGTGTACACTTTATTTTCTATGGCATATGCACCTCATCATGGGGAGGAAGCAGTAGTGTGATCATGTCATAATTACGCCGCACAGTTGTCCCCAAGACACACCACACATGTAAGTGGTAAATAAGCCTTTTCATGCTTTGCTACCGCTTTACCTTCTGGGCTCAAGTAAACTCGGGGTGAGTTTGTTTACTAACAAAACTCACCCCAAGCGAACATCAGGCATACTTACCTGTCCACCGTCCCTTATGGAGCCATTTGGGAGCCATTGACCTCCATGTAATAAAGGCAGCATTGCTTCTTTGAGGCACATCCCTGGCATCTACAATGATTTCGGAGATGTGCAGGAGAGCAGAAAATCTTAAAAAAGGCATGCCACGGGTGAACCGCCCAGGATACTTCATAAACTATACATTTATTACTGGTTCACACAAATAATCCATCCCTCTGCTCTTGGCCCGGCCCCTCTATCAAACTGAAGTAGTTGTAGGGTGATCTCTCACAAGCCTGCGGATAATGGTTTGGTCTGTGTTTGGTTATGTCAGATCAACAAGATGCAGCTGTTAATCTAAAGCTAGCCATACACGTGTCGGATTCCATGGCTGATTGATCACTGATCCGATCGATTCCGGCGATCTCAGCGGGAATCGGAGCTCCGATCAATCGGCCAATTAAGAGTATCCGATCGCTGCATACCACCTTGTCCAACGGATTCTGGGACGATTCCGTGTCCGATTGTCCACCTCACAAATGGCAACTCCCCCTGATGTGTGCAGAATCGGATCAAAAAGACCAACATGTTGGTTCTCTGTCCGATCCAATTCTGGGCCCCCGAACGATCGGACCTGATCGATCGGACAAGGTGGGCTGCACGCGATTCCAGCACGATCATTTCGCGTGCACGCGCCCGGAATCGATCGTGCCGGAATCCGATGGGAATCCGACCCGTGTATGGGGGCCTTTAGACATCTTCGCAAAAAGATCCTCCATCCGAAATAATACAACCATTAGAAAGTGCATTGTCGCTGGCATCTGCTATCCAAACCGGATATAGGTGGCAGATATCTTGTTTGCCACACTAAATATAACCGCATCTTATTTCCAGTCCATCAGAAGTCATATTCAGCTTGCCAAAAGTCAGAGCCATTTGAATGATCTTCTAACAGAGAGTAAACAAATCCCCAGAGGATCAAGCCAAGGTGAACTCTGTATATTTGCTAACTCTACCTATATCCCGGATACTTTTATAGAGCTATCCACGGAAACTGGCTGATCTGCTGAATGTGACAACTGAGCCAAGGTTTGGCAACCCCCCACATTGGGTACTGTACACAGGGAATAAGTACACATGCGGTTTCTGGATTTCGAGGACTGGTCTGACCAGCTCAGCTTAATACGCTGAATTTGGAGATAAAAACACATTCATGTTTTCATTACAGTTTTCTACCAAAATAAAATGATTGGAGTGGCCTTGAGCTTTCTAACAAGCCTGTTGTAATACAGCTGGGTGCTTAGAAACCATAGGCAGCAGCGCAGTGCCAGGATATCTCTGTACTCAAACATTTATTATGCAGCAACTGATGTTATAATTGAAAATTACTTGACTCTAACGTTTTTAAGTTTAATGTAAAGGTTCGATTTTCAGTTCGATTGGTGAATGATTGATCGCCTCGGTCATTTGTTCATCAATCAAATGTTAAATCGCACAAAAAAAGCCATCCAAAAAGAAAGGTCTTTCGAACCAGGAACATGTCCGTAAATCTCGGTCGATCATGGATGGTGACCACACCAGTTCACCCGGTGTTGTGAGATATTGTCCTACTGGAAAATATCTCAACACCATCTGGGAGGTGCTGACAGGCAGAGCTGAGAGCAGGACACAGGATGGCTGCAAAGGAGGGGGCTCCCTCCTGTACACAGCAGCCCTGCTCGGTTCCCAGCTCTCAGCTCTGCCTGTCAGCTGGGACAAAGGAAAGGGGGTGGAGCAGAGCTGCTGTGCACAATGCAGGGGGAGCCTCCCCTCCTGTGCAGCCATCCTATGTCTCGTTCTCAGTGCTGCCTATTAGCAGCTTCCAGCCGGTACACCGAAGAATAGCTAACAATACCGGGTGTTCAAAGGACCAGGGTCCCCATAGAACGGGAGTCGATGTGCAAAGTGGCAGTTTGATCAACCCTGCGACCGATTGCGGGTCGATCGAGCGAGGATCGTGTGTGTGTATGGCTGGCCCTATAGTATCGAGTCCCATTGCGATTTTAGAGTTTACATGTTTTCACCCTATAGGTAGAGTTGTTGATATACATATAAAGCGTGCTACCTTTGTGCAGGGGCAATAGCCCTATATAAAGGGGCAATGCCCCCTTCCTCCCATTCCTCCCTCCCCCAAACCCCTTCTGGACCTTACACACCAACACTGCACTGTTCCTGACTGTCCGGAACTAAGAATTAACCCCCCTTGGCGATCCGATTCAGTCCAGTTTACTGTGCCAAAACAGGTATAAAAAATTTAACCACCCTGTCGGTCCACTGACATGCAGATCTTTGTACCGAAAGTCACATGTTGTAGTGGATGAAGTGGAATTTTCAGGCAGCCAGGAGCGGTGCGCCCCCTTGTGGCTAAGGGCCCCATGGCAGCTGCTATTGTGGTACCTAGGCCATTGGCAATAGTGATCATTTTACTTAAAAATTTACTGGCTACCCTTTCAGTTAAGCTGCTGTAGCTACCTGAAAGTATTTGGACAGCTTTTAATAGTTATTTGCAAACCTTTGACATACAAGCATACACAGTTGCTAATATCTGACATCTGCCTCCCAAGCACCCGCACACTATATGCAACTGCTGCACACAGTGGCGGGCAGGCGATATCAGGGAGGATGCGGACTGTTAACCAGCCTCAAACCGCACCTGTACATTAACATACAGTGCCAATTAAAGAAGACCTGTCTAATCTACAGATTTGTACTCCACTATATACTCCGTATACTGGTATAGGGTGTGTATCCATCAGTGTCAGAGTATATTACAGGTAACTTAAATTGTGTTAAAAAAAAAAATTCTAAAATATTTGTTTCAGGTCAACACTATGCGCTCACCCCAACACCAAAGGGGCTGAAAAGCGAAAAATAAAGGGAATTTAGTAATTTTGCAGTTGATTACAATGACAAGACAAATACCTCCAGCTGCTCCTTAGTGCTTCTCATTAATGCTTCTTCAAACATCTTTGCCCGGTCTCTCAAGGAATGATTCTGGAACGTCAAAGTATCAACTTGATCCTGTGGAAAAAAACAGAAAACGAATTTTGCAATCACAGCACATAACAATATCCACAACTACATGTCCAGGGTAAAACTCTGATAGGAAAGTAAGATTCATGGTGTTGGGCTGTCCATGCCAAGGGTGAGCGGTTCCTGGCATCACTATGATAAGGAGGACATATGTTTCCTTTAAATATATGTCAGGCAACACAGTTTCTAGTTTTAGGAGAGAGAAAAAATACACTTATTTTTGGGTAGGTATTATTTTTACTGTAATAATAAGTACTAGCGCTACACAGAGGACTGAAATTCTATACTTAATCAGTACAGTGTGTTTCACACAAAATTCGGTTAATGTAATATATAATATGGCCACAAGATGTCACTGTCTAAACTAAATTTTTTACCTCCCTAGCATTTGAGACAAACCCAGTTGGTCCACTGTTTGGGTTTGTCCCAACAACAATAGGAGCTGGGATCGGGAGAACCCGATATACTCCCGGAAAGCTGCGGTGATTCTCTATATCGTTACAGCATTTCTGGGTTTGCGGAACCAGCCCTTCAGGTCGGGGCCCGTGCCCTAGACCTCCATGTTAATGGTGGGGCGTCAGTTTCTCAGCCCACGTCATCAGTGGACATCAGAGTACTATATACGCTGCTGCGATAGGGCGAACGCTAGGGAGGTAAATCTATTCTGATCAGCTGCCCAGGTCCAACTTCAGAATGTTTTTTTTGGCTGTTGCCAAGAAAGCACCCCCTCAAGCCCCTGAGTTCGGGCACACACAGTGTGCAGGCGTGCAGTGGGTTTAGAAGACGTGACAGGACACCTCCTGTCGTGTCCTCCCTTAATACAGCAGCTGTCTCTGGAACTGGGTCTTATTTTCGGGGGAGGGCTTATGTTTGAACAACAGAAAAAAATGCAGCTAGGTCTTAATTTATGAGTAGGTCTTATTATGGTATAAAGACATATTCAGTTAAATAATTTAACTAAGAAAACACAGACAATAACTTTCACAAATCCTCCCAAATGTACCCAATTGTGTGAACAACTAAAATATGTGTTACTGATGGAACCGAAAGGTGACTGTTGTATAGGGTTAGGATGATCTTTTGTTTTTATGTATTCTTTTGGTCTCTTTCTTAAGTTGTAATTTAAAGACAAATTTTGTACGAACAAAAGAAAACACAACACAAGTTACCATATAAACTCAGATTTAAGCCGACCCAAGTATAAGCCGCAGTAGCTAATTTTATCTACAAAAACCGGGAAAAGGTATTGGCTCGAGTATAAGCTGAGGGTGGGAAATGCAAAGTCAGATAGTGGAGATTTCTAAATGAGAAAAATATAGAGAAAGCACCATTGCCCCTAGGAATTATTCAAACAGGTGAATCTTAGAAACATGAACATGAAAATAAGTTTCCATTTAAAAAGTGTTTTTTATTATTATTATTATTATTATTATTATGATTATTATGATTATTGGGACCAATACATGAAATGGAAACTTATTTTCATGTTTGAATTAATAGTGGAGTTTCCACCTTCTCCAGTAGATGGCAGTGTGGCGCTATTTGTTAACATTTCACAAGCTGACATCGTAAGAATTCAGAGGCAAACGCCCAAGACAGGTTAGTGGATTCTGACTGACCTGACTGAGTCACATATAAGCCTAGGGGGGATTTTTCAGCTAATTTTTGGGGTTGTTAAACTTGGCCTATACACGAGTATATACAGTAGGTTTGTTAGGATATATATATATATATATATATATATATACATACATACATACATACATAATGAAAAAACTTTAAAAAATTACTTCAAAATAATATTCATGGAGTCAAAGATTTTGATAGTGCTGGCAGACTGATCAGCTACAATATAACAAAACCCTGTCTGATATTGTATAGGTCCTCCTTCTGCTACCAAGTCACCTCTGACCCATCAATTCATGGTCTCCACAAGACATATAAAGGTGCTCTGTGGATCTGTGGCCCCTTACATGCACTTACCTGTAATGATAGTCGTAAGATTTCAAAACCATCTTCTAACACTTTCTTCTCCAACTCATGATTCTCTTTCAAATCTGTTATAAAAGAATAGGCAACATTGTAAAAGAAAAGTTGTCTGCTGTGATTAGAAGAGGAAACTTAAGCCCCCCATAGACAGGCAGACTCCTCCATACAACTTTCATGAGACTTACCAACAACTATGTAGTATAGTGACCTCCCTGATAGAATACATAGTGATTGGAAGGTGTAGAAAGGTCCTCCTATTACATGGTTTTGGTAGAAGAAAAGTTGGTTGTACAGAAGTTGCATGGAGGAGTCTGCCTGTCTATGGGGGGCTTAAGGCTATGTTCCCACATAGGCAATTAATCGCCTCACGCTTGCGGGCATAATCGCGGGTGGGAAATCACGCACAATTGCACACCATTGGCCAGGCCATTTTCACCCACGATTTTTACAAAAAAAATCGCCCCCATTATAAACAAAAAATTGCGTCCATAGAGAATGAATGGAGGAGATCAGTTGAGTGGGGGGACAAGCCCATTCAACTGATAGGACGCGATCAATGCCGATTTCCACACGCGAGGAGATTAATTGCCTATGTGGGAACATAGCCTAAAGCAACTACAATTTGTTTTTTCAATTCAACTTTAAATCTATGGTTAACCACATAACTGCATATAAATTGTAAACAAAACATTGCTCACTTATATGTGTGCAACACTGAATTGTATTACTGAAGCCGACTGCAACTTTTATGAACATGCAGTATCCATGTGTTTCACTAGAGGGCGATCTAGGATAGAAGACATTCCAAGCAAGTGAATCTAAACTGAAGGCAAAAAAACGTGGTATGCAGCAGAACTCTCTCTCTCTACAGTGCATCCGAAAAGTATTCACAGCGCATCACTTTTTCCACATTCCATGTTACAGCCTTATTCCAAAATGGATTACATTTTTTTACTCAGAATTCTCGATAATGACAACATAGAACATCAAATCCCACTCTGCTGTTTTTTACAAATAGACAGCATTGCCAGTGTTGGGAAATATGCAGAACACTCCCTACTCTCCAGTATGATATAACAAAATGTAAAAAATTCTCATAATGTAAGACAACAAAAGTGAGTACACCCTTAAGAGAAATATGTCCGAATTGTCCCAAAGGGGACCATTCGGACATATTTCTCTTAAGGGTGTACTCACTTTTGTTGCCAGAGGTTTAGACATTAACTGCTGTGTGTTGAGTTATTTTGAGTGGAAAGAAATTTACATAAAAGAAGCTTTACAATGACTACTTTACATTGTGTCATGTCTTCAGTGTTGTCCCATGAAAAGATATTATAAAGTATCCACTATAATGTAAGGGGGGTGTACTCACTTTTGTGAGAAACTGTATAGCTTGCAGGCTAAAGATTGTCCATGAGCCAAGCTCCTCAAATTTTAAGACACCTAATAGGCTGCCGGGTAAGAAGATCCAAACACATGTATATATGTGGTCAGAAAGTTAGTGGTAATAAAAAGTATGTGCTCTAAATCTTGTTTGGGGAGTAGTGTTTGTTACAATTTGATAATTAAATTAATAATTCAAATTCATATACACACACACAGTAATATTTCTGTAATTACATTGTAATCCCCATTATAATGGTTGGAATAGAGATGATGGTTAATGGTGGTAGCCCAGTATGGGGAGCTGAACAGATTTATTTCAGCTATTAATAGGACCCTAAGCTTTTAAATAGAACATTTTGGTAAGGCTTGGTCTAATATTAGCAATCTTGTTAAAAGTATGCATGGTTGGTATAGGGCAGAGTGTATAGGGTACCTCTGGCTTTTAGCAGTGAAGGACACTGTTGAAAAAACCTTTGTTAATAAGAATAATGGTCAACCTGGCCATTCTGTGACATGAACAGAAATAAACTGGTGCATATAGAAGAAGAGATGCCATATTTCTGGAGGCAGAGGTAGTGGAAGCAGTAGAGGCAGAAGTAGTAGTAACAGTAGAGGCAGAGGTAGTGGTAGCGGTAGAGTCAGAAGTAGTGTTAGAGGCAGAAGTAGTGGTAGCAGTAGAGGCAGAGGTGGTGGTGGCAGTAGAGGAAGAAGTGGTGGTAACAGTAGAGGTAGTGGCAGCAGTAGAGGCAGAGGTAGTGGTAACAGTAGAGGCAGAGGTGGTGGTGGTAGTAGCGGTAGAGGCAGTGGCAGCAGTAGAGGCAGAGGTAGTGGTAACAGTAGAGGCAGAGGTGGTGGTGATAGTAGCGGTAGAGGCAGTGGTAGAGGCAGAGGAAGTGGTAGAGGTAGGGGTAGCAGAAGAGGTAAAGGTAATGGTAAAGGTAGTGGTAGCAGTAGAGACAGAGGTAGTTAACTATGCACTTTAGTCATTGGAATGAAGGAAAGTTTGTGCCGTGGACTTTGTCTTCACTAGTGCGCCGCCATGGTAGCAGGGGGGGCGGACCTGACCACGTGAGGGCGCCGTCCCTGTTCC
>CM070033.1:25497046-25508543 GCA_036250615.1 Ptychadena robeensis
TACATCTGACTTCAGACCACTACTACTGGCACACTCTGTCCCTATAGCTTTTAATTATACGTCTTCACTAGTGACTTTCTTTGCTTATTTACATATCCTATTAGATATTACATATTTATTGTGGAATAACACAGTTCAGATCAATTGCAATGTTACCATAATAATCAAATAAAGTATAAAGAAAATCATTACTATGAACACTCTGCTCATGATCTTCGTGGATTGCTGTTACGGCAGCTGAATGGGAATTCTTTATATCTAGCAGGACAGCTTCATGGGTTGCTGACATGTCCTCGATCTGTACATAAATATGAAAAAAGGACATGACAAGTTATGAAGGGAACATCTATAAAGGGTCCATGCAAATTCATGTTATGATATAAACCCATCTTATCTTATTAATAACACATTTAAAGACCTGGTTAAAGTGGTTCTATACTCAAAGTACAACATACATACATTACACTGACATAATACTCATCTGTCATCAGATTTACATCTGGGAAAACTGCTACACAATAAAAAAAAACATACTTCCTTACTTCCTCATTTCTGGTGCCAGCATGTTTAGTACTGGCAAGAGAAGCTGCTTCCACTTCCTTTCTGATGATGGAGCTGTTATTTTACAAAATGGCATCTAGATTTTTTTTGATTACATTACAGCCATCAAAATCCCACGGAACTGGGCACATGTGACACATCAGTCCCAAGTGCCCTTGAGTATTTACAAAAGACCTGCTGCGCCGCAATGTCACACAGTGGGAGGTGCGATCCTGCATAAAACGCCCCTTCAGCTGTCAGAAATGCCCTGAATTGCAGCGCTGCTGCTGATAATGTATAGTGCCCTGTGGGATGTTAGGTCCATCAGTTCATGATTTAGAGTCAGTTTTATTCTATTTTGTAAACAAAAGGTTTCATAAATTTTATAAAAATGTAATAACTTATAATACATAATACAGATTATAATTTATAGAACCCTATAAAAAAGATTTTAAAGCAGTTGAAGTGAACCTGCATTGCGACTTCATTCATCTTTGTATTTCTTCGTATTGTAAAACAATACAGGGGTCAAACAACCATTTTACAGGGGTCACCGAAATATCTGGAAGCATTAGAGCTGCTCCTAACAAGCAGCAGTGCTGATGCCCACAAGCGAGGTGGGAAGTTAGGAGGAAGAGTAATGACCCCTCCCTCTTTACTTTCCACCATGCACATCATTTGCACAAGCGGGGTGGGAAGTTAGGAGGAAGAGGGGTGACTTCCAGTATTTGGAACATTCAAAATACAGAAAGTGACACTTGGTGACATCACTTCCGGGGTCACGGATCTAAAAAAGTTGAAAACCCACCTTTGTTTTAAAGTGTTTGTTGAGACATGTTACAGCTAGTTAGTGGGATTTGTTTAAAACATGGTAACTTTTACAGTTAAGTCCATAAATATTTGGAGTGATACACGTTTTTTTTCAAAATTGTTATTCTGTAGATTACTACATCCGCAGAACCAAACAGAAAAAAACGAAATAAAGAAAGAAAGAATTGATGAGCTCAGCAACACAAAAAGACCTGGATGTCCACAGAATAGCTGCATATTTTGCAATTGGTCACAGTGAAAAACTGTTACAGCCCTTCGTAGTTTTCTTTTAATGGTGAGAAATTTTAGAGTTATCATTAAAATGTTTTATTTAATTAAAGGATTCTGGAGACAACTGGGCATTAACCAATTAATATTTTATACTTGAGTCGAGCCACCACTTGCTAAAGTCGTAGTCAAGTCAATAAGTCATGATGATGTCATCACAGACACAGTTAAGGAACACAAGTGTCCATAAATATACAACTTTATATAATATAAGTTCTCTGTAACATTAACAGTCAACATGACAATAGAACAAAACAAAAATAGGCCAATACCTCAAATTTCAAGTCAACTGTGGTTCACAAAGGAGAACATTGTCAACATTGCTAAATATAACACATTAGCTGGCTTGCATGCTTCTCAAAAAGAGAGGGATTTACCCTCCTGGCGGTCTGATTCAGTCTGGTTTTCTGTGCCAAAAGTGGTACGAAAAATGTACCCCATTGAGATTGAATGGTCCATTTTGATCCAGATTTCTGTACCAAGGTACATAGGATAATTCACTCGCAAAGTCAGAATATTCAAAATGTAATTCCACCATCTCTAGTAGAAATGATCAGTATGCACACAAGATGGCGCTGCTGAAAAAGTTTGTAAACATTTCACCAGCAGAGTCGAGCTCCGGAATATGAAGTAAGTTTTATCACTCCGAGCTGCACACTTTTATATATATATATATATATATATATATTAATATATATTTATTATACTACACAGAGAGATGACTAGTCCACTCCTCTCAGGAGCTGTCTAGTGTCCCTGTGTTGTCGACGAGTCGTTTAGACAAAGAGATAGTGAATTCCCTAGTGGGTAACATAGTGGGCTGACATATGCATGCAAATGTGCGCAAATCATATGCATACTGAAACTGGGCCCCTCAAGCACAAGAGCAGTTGTACTTGATTGGTTTCAGTCTTTACAAAATGTGCATGCATTTCCATACTAATGACAAAATGTAATTGCCATTTTAGTCTCTGACAGTATATAAATAGTTACAGTAAAACAAAACGAGGCAAAAGACCATCAAGTCCAACCAATTAATGTATTAAAAAATGAATTTACAATAAAAAAACACATAATCCCTAAAAATGGTACGGTCCAGTGTGTTCCTATTGGGGAATAAAAAATAACATCCTGATTCCCTAAGGCAATTAGATATTCCCTGGAACAACATTCTCTGCGGTTATAACTTATTAATATTAATAGTTCATTATAGTTAATGCATTTAGGAATGCATCCAGATTTTCTTTATAACAATCTACTGAGCTGGCTGATCTCCCTAAATCTATTTAAAATTTGTGGTTATTCTATCTCATTGTGGATTTGCCTTCCACAACTTTCCATTGTGTACACAGAGCTGAAAACTGATGGCAGCTGATCTGCCATCTCTCCGTGCCTATTGATTTATTCATCAGTTATCAGACTACATGTTTTAGACCTCACCTTTTAATTTAGACCTCTCTGTCTTGTCTATCAGTATGAACTCATAGTCAATCTTTGCACATTGGCAATTCTCAATTCAATTCATGTCCGCCCCCAAAAAGTTTTCTCACCTGTCCTCATCATTTGTGGTATACAAGTTCTATCTTCACGAAAGCAAAACGATCCCCTACCTCACACCACAAGTAATTATTTTAAAAGCATATTGTAATTGAGGGTCGGAAACGTAGACTAACTTGGGAGCGAAGTTAAATCTACCTACCTAAACCAAGCTAAACCTACCTACCATGACACTGTCTCTGCTCCATTGCAACATTGACCATGAATTCCCTTAATAAAGAATGCTATTGGTTACATAGATTGGGGACCCCAGGGTGTCTTTTTGCTACCAACTTCTGGGCTCAGCTGCAAACCCTGGATGGGTGGTTGAGGTGTGCTCAGGGTGACTTTGGTACAGCGCATCGACTTTTTTGTATTGTATCAAGTGCACTTTGAAATCTGACGATTGTTCATGGACTATGTTTCTTTATATATATTTTTTCAACCTTGATAAAATGATATTTTATGATATACTAGTCTAATATTTTGTTTAATTATGTGGCCGCTAAAGTCCCCTAGCCTCTGAGTTGTCAGAGGACACTTTTGTGTCTGTTAGGTGTCTGCCAGATATTCTCTGTCTGTCATCTGTTCAGACTCAAACTCTCTCTATGGATATGTGGATTTATCAGCAACTACCCAAATGTAAAACCGCCAATTAATGATTCTACCTTTAGGCTAAGTTTATGTTGTTATTTTGACGACACCCTTCGGTGGCAGAAAGCGCTAATGGAGCTTTAAAGCAAAGACGTTTCTACACAATGTACTCTTTAAAGCTTTAGCTTTAAAGCCTCAAAAACGACCAGGGGGAGGGGATGAGAGTTCAAGCAGCCACAGGAGGGACTACGAAGGTCACCTGACCCTGCAGGGTCACTGGAAAGGTGGCATAACCACTCACAGGTCCTTTTCTTAATTTAAAGGAGTAAAAAAAGCTAAAGTCGCTTTTAGAGCTTCACCAGTGAAGTCAATGGGGTCGTTTAATGACCAACCGACCCTCTGAACGCAACAGAAGGCGTTCAAAAAACGAACAGAAAATGTACTGCTTGATTAACGGAAGTACATTTTCTGTCCTTTAAACGACATTGACATTATAAACTTAAATCATAGCCTAAATGCCCAACTCCAGCTAATATTTGTCATTGTACAGTATTTGTGACTATGGTATTGATCTAATATCCATTTCATATTTGACTTTAAGAAACACAATGTCATGTTAACTGGCAGATGGCACACCCCAGTAAATGCTTTCATTGTATTGTTTACAAGCTGTGTAATGGACGTCAGAGCTAATCATATGGTCTTGTGAAATCAATCATGAAAAATATCATTTTCTTGGCAGTACAACATGGAATTCCCATATGTGACCAGTGAGAATACTATGAGGGGCAGAGTGAAAGGGATTCCTGCTTATTGGCAGAAGAGATCGAATTAGAGATGGGTTGGGAAAATAGATGAAACTTAGCTCTGATCAGCAGACAAGAGTAGCATGAAAAGGGTGGTAATCCCATCAATGTCTCATACTGAACATTTTTTTATGAAGCAACCAGCAGCCAGAATTTAAGCATCCTAATATATGAAATATAAATATCTGATTTCAATACAAAAAGGGGATAATCAAACTGTACACCAGTCATCAGAGTCAGGTCAGTCCACTTATTTGGGGCAAAGGAAAAAGGAGGAACACATAAATTGAATCTTTACAGTAGGGGTGTCAAACTCCGACCCAGGGACCAAATCTGTCCCTAAAGTGTGATTATATGTGTGATTAAATAAAAAAAAAATGAATGACACAAACATGTCCTTTATTTGACTTTTGATATTGCATGTCTTATTGTATTATACTTTGCTTGCTCATGATTCAATGTTTAAGTGTGTTTCTATAGGAGAAGGTACACAGAGAAACTTTAATTGTAGACATTTAATTTAATAACTATCATTGTTGGCCCAGTGTGAGGACAAGTTTCCTTTATTGTTTATACAGGGCCTAATTTCCTTCTGCAGATGCCAGGATTATGCCCCAGCCCTGGACTAGGTTATGGGAAAATGTCTGAAACCCCAAACTAGTCGGTAGATCTGCAAATAATACTTACCAGAACCAGAAAAGTTTTTTTTACCTACACATAGATGTTACATGACAATTATTTTTGGCTAGATAATAGCAGAGGGGGGTGGAGAACTCAGGACAGGTTTTTCAGCAATGACCATCTAGAGGTGGCAGGACTCCTATATCTGAATATTGATTATGATTGCTTTCCTCCACTATTATAAATGGCATTACCAAAACTGTTGTCATGATCTGGACCAAGGGATGCTTTGGTGTCTGGCTGCAGATCTATCTGATGAGCCACCTAAATGTCTGATTTGGTAATTTGTTGGATTCCATGAACAAAGATACCAAGTCGTTGCTTTGCCTCACTGCCACATTATTGTGCTCCTGCCAATATATTGTTTCTTGCTGCATATCATCACACATGTACAGAGTTTTGGCTTTGTATTTCCTGACTACTTTTCATCTTGCCTCATTGCTTATTCAACACCATTGACAACCGAACTCGGCTTGTTCCTGACTACACTTCTACTTGCTCCCTCTCGGCTACCACACTTTGTACACTGATCCTGCCTTCACTTGTGTTGCTGTTTCAGCTACTGAGCCTGACCCTAGATCATTACAACGGTTCTCAATCCATCTCTCCACTGGTATACAAACAGAAACCCTTCTAGACCTAGGTGGTTGTATTCATAGTCAATATCATAGAGAAGGGATTCAATGAATCGAAAAGCCATCAAATCAAGCAGTGCATAGCACAGAAAGTCTTCTTAAAACAGAATGTATTTACATGCCCTAATCCATCACAAATCCCAAAGGTTAACAGAGAAATCCTCACTTCAGTGGGCGGGGCCATGCAAATCATTCCTTTACACCCCATCAGCCAAACCTGAAGTGAGGATTTTTCCCTTAACTTTTGGGATTTATGATTGGATTGGAGCGTGTAAATACCTTCTGTTTTAAGAATTCTTGACTGTGTCAATAGCACAAAGCATAGTGTGACTTTACAGGGATACAATGTTCTATCCATGTGTTTGATAATCAATTTGGTTTTATGTTTCTTTTACCTATTATTCTTTATTATTAAATTATTTCAATGCCAATTGTTACAGAAAAGATAAGTTGTACTATGAAATGTTTAAATCAGTTTTCAATTGATTTTAGGGCAAAATATTGTTTTTGCTTAAGTTTACTTTTTAATCTAAAATTATTTACAATGTTTAGAAAAATCTTAGCCTAGAAAAAACAAATTTTATCAAATTTAACAGTAAACAGAAATCTTATTGGCTGTACTTGGTTGGGCATTACTACTTTTCTTTTTACTTGTTTGCATGTTGCATAGTTAGGGGGGGTTTCCACATCCGTATTGCTTGGCGGGAGGTCCCAACAGAGCACATTCACTAACCTGCTCGGTGGATGCTATATTTTCACAGCACCGAGCCGTTCCGCCTCGGTTGAACGGCTCCTTCCATGCAAGGCTGAAGGTAGTGGAGTACGTTGAGCCTCTGCATCGGCGGATGTCTGAACACAGCATCCGAACAGGTAAAGTCTATGTGCTCTGTCAGGATCCCGACAAGCAACACGAAACATAGCCTAATGTTAACAAAATGTGATGCATTACAGAATACATTATTATCCTTAATTTTCTGATCCTGTAGACATTATCAGGAAAATAATTCCCCTCCTGCACCCTTCTCCCTTTATTTTGTTTGTTATTATATATCTGCTTATTACAGGCAAACAGCAGCGGTGACCTATGAGTCAGCCAGTGGAAGAAATGTGGAGAATATCTGATGATCGGCGGAGATATGTAATGTGATTCTTCATTTCTGGAGGGAACACTGATGAATTGTTGCTGCAATATTACTGAACTGCTATTGAACAGATCTGCTTACTGTCGAGCTGTCAGATGTTTCCAATTACAGGGTACAAGCATCTCCTCATCTATTTAACCATATTATTGCACACTGCTAAATGCCATTTCTGCTAGGCTGGGCCAGAATAATAATGGATGAAGGCAAGCATTGTCCTGATATTAAAGTCTCTCCTTTAGGTATTTTGGAAATATGCTGAATTTTGGAGAGGAACATCTGCTTTGTCGCACTGTGCCCAGGTTCTGTCAGTTCCTGGTAGTGTCCAACGCTTGATTATCATTATCAGATTGTATCAGAGTCCGCCAGTATCTTCATTTAAGAGATTCCAACCTCCTTCCCTGCCGTACAAAACAGGAGCATGGAAGTATTTTCCTCGGCTCCTGGCACCAGATAAATCAAATAAGAAGCCATGGAAAGTACAGGATATGCAGGTTTGCTTTAATAATGAGGAATTTCAAAAGAAGGAATTTATCTATCCTATACAGTACAAGTAATATCAGTTAAAAGTAAACCTGGCAAACCAGTCATTTACTGTCAAATTCATTTTACGGATTCTTTCTGCTCTGCTGAGCATATAGAGTTCTATGAGACACCACAGGCTCACCAGCACAGCCTTCATATTTTGAGAAGGTTGTAAAATGTAGACCAAGGATGCCCATGATGTCCATCGCTATCTACCGGTAGATTGTGAAGGCACCAGGAGCCAAAAAATTGTGGTCACCCCTGGTGTAGACCATCATATACAGAGCAGCGAGTAGAGAGTGATATTTGAACTTCATCAAAAAAGGAGTTGACCAACCAGGAGTTGATTGTGGAGTCCTTCCTTTCTTTTCATTTTGCTAGTTTGCCTTTTTTATTGTTGGTAGATGATGTTGACTTGGTCATTTTAAAATGAGCTTGTATGCCAAAAACATGTGGTCATCCCTGATGTAGACCATCATATAAAGTAGCAATGTAGCGTATAGCAGAGAGTAGATCCCAGGTGCCCAACCTGGTCCTCCACATTAGGCCCCCAAAAACCAAACTGTTAATGCATAGGGCATTGCAACTCCCCTGTGAAGTGGTCACACGCTGACCCAGCTTTCCTATTCAACTTTGGTGGTCCTACATCAATGTTGATTGGGGAAACCAGGTCTACATATGAGCGTTGCACCCAAGGGCAGGAGGTGGAGTGGGTGCTGTCAGGTTTTGACTGCCTGTCGAGATATGGTCCACCGTCTGCTGAGATATGTCGACAGGGGGAGGGTCTGGATCGATGTTATGTGCGGCCCTTTAGTGATGCAGAGGGCCGCACTTGTGACCCTCCATATTAACTCAGTTGCCCACCACTGGAGTAGATAGGGAAATCTGCATTTCATCAAAAAGGAGTTGTTCAACCAGGAGCCGATTGCGGATCCCTTCCTTTTTTTTTTTGTTGTTGTTGCTAGTTTGCCTTTTTTATTGTAGATAGTTCATGTTGACTTGGTAATTAGAAACTTAGCTCGCAAGCCAGAAATATGTGGTCACCCCTCATGTAGACCATCATATGAATCAGTAACATAGCGTAGAGCGGGAAGTGGGAAGTGATATGTGTACTTCATAATAAAAAGGTATTTAATTACTGTCAAGTTAATCCGTTTCAGTAGCCTGCATCCACTGACCTGTCCACGATGCTGGCAAAAGATCTTCTGCAGCTGGGCACTCTGTTCGACTCGTAGCCGTTCCATCTCTTCATCACACTGCAGTTGTAGGCGCTCCTTCAACGCTTCCAGTTCTTCCTGCTGATTCCGTTCAAGCTTTTTCACTTCATTGTCGAATTTTATTTCCAGCTCCTCCTTCTCTTTTTGTAGTTTTTCACACTTTGCGGTGTTAAGAGCTGGAACACATACAACAAGAGGAGACATTTACACACAATATGGCTAGTCATTATACAATCAATGACAGGTACACTTTAGCTATGCCTAGAGGAAAAACTGAAAAGTAAAAGTGGTTAATACTTCCAGCATTGACTGAATGGATAATTTTCTTTTTTAGTTCTATTTTCTCAACGGGCATCAGCCATGCAGATGTCCCTGATGGCCAACATCATCTTTATCAGTTGGGACCTTAAGCTAGCCATACATATGTTGATCAACTCCAATGACCTTAAGCTAGCTAAAAACATCTGTTGATCAGTGAGGTTGATTTATCAGGAATCGATTCCTGCTCACCTGGTACGATTGACCCCAATCGACATTGAAGAGATTGAACAGAGGGCGATCAGTTTTTTTGGGCAATTGCTCAGCGATCTATGTATTGTTAGTGGTGACCCTTGATAGATTCCTGTTTGGACTAGTGATGTATATACAAGCACTTCAGATACACCCGCCCTGACATAATTTCTGATCATTCGAAGAATCTGCCTTTTTTGGGAGCCTGCGATCGTTTCTGGGCAGAGATTGATGATAAATCTATTAACCAGTGGTGTGCAGACAATGGCAAAAGAATCGACCAGTCTATGGCTATCTTAACATATTGCCTCAGCATGAGATAAATCTATAATGTACAGACACATCAAAAAGCTAATCAAATTATAATCAAATCGCTATACTCCTCCCTAGTCATCACCCTCTTTCTAGCTGTACATTCCTGGTGTTCTATTGACAACACTGTGCACTGCATTAAGACTATATACCATATTTTTCAGACCATAAGACGCACTTTTTTACCCCCAAAACTGGGGGGGGGGGGGGAATAGTGCCTGCATCTAAAGCAGGGTACAGACGGCTCGATATTCAATCCGTCTGATGTACCCTGCAGCAGGACATCACCGTATTAACGGTGATGTCCGATAAGGCGGGATTGATTTGTTCCGCTCGAAAACAGCGCAACGGGCAGATTATAAGGGTCAGATAGATGGCTGTGAGCGTGCACGACGCTCGAAACGGCCATCGATTTGACCCATATCTCCACATCTGTACCCTGCTTAATGGTCCGAATGTCGCACCTTGGCTTCCTGAGAGATCTCCCGAGTTGTCAGATGAGATGTGGCCAAATTCCTCATCTCCACTGTACTGCTTCTATTAGCTGAGCGCTGCTGATAGAAGCAGTACAGCAGAGAGACACACATGTCTGCCTATGCTATGATCTCCGTGCAGCTCAAAGCTGACAAGAAGGGAGTGAAGAATCCACCGCGCCCCATTCCCCTTCTGCCTGAAGTGTGCTCTCTAGTGACACCATTGTTGTGGCTGAAATTGGGTACTGCAGGAATTTTTTCCAACTGAGAACATTTTACATTTTTTTCTATCTCTTCTTTCCTCTAAAAACAGGGTGAGTCTTATAGTCGGAAAAATACAGTAACTAACTGTTCTGTCCTTCTCTTATTCACTCCATGTACTGTTTGTAGGGGATAACAAGAAGCCAACAGAACAAGTTCTCCTGGGATACATCTCCTGTAAGAGAACTCATGGAGAATCACATGTTCAAATTGATCAGCTGATTAATTAGTACTGCTCTGGTTGGCTGATCCTATTTAAGCCTACACAGGAATCAGAATTGACACATGATCAAATGACCCTGACCATCATATGAGGAAATAACAGTCCAACATCATCTAATTGATCATGTGCTTCTCCATTAGTTTTCTGCAGGAGAACACTTGTCATCCCTAACATCCTACACTAGCTGTAGTTAAATGTAATCCATGTAACGATTCTTTAAATTATATGAATAAACAAAGCTGGAATACCCTGAAATACAAAAAGTGGCACACCCAAGATTAATAGCAAGCTAGTCAGGGTTATAGTTGAGAAGCTAATATATACTGTAGAGTACATAGCGTATTTACGGTAGTTTCTTTGAAAGAACTAAATTGCCCACAGGCCATACTGAAGAAATAGAAATCAGTCAAGATGGAGTGTTGAGAAAACACATCTAAAAATCATTGACCTCCTGCGATCTCACATTATGTCTTTGAGTGTAATTTCACACTTTCATGCAGATGGGTCTATGGGGGAAACGTTCCCTATATAAAATCTAATATACAGCAAGAGAGATCGAAAGGGTCTCTACAGTAATGCATATGTAACATAATTTGGCACCTGGGAGATAGATAGCTCCTTATGCAGGGTCTATTATATATTAACTCACTGCTGATCTATACACTTGAATATTTTTCTAATCTAAAGGTCGTATAAAAATCTATAAAGCAGAAATCTTCTGCCTGTATAGTTGAACAATGTCCCAGTAAATAGAGGTGGGGGAGGGGGTTAAGTCTAGGTAACTCTATCACTTAGTACCTCTATCCCAGTACCACACAGTATATGTTAAGGTTGAATTGATAGTTTGTCACATACTATTTGCTTACTCTTTAATACTTCACTTTAATCTTTTTTAACCGCCCTAGCGGTCAGGACGGCAGCATCTCGTCCAGCGCTGCTACTGCTAC
>CM070033.1:25508643-25520732 GCA_036250615.1 Ptychadena robeensis
GTTTGTTTCAAACATTATTATATTCAGGATGTCTATTAGACCCTTGTGCGGACATATTTTAAGAAGTTCCATGCCTACAACATAAAGAAAAATGTACCATTAAAGTCTATGGTGCACTTTTGGTACAAAAATCTGGACCTCAGCAGTGCGCTAGGGAGGTTAATTTCTTAAGCTCCCCATACACATTTCGATTTTTACACGATTTTTCAGGCGATCGGCTGTGACGGAATTATGTCCGTAATGACTTATATCAATTTGGCGTAGGATTTCAGTCCAAATTACACTTTTATGCTTTCGATTTCCACCCGATCTTTTGGCCGATCGAGCACCGTGAGAACGCACGGTGGTCGATCAGCTGATAAACCGGGTGAAAATCTAAACGCATATGGGGGACATGTTAAATATACTGTCTTATGTATAAACCATAGTGTAGTCCTCAGGTGTTGGGTTTTCCTCATTTTACATTTGTATGTTACCTCTAAACTACATTTTTAATAAGGTAAAGAAAAAAAACGTCTTTTTAACAGTGCCCTATATTTTTAAATGTTTTAAATAAGTTTTTATAGAATTAAAAAACAAAAACAAAACATAGGGCTATAAGGAAATCGGAATGTAAGGGATCACCATCGCCATTACTTTGGAGGACGACCCTGGTTGTGGGTTCGACCGGAAACAAATTGCGCAAAGTGGTGTGCATGGATTCGGTGAATGATCGCTGATCAATCGTTTGCCATTCGAACTGGTATTGACTCGTGCATGGGCACCTTTAGTTTATCCAATATGGCTTTACATACCATTGGATTGCTTAGATATGATGATATATTTGGATCATAATGCCCCTTTAAAAAATGACTTCAGCATGTTCTAAATAAAGAAATGAAAATGTTCCAAATACAATCCAAACACATTCTTCTTCCCTGTCATTGAAGTGTTTGCCTGGGATAGTTTCTCCCAGTAGAATAGGAAGCTGATAAAATAAGCGCACCCTTCAAGCAGAGCGACGTACATTTCACTTCTAAGGAACGGATAATATGAAGCTTCAGAGACAGCAGCTGTGCGTGTGTCATTTGTATACCCTAACAAGAAGCAATGCATTACACATTCACGGGGTGTGTGCGGCTTGTTTTTCCGTAAAAAAAATCCAATAAACACTGAAACAAAGCATCTTACTATACGGACAAAGCCAATAAATATTTCCAGAGACCTGTTATGCTGCGTGAAGACTACAAATGAGATGGGATGTGAGACGAGATGGATTGATTGTTCATCTGGTGGACTGACATTTGACTCCCAATGCTCAGGCAATATGAAGAGAATTGAGGTTCTTATCTCTGATATTTAATCATTGTGGATACTTCTGCACCCTGTCCCTTATGACTTTGTTTCTATTAAATTTTTTCCTAAACCTACTAAACTGTCACAGAATTTCTGTAAAATGAACGCCAAAAAAAGACCTTGTACACAGTGGTGCTATGGGGCCCCCACACACCATTACAGGTAGTATCTGATATTGGTTTTACATTAACACATCAGATGGTGGTCTGCATATAGCAGTGGTTCCCAAACTTTGCTTTTCCCCCTTTTCCACTAACACACGCGATTCCTGTCAGACTGTAGCCAATTAACTTGGAGGGGGAGGAGACTCCCCCTCCGAGTAAGGGCTTGTTTCCATTGATGCGATCCCGCGCGTTTGTAGCCGCGCGGCCGCAAACGCAAACAACCGCATCGATTGGAAACTTCAATATAGTTTCCACTGGTGTGGTTGTGCACGTTCGGGTGCAGATGCGGTTTGGGGCGCGTTTCTGAACGCTAGCTGCAGCGTTTTGAAACGCATCCGCATCCCAGCCGCATCCAAATCTGCATTAAAAAAAAAAATTGCGTCGCGAAAACGTGCAACAACTATGCCATGCGTTCAGCCGCGTGGTTGCCACGCGGTTACAACAGACGCGCGGGATCACATCAGTGGAAACAAGCCCTTAACTGCCTGCAGCAGGAACGGAGGATCAGGCAGAAAGAGAACCAGTAGGACGGATCCGTGTGCGATCCGACCTGCCGGCTTTTTTGGTCAGATCCTCAAGGTGGGTTCCCCTATAGTTGCGGCCTGTCTATGGTGCCTTTAGGTCTATTAAAGCTAAACATTTCTACGGCTATTAATATAAATTCCCCTCATGTCCTGTGGAAGTGGACAAAATATCTTATCAGCATTGGTTGTACACATTCATTTTTGCTATTTAACACTTTGGAAATTAACTCTTCAATCTCTGTTATGCAGGTGAAAGATCACTTACCCACTTCATCTCTGATGGTAGCAAGCTCTAGCTGGAGCTCCCTCTCTTTTATAAGACTAGTTTCACTCTGTGGGAAAAAATACAGCACAATGTTATATGTGTCAAGATGAAAAATAGTATATTAATGCTCTACTGGTTATTAGTGTTGAGTTTGAATATTTGAATGTCAAATATTATTCGCGAAATACATTTTGCTAAATCCAATACACCACTCGTGTCTAACAATCAATTAGAAAATTGCTATTTATGATTATTATGAAATTTAGTTTATCCTTATCTTGTCCATGGATGGGGTAAAAAATATATATATGAACTGCTTTACTATGTAAAATATGGAGATTTACCCCCTTCTCTCCACTTTACTTCTATAATTTACTCTACATACTTCTCTCCCTTAAGGAGCTCTTAATACTATCTAAAGGTCGCCATACACCTTTAGATCTCTTTGTCAGATATCCTTTAGATCTACCAACAACTATGTAGTGTCCTCTGCGATTGAACACAGGTAGACTTGATTGTTTAGAATGTCCCTCATATAACATGGTTTTGGTAAAAACAAAAAGATCTTAAGGAAATCTAAAGGTGTATGGGGGCCCTTAAGCTAGGCACACACGGGTAGATTTGTAAAAAGATTTGAGTACAATCAACAAATGTGCGCAGTCATCTGCTTACAATCTTACCAGTGTGTGCTTTCCTTCGAGCGGGATCAATAAAGCCTGTTTGAAGAACCTCGATTGAACGGGTTTCCAACATGTTGGAAAACCCATTAAATCACCAATACTTCTTCACACAGCCGGCTGTCAGCTCTGACTCCGCCCAGGCTCAGGGGCGGAGTCAGCATTCTTCACTGAAGCTGCTGTGAGAGAAACAGGCTGAATGGATTTCTTCCCAGCTTCTATCCCGTGTGTATGTGTTCTGATTCACACGGGCTAGAGGCTGGGTAGAAACATGTGTCCTGGAGGTCCCCATTGAATAGGAATCGATGTGCCCATGTGGTGCACATTGATTTCCGTTCAATTGATCCCCGATGACGCTGTGATTGATCGGAGGTCGATTGCACGGGAATTTACCCGTATATGACTAGCTTTAGACTTCCTTGTTGTGCATTTCTGTGGTTCCTTATGTGGCTCTCAACATTTTAGTTTCACAGTTTATAGTTTATATGGATACACCCATATAAAATTCTTTAAGCTGTGTTTTTGGTGCCTCAGATGTCAGCACCATAGAAAGACAAGGAGATAAAAATTAGATATTTATCTCCGTCCTGACCAGTGACCCCTTCTCCTGCCTTGCTCCCCCTCAACCCCCTCCGTCTTTTCTAAGTTGTTCTTGGCACAGTATTTTTATTTTGCATTGTTGTTTTATATTTCCCCTCCATTTTGGTTTTGCTGTCAAATAATGATATACCACAGCCGTATTATATTATTCTAAAACCATGTTATCTTTATTACAAAATAAAAATTTTGCAAGAGAAAATGATATGTATATACAATGATAAAAGTAGAGATGCTAAGACCTATCAAATACAGTAGTTCAAAACAGTTTGTGGGAGCATAGGCAACAATTAAAAGCCCTTGCTCTTCTACATGCAATGCATTTTGACAGGAGTTGGATTGAAGGGCCCTTTCACACTAGCCTCGTGTGATGTTTACCCCGCATTATGTATCTCCCATACTAGTGTACTGCTGAATAAAAATGCGTGCTGCAGAGTGCTATGGGCGTTAATGCAATGCATGCAAGTGCAAAAGGTACAACAGGTTCTCTACAGTGATGCTAGTTCACAGCGTGTTGCTTATTTCATTGTTCTTTCTACAAGCCAGCTGCAATCCAGTCTTTGTCAGTATTTAGATAAAGGCTCCCATACACGTCTAGATTTTTCATCCAATCAACTTAAATCAATACATTTTTTGGTTGATTGATTGAAAATCTCTGACAGCCCACATGGTTAGATCAACCTAAAACAATTAAAATTAGGAAACAAATTGATTGAAAAAGGATTGGACATGCTGGTAAATTTGAATTGGTTGTATTAAAATTAATTACAGTTTATCCCAAAAAAGTTGATCAAATATCTGTTACTACAGTTGGCAAACATGATCTCAATCACCAATTTCCCTGACCCCCCCAAAATGTATCTTTTTAAGTTGATTGAACAGAAAATCTAAACGTGTATGGGGGGCTTTAGAAGAACCATCTTTCTAACAATGGATCGCATAGATTAAACCTTTTCCATGACCTGCAGATTAACTACCCAATCACAGCTTCGTCCCATTTATTTAAATATAAAATTAATAGAAAAGGCAGTCCACATGTATATTATTTCCTGAGTATTTAGCCATTTACCTAAACTAATATCTGTAACATAAAGGTACATAACTATACCAGACGTACAATAGTAATTTCTAGGTAAAATGTAAAATCAATGAATAATTTAATTTTGGATTGGGACTTGCTGGTTAGATTATACAATACTTTCCTAAAGCTCTCTGGAACATAGTGATTGAGGCTGTGATCACTCTTCAGACAGGAGAGCTTGGAGAGGTGATAACTCTCCTATGTTGGCTGGTCTTGGTGGAAATACTCTTTAGTAATCACAAAGTACTGAACATGAAGTACGGCTCCTTAAGCAATTGTGGTCAGGCCAATGTTATTTAAATGTCCTACAAGTGGACGGCAAATTGATCTGCCTAGGACAGTTTTATGACATTCCGGGACAAACACAATGTAATCCTCGCTGATTCCTGCCATAATGTTTGCAAACCCATTACAATATTACACAGACAGCCAGAGGTATTTTTAAATACTCATGAAAAAGAAGTAGAGTTTATTTTTAGTCCAGTATCTGTGGAGATTAAAGAAGCTTATTAAATTGAAGATGCGGGAGGCGTAACGCACCACTAATAGATAATCAACACTGGAAAAGAGCACTCTAAACCCAATAATATCCCACAAGGACCATTAGCAACAAAGTAACAAAGAGCCATACTTTGTGAGCAATGCGGAATCTTCTTCCACTCCATTAATTTCACAATAATGCTTTATGCATATTAAAGACATTGTTCTAAACTAGATATACTTGATTAATACAATTTCCCCCTGAAAAAAGGCACGCTTAAATTTTTGCCTCACGCTGAAATATAAGGCATCCCCCTGAAAATAAGGCACCTCGGAGATACGGTACTGTAACTCTGGACAGGGGAGGTTCAGAGGAAGCAATCAAAATGACAGAAGGGGTTACTAAAATGGTAACCCTCCCTCTAGTCTAATGTGCCATTTTAATTCCCCCCTCTGATCCCCCTGTGTCATTTTAAGTGATCCCTCACCCCTTTTCCATTCTTCATGGAAAAATTAGACATCCCGCGAAAAATAAGATGTAGTGCATCTTTGGGAGCAAAAATTTATTTAAGACACTTTCTTATTTTCAGGGAAACACGGTAGTATATACAGTAAATCTTTAATAACTTTAATAACACCTGTTGTTGTTTTCTTTAACTCATTGATTGTTTTTAATATAGAAGTGATCAGGGCAGCTGAACGGGTAACAATCAATTCTGCATAGGGCTTTGCTAGGAGTCCTGCACCCCACCATCTTGGTATCTCTGGACTGCGGACCATGGATGGATGCTCAGGCTTAAAATTATGGCTTAACTAGAGATTAAGGAATATATATTTGCTCATAGGTGGATGGGGCATAACGGAATAGTTTGCATGGCTCCACCCACTATCCTTAAGTGAGGATTTTCCCCCTAACTTTTGGGATTTGTGATGGATTAGGGCATGTAAATACCATCTGTCTTGACTTTACTTTGCTATGCACTACTCAAGTTGAATGGTTGTTTAGCTCACAAGCCCCTACTCCATAGAGCCATGGTTTCCATGCACTGCACTGATGATGGCCAATGAGTCTGAAACATCTGTATGCAGTTTGAAATAAATGGCTCTGAACCGTAAAGCAATGATTTCCCTGGTTCCACCCACTGTCCTGAAGTGAGGATCTTTCCCTTAACGTTTGGGATTTGTGATGGATTGGGGCATGTAAATACCTTCTGTTTTAAGAAGGCTTGATGATGCTTATCCTAGATGCAAAGGCAGAACCTGGAAGTGCTCAGCTCTCACAGCTTCCAGTTTAAGGAATATCAAGCAGAATGTCCTAGCAAGCCAACAGTTGGGGCAGAGGAAACATTAACATTTCACCTATGCACTACATATGCACATGTATGAATGTTTACTACACATTCTTGCAGAAAGTTTGGCGTTTAAGTGAAACCCTTTATTGGATAACTGAAGTAATTAGAGTTAGCTAAGGGTACCACTTAAACTCCAATACTTTCTGTATTGATGGCTAACACGGTACAACTCTCTACTACAAATTCTTGCGCCAGCCAGAGAGGTTCAATGGTTCAAGAAATTTTAGGGGCTGCCATTTTAGTTTAAATTTCAATTGATAGACAGATTATTGACCAAGTATATCAAACTTTATCTGGCTGATTGACTGACATGGTCCTTCATCTAATAAACGTCCTTAAAATATGCACTATTCCATCTATATTCCATTTTAAAGGACTTCAATCTCAAATTACAGGTTACTACTAAACCCACGATATCTACTTTATATAAACACTGGAACTATTTTATTTGCATAGCTTAACTAAGCAGATTAAAAATCAAAATCCACAAGAATGATTAAAAGAATCCAACAATCCCTCTCAGAGATAAAGCAAGTGTTGTTCTGCCCCAAGTATACAAGGAGTCATGTACAGAGGATATAGACTGAGATCCTCATTGGAATCCAGGGCTACCACCATGTGACTCTGAGAAGTTCATGAGTCACTCAGCTCCTGGCACATCGGTTAGACATTATGCCTATGGAATGTTAGGAGCATCATATAATTGGATGTGTGTAAATCCTCAGGCCTATGAAAATAACATATACAATAAAAAAACAATGGGGGCTTTTTAAATACCCATTGACAAGACTTTACTTATTAAGGGTAATACCAGTGACCTTTGGTCCATAATCTTCAGGCATATCCTAGAAACCCAAAGACGATGACCTTCACCTTTCATGCATGAACCTAAGCATACAAGTTTTGGAATGGCCCAGCCAGAGCCCAGACCTAAATGCAATAGAAGATCTGGGAGCCAACCTGCAGAGGGCTGTACACAATTTATTTTAACAATAATAATAATAAATTAAAATGTTATGCCACAAAATCTTAAAACAGGGGCATATACACACTTTATATCTATTGTAAGTTTAGATTTAATGCTATATTCACAAACCGTGCCACTGTTCAGCGGGTGGGGGTCGACAGGCCAAGTGTAAATCACCACCATGGGCCCATTGCTTTCGACAGGTTGACTCTCTCTGGAGGTCATAGTTCACAGGTGGTTAGTGCAGCACATGGAAAGTATTTTCATTCATTGTGTATTAATAAAAAGGCTCAGTGTGAAGCTAGCCATACATATATTGATTCTGAGGTTGATTTCAGAATGATTGATCAGGGTGCGCATTTTTGTGGTGATCATTCGGGAATCGAGTGTGTCCACCTTGAACAATCGACCCAAAAAAGTATCGGCCAGGGACCGTTTCCCCAAGGTGGTGCGCATCGATTCCCCGAACGATCGGTGAACAATCATTTGACATGGTGACGTAACTATGTTACAATCAATTGTTCAATGATCAAAGGTGAATCTATACACGTATGGCTAGCTTAAGGTTTATATACGCACACATTATATTCTATAGTATGTATTATATATTATAACACACAAATACTGTAATTGGAAGCTTTTTGATTCAGATTGTAATGTCCTTTGAGGCATATGACCACAAGTTGCTGGCATAAGTTTAGGTCCCTTTAAGTGAATATTTCCTTTCTGGCCTACAAATTTGCAGGTTGTTTATTGGTCAGTGGTCTGGATATGTCATTTTATCTGGAAGTTGTGAAGGCTTTCAATTCCACATCCAATTTCTTCCACAATATGGATCACATATAATATAGAACACTAACTATACAGTAGTCCTTAAAGTGGACCTAAATATTCTCACATTCTGGCAGGTGCCATCTTGTGGGTGTTATTGCAGATCTAGCCATCGCCTACTGACCTTCTTCTCTGTGATCATGTGATCAATATCAGTGATACTATCAGTGATAGTGTGATAGATATGACAATAAAAATGCACAAAACCACCCCAACCAAATGCTATGTTCTGCCTTATATCTGTCTTATTGACACTGCCATGGCAGTAGATGATGACCAAGGGGGTGTGGCTGGATGCTGTGTTTTACTAATAAGGCAATAGGAAGAATTCTCATTAAATGAGTGTTAACACGTGGTGATAGGATTTAAATATGGAGTTCCTTATGGAAATTTAGAATGCACTTGGGCGCCATTCATTTATTTGGCTGCCTGATGCACTAAGCACATTTGTCCTGTGTTACATAGAAAAGCTATATATATTTTTTTCAATGGGTTGCCATAATAAAAAGTAAATTGACAAATCACACCTCTAATGAACATTCATTAATGCAAAAAAAATGCTAAGTTATGCATCATAGCATGCTGCAGCTTTTCAGGCAACTGTCTTGGTTGCAGTCTGGCCATTGGGTCTGCAGTATACAACCCTGGTGTGGGCGCCATGCCAGCATGAAATGTGTATCACTAAAATATGCTTTGCCTACAAAGTCCATGGAGAATGCGCACACATAGCACCAGTGCCTATTGGTCATTCTGCATATCAGGGGGGTGGCTTTAGTATGCATGGAGGGACCTAGGCTTCCTTTCCTGCCCCCAACCCTAACAGCTACTGTATATAGTTTTCCAGCATCCTAATACTCCTGTCAATATTTTTGTCTGAGAAGGTCACAGCTCAGAGCATGTAATTGATCACTGGTGTATTCCCCTGTGAGTTATATAATGTATGCGATGACAGGAACATCATATATCAGGATATCAAGGCTGTATCTACCTAACCTATCCAATAAATCATATCCCCTGACCTTATTTATAAAGATACCTTATTACCGCAGTAACCAATAGAATGTAACCAGAATATACCACTACAACATGGATTCAAATAGGTTGCTAATGACTTAAAATAAAGAACACAAATCATTTATTAAACATAGACAATGTGTAACCAACCACACAACCAAGCCACAGTAAACAGGCACATAGACAAGCCCTATACAGCTACCATTACAAACTGAATCCGAAGTCTAAAAGATCATTTATCAGGATGAGTAACATCTGTGTTTTTTCAAATAACACCTCCTTGTTGTGACTTTGTACAATCGTACCCCTAGGTGTGACTAGGGGGAGTAATGTATAACTCACACAATTAAAAACAATAAAATAAAGAGCTGCCTTTGCCTGCGGTACCAGTCTTTCCACTTTTTCATTAGAAAACACTACACCTATACTAAATAACTGTGTAAAAAGTCCCTTAACCCACACCAAGCAGATGTCTAGGTATGAACAGTCAAACTGTAGTCAATCATATTCTAATGGACTTGTAATTCAGCTTTGGGGATCATCATATGGCATGGATTGCATATAAAATGTCTCCAACCTCAATCGTATCTAATGGAATATGACCTACTAGCCATGGACGCTTCTGATCGCTGTGACTTTTTTTCTTTTTTACTGCTACTCTGTTTTACATTATATCCATATTTAACTCTACAGGGGGGAACCACCAACATATGTTTGCTGCCACATACAAATAAGTAACTGGAACATCATGGCCAGAGTCACACAAAGCAGAATTTGGCAACAATTAGAAAGCAAGACTAGTCCATCAGAAATGTTTGATCTCTGATCACCTCCCAATGAATGATAGCACAAGAAGTATCCTACATTGTATCCTGTTCTATAAATTTTATATAAAACACTGCACCCACTAAACATAAAAATAGTGACTACATGTCATGCCTGTTACTTCAAGGCTGCTATGTAAGTAAAGCCCCTCCATACACCATAAGATCGATCCATACAATTTCCATTAGATCTACCAACAACTATGTAGTATAATGACCTCCCTGATAGCATACATAGTGATTGAAAGATTTAGAAAGGTCCTCATATTACATGGTTTTGGTAGAAGAAAATTTGATTGTACAGAAATTGTATGGAAGATTGTAAGGTGTATGGGGGCCTTAAGAAGAACATTGATGATTATTCATAGATTACTGAAATACAGGATACATACAGCGACTACATGTCATGTGTGTTACTTCTAGGCTGCTATGTAAGTCAGAAGAACATGGATGAATAAAGTCGTAGATTACTGAAATACAGGACACATACAGCGACTACATGTCATGTGTGTTACTTCTAAGCTGCTATATAAAAGAAAATGTATGAATAGTCAAAGATTACTATTACTGAAATACAGGATACATATGTCATACATGTCATGTGTGTTACTTCTATATGAGAAGAACATTGATGAATAAAGTCACAGATTACTGAAATACAGGATACATACAGTGACTACATGTCATGTGTGTTACTTCTAGGCTGCTATATAACTTAAATGTATAATGTATAAATACAGACTACTATTACTGTAATACAAGGTACAGATGAGATTCAATGTTACTTGCAGCATGCAATATGTGATCAAACCAACTGTTGTGCAGCAGCCCCTCCTGTAGACACCTCCAGCAGACAATGAAGGAGACATGAAGCCCCATATTGGGGTAGACAGGAGACCCTGCCCCCCATAGTAGAAAGAAGACTTTGTATCCCAAAGATGGGGTAGACATGAGACATTGAAGCCCCGTGGTGGGGTAGATAGAGGAGACATTGAAGCCCCAAAATAGGGTAGATAGAGGAGAGATGGCAGCCCCATGGTGGGGTAGATAAAGGAGACATTGCACTACCCTGGTGTCCGCACAGCAGCAGCAGCAGCAAGCCTTGCAGCAGCACTGGCCCATGGTGGCAGGCTCCTCGGGAGGACACGCAGCTTCATTCAGAGGATGAGGATGGCTTCAGGTTACACAGAGAAGTGAATCGGTACCCAGCCTTTGTGTGTGCCCGGTGGGTGCTTATCCTGTGTGTGTGTGCCCGGTGTTCGCTGGCCAGTCTGTAGTGCCCGGTCGGTGCCCAGCCTGTAGTGCCCGGTGCAGCGAGTGCTGTCTGCTCCCGGTTCCCCGCTCGCTGTGAAGTTGAGGATTCCAGGCGGCTAATCCAGGCAGCGCATTGTCATCCCCCGGCAGATGGGAGGCTCCGTGTTCCTGATCGATGGATGTATAATGAGGAAACATTGAGCCCTCTCCTCCGGCTGGCTACTGACAGACTAGGGAGAGTAGTACGAGGATGGCTGGGCGATCACCCTGCGATGACGTCACTGCTCAATGACTGGACTGTATAGACAATGAGAGATGACATCACTGCACAATGACTGGGCTGTATAGACAATGAAAGATGACATCACTGCTCAATGACTGGACTGAATAGACAATGATAGATGACATCACTGCCAATGACCAGGCTGTTTTGACAATGATAGATGACATCACTGCCAATGACCAGGCTGTTTTGACAATGATAGATGACATCACTGCCAATGACCAGGCTGTTTTGACAATGAGAGATGACTGAGCTCAGCTGTATAGACAAAGAGAGATGACATCACTGCTCAATGACTGGACTGTATAGACAATGAGAGATGACATCACTGCTCAATGACTGGACTGTATAGACCCTTGGTCCTCCACATGCGGCCCCCAAAACTGTTAATGCATAGGGACTCACCTGTGAAGTGGTCACACGCTGACCCAGCTTTCCTAA
>CM070033.1:25540111-25552030 GCA_036250615.1 Ptychadena robeensis
CATGCCGTGTTCGCGGCCGAACTGTTCTCCGGCGAACAGTTCGGCCCATCTCTATTATTGGGGTCCCCTACTCTCCCACCCTGGCTGAAGACTCCACAGAATGCTTACTTGCTGTGTAGCTGTGGCGACTAATGGCTTGTGTCCACTGCCGATTCCCTGCGCTGGACGAATCAAGGCGTGCGCCGGTGGCACGATTGCCTGGCGGATTCCCTGCAGCTCGCAGACAGTTTGCTGTGGGTGCTGTTTTCCCGCATTATGGAGACACCTCCATTGATCTCCGTCGGCACCCCGCGGTGCTGCTTTGAAGACGCGACAGCCCCCAACTTCCAAACAGCACCATGGGCGTGCAGCTAAGATTATGCAATGTGGACACTGTCCCATTCAACAAATTGGGACAGTGTCCACATTGCGTGGACACAAGCCCTAAGACGTCTGCAGAATGTCCTCACAGCAGGATCAAGGCAGTGCGCAGGACGGGGAACCCTGTTGACATGCCGATGGCCAGGAGGGCTCCATGTGCTGGCCTGACAGCGGCCCTGGGAGAAGCTGCTACGTTTTACAGTATCATTTGAAAATAGATTTCCTCCATATTGGATATGAATGCCCCTGCTAATCTCTGACAGTCTCTTTGACAAGCCCAGTCCACACATCTAACTCTGCAACAACAGCAACCGGAGCACATTGCCAGGCCCCTCTAGATGGTTGGGCCAGGCCCGGGTGTGCTCCCTGTGTTGGCCTGACTGTGGCCCTGGAAGAAGCTGCTGTCTTATACGGTATCATATGAAAATATGTTTCCTATATAATGGAAATGAATGTCCCTGCTGTTCTCTTACAGTCTCTTTAACAAGCCCAGTCCACACATCTAATCGGAGTAGAATACGTTTAAAGTGGACCTACCACCAGGAATCTATGTTTTCATGAATGGCACTAGAAGTGCCAATAATAGGGAGGAATGCAGTGAAAAAAAATAAAAACATACCTGTAATGAGCAATTTAAAGAAGAAGATTATCCGGCAGCTCTTCTCACTTCCTGGTTCACGTCACAGGAAGCTTTGTTTTCTCAGTGATCTGCTTTGAAAATTCCCATAGATCTCTGAACGCCCCCCAGTGGCCACCTGCGATATTGCGCCCCCAGTTTCATGTGTTGCCTTCAGCAAACCAGGAAGTGAGGGGAGCTGTGTGGTAATCTTGTTAAAATGGTCATTACAGGAACGTTTTTGAGGTTTTTTTTTTACTACATTCCTCCCTATTATTGGCACTTCTATTGCCATTCATATAAACATAGATTTCTGGTGGTAGGTCCACTTTAATTACAAACTGCAGGAAATGTCATCTACAGAATTCTGGCCCACTAATCATTTTCAAAACAAAAAAGACACTGAACAGTTTTTTGGTTTCAAACTTTTAGAAACCTTTTGGACACTGCCATACCAGAAGTCAATACGCTTTAAACCCTTGAATAGTGAGGACTATTTCCTCTGAACTCAGTTCACTCAAATGCAGTAACTAACAAGGATCTGAAACTTTTTCAGAATGATAACAAATAAATGGAAAGGAGAATGTGTCAAAAACTTGATGAAATCAGTAATACATAGGCTTTCATAAACCACACTAAGAAAAGGTAATTAATTGTAGTGCTCAACTGTCAGCAGCAGTTACACAGTTGAAGTAATGTCACTGGCCAGAAGGGCCCTCAGTAGGTGTATGGAGCGGGGGCAAAGATCACAGAGTAAAAATGGGTCAGTATGAAGGGTGGGTCATAATGTTGCATGTAGGTGTGCAGCTACCAAAAGGAAGGGAGGGTATAGCCCCCTGTGACAAACAAATAGGAACAAGGACACAAGGCGTACAACCTAGTGCAACAAAGTAAATTGCTATAAATAATAAAATGAAAGATACAAATATTTTATATATTATCTTTTACTTTATCATTTACAGTAGTTTACTTTGTTGCACTAGGTTGTGCGCCTTGTGTCCTTGTCCCTTTTTGGTTCATAAACCAGCCCTGGTCTCCATTGTAGCCTACTGTGCCCTAAGCGGCAGGCAAAACTATTTATTTTATGATGCTGCATTCTAAAGCCGGCCATAGACGCATAGATTGGTCGGGCGTTCGACCTAGCATGATGACGTCATCACGCCGCGATCGAGCGTCTGTCAATCTGACAGGGAATTGCTGCGCACTGGTGGTGAACATCAATTCCCGTACAATACTTGTTCTTTCAGCAGAGCTTTGTTTGGAGCATCCAGGATTGGTCGTTTCAGGGGGCAACTTTGATCTGTTGCCAAATTTCTGCGAAATCGCCCGTGGATTGTCCCACATACAAGGAGACTGCAACTATTTTGGCCTTTCTCCATTCCCTGGCATTCAGCTCCTTCAAATTAAGCATTTTTCTGGCAATTTAGGCCACAAGAGGACATCAAAGACACATACATTGCTGGAATAGAGGATAGTGTCAGAAGTGATAGACTTTTCTGTGCTCCCTAGATATAACAGTCAAATAACTCTTGAAGTGGGGTGGAGGCCCACTTCAAGGGTTAAACATACTGTATCCTGGAGTTTATTTTTAAATAATATGCAATTGAAATAATTAATACTAGTACTAACCCATTCATTCAACCTGTAAATGACTCCAATTGTTATTTTGAAAAAGTCAGCATAAGGGCCTTTTTACAAGAACAGTTTATAGAAGATTAATTGCTGCTACAAATTGCTAATGCCAAGGTTAACAGTGTTTTCACTGTTATTTAATTGAGAGAAATGCTGGAGATTTGCCGCTGAGCAGTGATTTGTTGCTGCTATGTGCTCAACTAGCGCTACAGCATTTTGTATTTCAAGTTGCTTTCTATTTACTATATCTATCAAAGCCAATAGAGGTGAATGTAGTGCAAGTGTTGAAGGTTGGGGGCATGAAACAATGCTAACATTTACAGAGCAACTGCGGTACAAAATTGCAAAACAAATAGAATTGATCAATTACATAAATTGATTGGATTTGCTTAGAAAGAAATTGCTTAATAAATGGAGAGAATCATTCTAATGTGCTCTTGCATGTGATGTGGCCCTAAACATGTCCTGAACAAAAGTGCTTGTGGCTCTAACACAGGGGTGAGCAAACTTTTTGACTTGTGAGCCACAATGGGTCAAGGGCCGTCCGGCATAGGGGTCCTAAGTCCTCGCAGCTAGGACAGGATATTTAAAAAATAAAATATGTTTAAAAAAATTATAATAGATAGAGAAGCTTAAACATTCTATTGCAGCAAACTATGGCTTCTAGGAAACAATCCAAACAATTATCCTCTGGGTGTTATCTTCAGTTATTGCAGGGAATGAGGGGACAGGGAGCCAGAGCGTCTTAACAACAAGGTGACAAAGGGCCAAATTAAAAAGGTTTTGGCCCCTGGGCCATAGTTTGCCCATGTCTGGTATAACAACTACTTTGTTGTCTATGATCTATCTGTGTCTTCCGTTACTGTGGGTCCCTTTCTTTTTATAGTATACATGAAAAAAAAAATCATCCCCAGGGTGAAGCATGGTGGTGGACATATAGGAAAATATATACAGTTTCAAAGCCTTCAGGCATCTGCTAAACAGCTGAAGAGGAATGTAACATTTTAGAGCATCAATCACCCCAAATCAAACAGAGGAAAACAGAGGAAAAGCTTTAGGAAAAACTGCAGACTGACATGAAGAGGACAGTGCACAAGAGTTGCCTAACTATCTGGCATAATTATTAGTCCAGTAATGTATGTGTGTGTGTTTGGGGGTGGAAAGAGCGAACAGGTAATACCTGATATTCGGAGGGTACAATAAAGTAATTAATTGTACTGTCAGGCGGGGTTAAAGGTGGGAAACATTTAAAGGAATTAAGATTTCATTTTTGTTATCATTAACCGGGGGGGTGGGGGTGGGGGGGGACTAAAATATACTGAGCCAACTACTAACACAGTGGTTTGCTAATGTTTGATTGTTAGTTGATTTAAATTACCCTTGTAAGTGAAACTGCCAATATAACAGTTCATCATGAACAAACAGTTGCAAGGGGTCTTGATCTTGAAACATCTTCCTTTGTGTGTACTATTTAATTTGTAAAGCCCCCATACACCTCTAGATTACTCCATACAATTTCCTTTAGATTTACCAACAACTATGTAGTGCCGGGTCCTCCCTGATAGAATACATAGTGATTAGAATGTTTAGAAAGCTTCTTATATTACATGGTTTTGGTAGAACAAAAGTTGATTGTACAACAATTATATAGTAAGATTTTGAAGTGTTTGAAATGACAATTGCAAGGAAATAATGTAGTGATGTAAATTGACCACTAGATGTCACCAGTGCACCTTCCATAGAAAGCAATCACATCCAGAGACCACATTTTTGGCTTTTGTTGGATCATTAGTTTTCCAGATACGATCAGGTGCAGAACAATCATACCCACTGTTTTAAAGCATAATTGAAAAATTCAGCACACTCACATAATCCTTAATCTTGTTTGACTAGGAAAATTTCAGTTGTCCTAAAATGAAATAAAGCTGGTGAAACTCTATAGTGCTATAATACCAAAGCGGTGCCATAAGAGCAAAAGCTCTTAGGTGCTAGAAGATGACTTGGAAACCAGAGCCGTTGTTATGACCCTGAATATATTAAATGTACAAAAGTCAATGTTACTTACAATGTATTTTATTCCCAAATTGTGAGGGGGGAAGCTTTTTATTAGTGCACTGTTGCTTTGAATCTTTCTGGAGCCTAAAAATTATGTATGTATTCATTATGTATAATGATTTTATTATCAACTCCACTTTGCTTGAAAAAATCTTTATAATGATAAATGCAACTTTATATGGATTATTTTTGACCAAAATTTCATTGATATAAAGAACAATATTGAAAAGAAATATCAATTCCTATGGTGACAGCTCTATTTAAAAGACAAAGCTTAAAAAATCTAATATTCACAAATAAAAAAAGGACAGCATGTTCAGTTGACATTAAAAGATTAACTGCCCGAAGCAACACATACAAAAGCCCTGTTAGGACTATCTAACCAGTTCCATCCATTGTTGGCATAGTACAGAGGTTGGTAACTTTTATTATAAAAATAGTCATTTTGCAGCCTGGAGCTGCAACACAATCGCATAATATAAGTGCGTTGTACACCCATAACGCACTGCTGAATGCATTTTTTACAGTTAAAGTACCCATAAATTGTATTGGATTTGTATAAATTGTAAAGTACCCATAAACTTGTATTGGATTTTTTAACACAGCCAATGCATGTGGTGTGTACTGTGCAATGCATACCCTAGTTGTGCATTGCACTTCCACAATGCAGCACCTAAAGCGTGAAAGGGCCCAGGATATAACAGATTGCTCTGTGGCCCTGCTCTTGTGTTACTTCCTCCCTGACACACACAGCCCATTTATTTCTTCCATGATAATTGCTACATGGTCAAGGAGAGCAAAGGAGCCTAAAGCTGCATGCGGTTCTGGAGCTGGGAGGCTCCAGGTTGGGCTTGGTACTGACATTTATGGGAAGCACAAAATGCTAACAACCTGTCACTGAAACATCACTTGTTTACAGTTTTCTTTAAAGTTATAAAATAGTAACCTAGTCAGTCAGGATTCTGGGGTATATTACAAACAAAAAAAATATTGCTCTAGCATATGTAGTGTTTACATAAATTAGGTCCAATCCACAAAGTGATGTTCGTACAACCCTTCTTTACATCTCCAGCAATTTTGGTGGTGGAGTGGGTAACTGAAAAAACAAGCACCCATCTATAGCAATCAAAGCAATACATAAGACACATTTTTTACCCAAAAATGAATGCTATGGTACGAATATTTAAAATACATTTCTTTTTGTCCAAAACATCCTAGGAGAAATAGCTTTACATGACAGTAGGCTGGAATTTGTTCCATTCCCCCCAGCCAAGCCAAAAAGCCACTTCTAAGAAAGAGATTTTAGCTGTATTATCACTAGCAGTACGATATCTCTGAACACACTGACCAACCAGCTGGGTGAATTGAGGTGATTTAGACAGCATGAGTTGTGTATTTACATTCTGTATTGCAATACAAAAATGATGTGACACAGACTCATATTTCCTCCCATATGTGAATATTTGCTCATGTAGCTGCTCATGGGTAAGTTGTTAGTGCCAGATTGTTAAATGTCTCTCTCCATAAGTTGGTCAGTGTGATCAAAAAATGGGTACAGCTAGTGTATAGACACGTGTTAAAGTTTCAACCCTGCACAATCTGCTGGGCCTAGGCTATGTCTCCTTGCACTGGCCTTTTGGCTTGGCTGGAATATAGAATGAATTTTGCATAGACCAGTTCTGCCTACTTTGCTGGAACATTCTGTATATTTCATTGATATGCATCTGTCTCTATACTTTTATTCTCTAATTGTCTTAACAAAACTATGGGGTGTATTTTATACATGGTCCTGTGCATCTTATAGTGCGAAAAATACAGTATAGACATTAGAGATAGATAGATAGATAGATAGATAGATAGATAGATAGATAGATAGATAGATAGATAGATAGATAGTATAGGGATACATAGATAGATAGACAGTATTCCGATAGATAGACAATTCAAAGAAATTAAAGAAAGATAGACGTGCATTCCGTTATATATGAGACTTGCCATAAATATCCATAACCATCAACAATCTACTACAGAATTCATGTAATAAGCGTGCTGGAGAGAAAACCAGTGGGGTCTCATTAATTACTGATCCAGCAGTGTAACTGACCTTTCTGCAGCAGTTTCAGTGCACCATCCACAGACCTCCAGTCATTAAGAAAAAAATCATTACTCTCTATTGGATTACACTTCCCCAATAAGTGCCATTGACTGCTGGCTTCTAGAGCAAGCTCGGATCATTATGGTGAATTGTGCTTTAATAAACTGAGAGCTGGTCGAGCAAATTAAACGTTTACATTTTGATGCTTTGAAAGGAGCGATCTCTGCGTTTGTCGGCTGCTGAACCGCCGATATCCCAAAAGATCTCATCAATAGAAACAGAAATGGGCTTATGCACATCAGAAAGTGAGCTATTCATTAACAGAGGAATCTGGTCAGTTGTTGGGCCAGACAAATGCCTTTGAACCCTGCAAATTGTGAACACGAAGCTGTAATGGGGATGTACAAAGTCACCTGTGTCACATTCAATATATAGTGAAAAATCAGGTGTGATTGATCTATGGATTTCCATTACATATAACAAAAAGAGAGAATACAGATTGTCGAAGGTAGAAATGCAATACCAAGCAGTCTATATTAAATTGCAGGGCCGTTCCTTGCCCTATGCACTATGGACCACTGCCTCATAAGCTCCCCATGCATGGGCCAATCCACAATCATGGCCGTTTGATTCCCTCTGTCGACTGGGGGGTTGGAATGGTTGGGGTGGTCTTGGGGTTCACACTTATATATCCCTTCCATATGTAAAAAGCTGCTCATGGGTAAGTTGTTGTCAGATTGTAAAATGTGTCTCTTCATTAATTGATCAGCTGTGTTTAGAGAATGGGTGCTGCTAGTGTATAGACACATGCTAAAGTTTCAGGCCTGCACACTCTGCTGCAGCGAAGATATTCCTCCTGGGACTGGCCATTTGGCTGGAGGAAATACTGCATGGTCCAGTAATGCCTACTTTGCTGGAACATTCTGTATATTCACTTGATATCTGAGTTTCTGTGTCTCTTTTGTTCCTTTTTTCTAATTTTCAAAAACTATAGTGCGAAAATATGGAATATGAGTTCCAGAATGGGAATGTAAAAATATGTCTACTTGCTCATGTCACATAAGGCTATGTTTCCACTATACCTCGGGACCCCTCCGCTAAGCGTATTGCTTGGCGGTAAGTCCCGACAGAGCACATTTACTTAACCTAATCTAGATTAAGTTTAGATTTTTGAAACTTTTCTATTTAGATCATGACGTGGTTTATTTAACTTTTTTCAACTTGTACTAGACTAGACAACTGGAAGTGCAGATTATAGGGCAGAATTCTGCACAAAACTAACTGAAATGAAACGAGTAAACCAAGAATGTCCCTCACGTCTCCTCCTTTCTCCCTGTCTCTGAATATGTAGCACCGCAGTTGAGCAGCTGACATCTTTGAAACCAGTGACAGACAGGAAGCAGCAGATCTCTGCACTTCATTCAAATACACACAGAAATTTTTCCCAATAAAAAAAAAAAAAGCCTGGCAGATAAAGATGGAATCTGTCATAAGATTCCAGGGAACAGCAGGTGAGTAGATTTTTTTTAGGATTGTGGAGTGCTATGCCATCATCATATCAACTCAGAGGTAAGTCAAACTTTAATTTTATATATATATATATAAAACATTTTGAGTATACATCTTCTTTAATCAACAGTTCTGTCCTAAAGTGAAGGTTCAGCTTACATTGCTATTAACCCTTAGAGTAAGGGCTTGTTTCCACTCTTGCGTTCTCGTGCGGTTGTAACCGCGTGGCTGAAACCGCAAGTGCGTCCGCGCGAGAACGCATGGCATCCGCGCCTGCTTAGCCATGTGTTTTTGCGCGTTTTGAAACGCATCCAATGGTTTCCTATGGATGTGTTTTTGGGATGCGGTTGGGAAGCGGATGCGTTTCGAGCAGCGTTCACAACCGCACCCTAAACCGCATCCGCATCTGAACGCGCACAAATGCACCAGTGGAAACTATAATGAAGTTTCCAATGGATGCGGTTGTTTGTGCTTGCGGCTGCGCGGTTAAAAATGTGAAAAAACACGAAGAAACGCAAAAGTTAGGGCTTGTTTCCACCGGTGCGGCTGCAACCACTCCCGCCGGCACCCCAAGCTGTTTTCATGCGGATGCACGTGTACGTCCGTGCGTTCGGATGAAGACTCTGGGCAGCCCCCATGTGAAAGGATGCGGCCGGTTGCGGTTTCCGCACGAGAACGCTGTAGCTAGCGTTCGGAACCGCACCGCATCCACACTGAGCCGCACCAGTGGAGCCTGGCTGATGGTTTGCCTATGGATGCGGTCGAAGGGGCGGCAGCTGCGCGGATACAACCGCGGTAAATCGCATCAATGGAAACAAGCCCTTAGATAAACATTTAGGTCTAGGGAAGCGGTGGGCAAACTTTTTGACTGGTAGGCCACATTGGATTCCTTAATTTAAAAAAGGGGCCGGACCGAGAGCCTGTAATGGCTGACCCACCATAGGAGCACCATATCTCCATGCATCACCGGCATCACTAATGTCGGTGATGTGTGATAGGCAACAGGGACGTTCTTATCCTTTAAATTTCCTGCACTTACAAAGAAATGCAATGAGCAGAGATAATTCCTAGAGATTGCCCGTTGTCACCATGAGAATGCGCCCACAGTGTCATGATCACACCACTATCATTCTCAAGGCAATGTTTGGACACCTCTAGGCATTATGTGCACTCACTGCAGAGAACAAATGGAAGAGAGAATATTTTCAACAAGATGACAAAGGGCCGGAAAAGAAAGCTAATCCGGCCAGGCCTAAGTTTGCCCACCCCTGGTCTACGGGGTGACAAAAAAGGGTCACATGATCAGGCAAATACATTGTCTTTCTCTTCCCATAGACTTAAAGGAGCAATTAACTCTCATTGGTTAATGAAAATTAAGGCTGGCAAACTCTATGCATATAATAAAAGACATAAATGAAGGCTGCTCTGTATTTGGTAATATATATCTGAATATAAATTTAAATGCAAGCAATACAGGTACAACACCAGAGCTCAGACTTAAAAAACGGGAGCAATACAGGGAGCCAATCATTTGCACACTGCACTGAACACTGCAGTGCTAACTTAGAACATATTGCACATCTATAGACATTTGGGAGGATCATTATAGAGATATACTTTTTTAGGTTAGACATTAGTGATGAGCAGCATAGGCAATATTCGAATTCGTGATATTTCGCGAATAATTCTACTAATATTCGATTCTATATTCGGAAATTTGAATATTCGCGGTATGACCATGTATTGCGAAAATCATATTCGCATCGCAAAAATCTTTAAAATGAATGGTCACATGCTATGTTTATTTTCGCAATGCGAATATTATTTTCGCAATACATGGCCATATTGCGAATATTCGGAATTGTGAATATCCGCCGACATATTCGAGATATTGGCGAATTCTCGAATTGCCGATATTCGCGAAAAATATTCGCCATTCGAATATTCGAGCTCAACACTATTAGACATCATACAAGGACAAATCCCCGAAATTGAAAATGTAAATCAGTGAAATTCAGACAGTGAAATTCAGACATTATTTGGTGAGTAAGAATACAATGTGCACACCTCACATATTATTTACTGTCCTGCGGTAACCCACTAGACATTGTGGAAGTGTCTGGAAGAATTAGCGCCTGTCATATACGGCCACACATGTCAGCGTGATGGTCAGTAGGTAGACGCAGGTCTGTCCTCCTAGGAGCTCATTTGTATTTCTGTCTTGTATTTTCTGATTCCAGAACACTTGAGCTGTCGTCTTCAATTTCCCTCCCACTCCACATATAAATGACTTGCTGGTGTTTTCTTCTTACATGCAACAGACTCAACACACATCTTCCCAACTGCTTTTATCTGATTTATTACACTTCAACTCACTCATAATGTCTTCCTAAAAATCTCATTACACAATATAGGTTTGCATTAATATTATTGCATTTTCACAAATATTTCCATACATTTCCAGGATGTTCTGCAAAGATATCATTCCAGTAATTATAAAGCACCAAAATGTTACAGAACATGCACAGCTGTGGATGTGTGTAGGAATTATTTTTATTTTAGATCTGTATGTAACTCTGCTTTATGTGATGGAATGGTTTCCAACAGCAATCAATTCCTGACTTAAGACCCTCATACACCTTACAATCTTTCCATCCAATTTCTGTACAATCAAATTTTGTTCTACCAAAACCATGTAATATGAGGAGCTTTCTTATCCTTCCAAACATTATGTATTCTATCAGGAAGGACCCAGCACTACATAGCATTGATATACACCTTCCAATCACTATGTATTCTATCAGGGAAGGACCCAGCACAGCATAGCAGTGCTATATTACCTTCCATCACTATGTATTCTATTCAGGGAGGACCCCGGGCACTACAAGCAGTGATATCTACCTCCAATCACTATACACTATCAGGGATGACCCGGCACTACAAGAGCATGGATGTATCTTTCCAATCACTAGTAATTCTATCATTGGACCCGTCACTACATAGCATGATATATACCTTCAATCACTAATGTAATCCTATCAGGAGGACCCGCACACAGACATGGGAGTATCCTGCCATCAGATGTAATTCTAAGCAGAGGACCCGGAACTACTAGCAAAGTGTATCTACCTTTCAAATCACTATGTATTCTATCAGGGAGGACGCACTACCTAGCATGATAGATACCTTCCAATCACTATGGTATTCCTATCAGGGAGGACCCGGCCGACAGACATGATATATACATTCCAACACATGTATTCATCAGGAGGACCCGGCACGACATAGCAGTGATATATAACCTTCCATCACTATGTTATTCTATCAGGGAGACCCGGCACTACATACCATTGAGATATACCTTCCATCACTATGTATTTCTATCAGGGAGACCCGGACTACATAGCATGAGCATATACCTTCCAATCACTTGTATTCTATCAGGGAGGACCCGGCACTACATGCAGTGCTATACCTTCCAATTACTATGTATTCTATCTGGGAGACCCTGCACTACAGAGCAGTATATATACCCTTCCAATCACTATTTTCTATCCGGGAGGACCCGGCACTTCTCAAGAGCAGGGATGTATACCTTCAAATCACTAGTTCTATCCGGGAGGACCCGTCACTACATAGCATTGTTATACCA
>CM070033.1:25561167-25575976 GCA_036250615.1 Ptychadena robeensis
GGAAAGCTCCGTACATCTCTCCTCCTGTAGTACGTGGATGCGGTTAGGAAGGATAATAAAAGGTACGCAGAGCTAAGTTTTAGACCATTTTGCGTACCAGCGTACTACTTATGTGCACCCCTGTACATGAGAACAGTTTGTGAATAGTGACGTCACTGACGGATCTTTCTGCACCTGATTCGGCCGGCAGAAGAATAATAAACTTCTTCTAGAGGGCGAACGGGACAGGTCGAACACCCGTACGGGAATAGAAAAGTGAACATTACATGTTCACAGCCGAACTGTCTGCCTTATGGACAGTTTGGCCATCACTATTTGTGAAACAGTTATGAACAGTTAAGGTTTATGAAAATTATGTTATTGAGATGATTTTTTTTTGAGAAAAAATTTCAAATATAATTATAGAAAATTATATATTTGTATCTCAGTTCTTTACTTAAGCAGACACAATACAGTAGGTGTGTCATACTAAAATACACAAAGCGGGTCAAAATAAAAAAAAAACTTGGACAAAGGCACAGGCCAACCTTGCTATAATGTCTACAATTGTGGTCGTTTTTTTCTTCTAATTAGATATAACAATGAACCTTTCCATATGAAAACAAATTTGAAAACAACAAGTTTTGCTTAAACACTGAATCTGTAATATTTCTTATATAATATTTTAAAAACAATCTCATGGGACAAATCTTGTTGCACCGTGGGTCAGATTTTGACACCTGTTATACAGTAATTGATGGAATGCCTACCTGACAAGGTATATGTGGCGTTAATCAGCTGACACATTCCATTCCCTTGTGTTCTCGAAAACATTTGACAGGTCATGGCAGCTAGAGACCAGGAAGAGTCAGATGTGATAATTTTTTCAGACTGTGAGGAGACAAATGGCTTAAAGGACCAAAACAAAAGCTCCCCAATTTCTATTAACCTGACTTTGTGAATCATGACAACATAACTGGCCAAGAAGAATGCTAGATTGATTTTTAAATAATACATAACGTGAAGCATGAAAATAGGATAAAACTCGAAATTCAAAATAAGTGCCACACTCCCTTAACATTGACTTTACATACAGAGACCCATTATATCCATAACATTGACCAAAAAATTGTGTAGATTTCATATTCATTATTCTGCCAAATAAAATGTAGAAATTAATGCTCTTTCTTCGTTTAGACTTTGCTAAAATGTTTTTTTTTAGGACACCCATTAGTAAGCACTCAGAATTAAAGTTTCATGCATTTCGGTAGCGCTTGTGAAAGTATTTTTAGTAGTCTAGATACATTGACAATTTTTTTAAATGCTGCTAAGAGATGTCAGACTGAGAGAACAGTTTGTAGGGTGATAATTGACTTCAGAGAATGGGCTGGGATAGCTGCCTGGACCTCATACTATACTGATCAAACAACAGGATTATTCAGTTAAGTATGAGGTCCAGGCAGCCATCTTAGGTACTCTTTATACAACAATTGTTATTATACGCAACTTTTCTCTTTCTGGCAGTTTTTTTTTTGGCAGATCTGAGTCTAAACCCTGTTGCATGAAATAGAAAGACTAGCTACAACAGTGTGTACTGAGATTCATTTCCCAATTTGTGGCGTTAAGATGTCAGAGTTATTCAAAGGATAAAAACAACATCAACCAATTATCCAAACACCAAGATTGTTGTCTGACAAAGACTCTGCCATGTCCAGAAAAAGCAAGGTCTTGCTGTGAGGACCCCTATCCCTCTCCTGCAATGGCGGTAAAACGTACTTTTTCACCATGTAAAGCTGTTGTGTCACATTACATCTGTGGTCTATGAGATAATGATTTGGTACATCATCTCACTTTTGCCTTTACTCTTTTGGCATTATCATATCTATCTAAAATGTGGTCTTTATTAACTCTGTCATTGATGGAAACATATTTGATTACATTTAAAATTCTAGTAACCATGTGAAAGCGTTATTTGGTTATTTGCTCAATTATTACCTGGAGAATGGAGCTTTGTGACTTGCTTTTTTGGTGATGATATAACTGGCTTGATAACTTCTTGATCTTTATGCGTTTCCTTCTTTAGCCCTGGAAAGATGAGAAAATAAATATTTAAATGGTTGAGAATAAATGTAGTAGATGAGTTAACATTAGAGCAGTGTAGATAGCTTTGCCCCCCCCCCCCCCCACACCCCGCTGAAAAACAGACAAAGTCTACATTTTAGATAAGTATTAAGGTAGCCATACACAGCCCAATTTGCATCCGATTTCCATCTGGTCGACCTGTAAGTTCCTGGTTGATACTATTACTTTGAATGGGGATGGCAGTCTAATTCAAAGTAATGGCCAGCACACAAAGGGTGCCTGCCGATCAGCTGTCGAGGCAAAATCGCCTCGTGTATGGCTACCTTAAGATATACTATAAAATAATTATAACCCTTCCCATTATCGTATGTCTTTCCAAAGCATAGTGACCTCCTTGTAGACCTAGGGTGTCAGACTAAAACACAGAGTAGGCCAATAAGAGTAGGCCAACCCAATTCTGTGTCATCGATCCTGGACGAAACTTTGGATGGTGACCCTCAATCCCTATCTATAGTAATGGAAAATTGAACAGGGTTTTCCAACATGTTGGTTCCCTATTTGACCAAGGAATGCTGGATGGCTGAATTCTTTATAGATTTGATTAAAAAATCGAGCCATGTATGCCTAGTTTAACTGATGTATAGTAATAGATATGAGCACATTAGAACCTTTTAGTTGAGAACGTGTACCATTTGAAAAGAATCAAGAAGAGATTTTGCTTTTGGACACTTTGTTCTTTCTCTCAAGAGAGCCCATTGGGGTTCTCTTCTCTTTCAAAACTATATCATTAAGATCATTAAATACATTATTTATTTCCTATAAAAATCAAAAGCATCCTAACTGTAACACAAATATGATCCCACTATTCGGTAATGATACACCCCTGCAGAGACTGGCTAATGTATTCTTTAAGATTTCCAGTAATGTTTTACAAATCTGAGAAACATGCCTTTCAGAACATCGGCAACTACCTAATCCTTGTTCTTGGAATGGGCTGAATGCGCCTTGCCATTTATAAATGCATCCAAGAAGAAGAAATGTTACCTTTTATCCAGATACCATCGTCCTAAGCTGACATTACTATAGATAACATAGAGTGGAAATGTGCTGCGGCCTGCAGAAAGCTTGTTCAACACAAAATGTAATATTTGCTCAACCGCCTGAACTAAGCTGCACGGTTTCCTCGGAATTTTAAACCGAGTAATGCTTTCTTTCCAAATTTATTGCAAATTAACTTAAATTGTCGGCTAGGAACAGAAATTATGTTTTGATTTTTAAAGTACAAATAGGCTCTTATCTATGAAAAACATGTCAGTTTTATCTACCTGCAGAAGTCTCCAGCACTGCACGGAAAGGTCAGAATTCCCCATACATACGCTCATGCCCAGAAATATTTAGAACTGCAGCTCTGTCATTTTCCGAAACAGTATTTCTTAAAGTGACGGTACCTCAAGTCAGCAAGTGAGTCAACATTTACCCCGTGCTCCAAAAGATTCCCCATACCATTACTTCTAGGTACAGAATTCTTTTACAAATAAAGCCGCTCATAGATGTGTTGATTCCCGGCCATAGTTGCGGCATGCGCGCTCCCGCCAAACGCATAATGCTCGGTTGTCCGCAACTACAGGGGTGCCCACCTTAAGGTTTCCACCCAAAAACCTGTATGGGTGATCCATCCTGCTGGTTCTTTTTGTGGACGATCTTGTTCTAGGCAGTTACTGTGGATGGGGAGTCTCCTCCCCTCCAAGCTAATTGGCTATATTCTGTCAGGAATCCGTGCGTTGGACGAGCACACAGGGTTCCCGTCAGTTCTGTAGCAATCTCCTCAAGACGGGCATGGATCAAGGTGTCTATGGCCGGCTTAAGAATCTCAAATGGTAACATTGACGGAAGCAAACCATACACCCATCAACTCTGATTTTCATTTTGATGAAATAGTACTGTGCAATTTAAATATCGCTAGGCATACATGGCTCGACTTTTTATAGATTCTAGCACAATCACGTGCTTAATCTATAAAAAAATAGTGATGTCCAGCTTGATCTAACAGGGAACCAATATCTTGGTAAACCCTATTCGATTTACATTACTTTAGATGGTCACCATTCTAAATATCGGACGCAGAAGTGCTGCGAATAAAAATCGAGGAAGCTTGAGCACAGTGTGATTACGTCATCGCACTGCCCTCAACAGGCCCCACAATTGTACAGGCTTTGGCCAATGTATGCATAGCATTAAACATCAATCAACAGTACTACCACACAGTGTGACCGATACAGAAACGATTTCTTTAAGCGCACCTAAACTCACCTAATCTAAGCTTGCAAGTTTTTTTTTCAAAATGTGACTTGGACTTCAGGCAGACCGCCAAGTAGTTTAAAATGACAGAATTAAGGTGATTTGTAGAAACTGGCTAGGAAGCTGATCACTAGAGATGGTCACATTTGTTCAACTAGCTGTCTTTGTGAATTGATTGCACAACCCCTGAACATGCTATTATCACCACAAGTGCTGGAGACGTAATGCTTGTGAAAAAAGTTGAAGAAAAAAAAATATTGCTCTAATACAAATAGTTTTTGCATTAATTATGTTCAAAGTCAACATTTGAGAAATTTCAACTTGACTTTGAACTAAATTTATGCAAAACCTATTTGTGTTAGAGCAATACTTTGTTTGTAGTATACCCTCAACCCTCTTGTGCATTTCCAGCATGTATAATGATACAATGCTCAGGGGCTTTGCAATGAACTATTTCAAATGTATATATCATACTATTTAAATGACAAATTTAAAATGTCGAAAGAGAATTCTTTGTTAAGCAAAGCTGTTCAGTTCAAATATCGTTTTATTGATACTCATGCATTGACTCACTTGTGACTGCTTCTCTTTAAAGGAAAATTGTGTCCGATACTAAAAACTGCCTATTGGTTTCATCCCTCTCCAGCTGCCTAAGGAATAACACATACAGCGAGTCCAACTCCTGAAAGCTGAAATAATTAACTTTTCATCAGCAAAGCTATCTCTGAACCTGTCTTGGGCCTTCCCCCCATGCACAATGTACAAGGTCTTTGTCAAGAGGATCCCAGCGGAAAAACAAATGAGATTGAAAAGTGAAGTTACAGTGCGGTGGAGAAGACTTTAGACCTCCAGCTCTCTCAGTCCTCCTGACATTTCTCTAATATTGTTAAGAATCTCTTGTCAGCTGGTGACATTTGTTAAGTGATAAATTAGAAAAAACTCTGGAACAAAATTACATTTTTAATGGTGCAGGGAGGCAAGTTACCAAAGGTTACACAAAACCAATGAGTCGCTGTATATTTACTTGTTCCTGCAGGGATCTACAGATCCTAGGCAAACCATGGCAATGGAAATATATCACTGAGAGAGGTTTCATCCTATTTTTCATGTCTTTATATAGAAAGAATGAAATGTGAAGCTCTTCGCAAACTGCAGTGCCTGATACATGTGTTTGTTTTAGTATTACTGCTCCCTTTAGAAAGAAAGTGATACAAGGACAGCTGGCTGGTAACCTTCACAGAAACAGTAGAGATGTATTCAAGGCACGATGTAACTCAAGTTTCCTGACCCCGGAAAATGTATATTTCAGTTACAGATGGAGCCTGCCAGACCTTGAGTCACCTGCTAGCTTGGTATTTAGTGATGGTCATACGAACATTGCATGTTCTCTTTTCTTCTCACTGACCAACAGTACAGGACCCACCCCCTTATAGAAAACAAGTCTATAATGCTTCCTCCAGACCAGGCGGGGAAAGGTCCGGAAGAAGAGAAGCAAGAAGGAGGAAGAGGAGAAAGAATTATTTTCACTAGACACAAGGGAAGAGACACCCGTTCTCAAGTACTATACCGTCACTTCCATATAACGGAAGTGACGTTGTGGCGTCATTTCCTGTATAGTTCCTATTCAAATTCCGTAATAACAGGTGGGGAATTTGAAGTTCTCCGCGAACATGTAGACATCTGACTTTTTTCCACCTGTTCGCAGATGGACATGGCCATCTCTATTCTTAGTATATTGATTCAGGATTCGTTTCCATTCACCTGGGAATGTTGTATGTTCATGTCTACCCTGATGGGTTCTCACCTCAAAAGGAGCCCTCAGTACTGGCTATGGCAGAGATGAAGACCTGGACTGAACATTTAATATTTTTGTGATTAGGTTGTGCAAAGAGATTTAAAGTCAACGCCCATCTTTCGACAATGTCAATGATGGGTGCTGAGGTTGATAGGTTGCCTTTCTTCAATTAAATCTTCAGAAGACCTCTCTCCATATCTTCTGATGACAGGTTGATTCTATCCAGCCTCTCACCTGGAGAATGAAGAATGCTGACTGCGTCCGCTTCACACAGCCGTCCTCGGCTGTCAGCTCTGCCTCAGCCCAGGCTGTGTCAAGAAGGCAGAGTCGGCTTTTCCTATACTTTACATGAAGATTCTCCTTTATGTAAAGTATTAGAGATTGAACTGGGTTTTCCAACATGTTCGAGGTTCTTCGAGCGGGCTCTATTGACACTGGTAGGATTGTAAGCAGATTAGAGTACAATCAATAACCGTGCACGCTGATTGATTGTACTTGAATCTTTTAACAAATCTACCCATGTGTGCCTAGCTTAATGCTAGGCATACACATGCCGATAAGCGGCCGATTTTTAATCTGACCGACGGGCGTGCGTGCTCGCGCCGTCGGTCAGGTTAAAAATCGGCCGCTAATCGGCATGTGCCCACATGGGGCGACAGATCCCTGTTGCCCCACAGCTCGGCCGGCCAGAGAACGGACATGTCCGATAATCTCTGGCCGGCGCGAGCCGATGGAAGCCGATGCTATAAGCTGCAATGAAGACGGCGTCTTCGTTGCAGCTTATGGCCGGGACACAAAAGGTGCCCGGCCGATTGAAGGGGCCCCATAATGCAACGGGATGCTAACGTGATGACGTCATCACGTTAGCATCTCGGCACACATCGGAGTAGGTCTGTCTGACCTGCTCGGTATGTGTATGCCCAGCATTAGTGGGAATATCTGGGATTACGGACGGATTACTAAATGTGTTTCCCAGATTACCAACACAAAGAAGCAGTACCGACCAGTAAGCTACAATAATCTATGGTTTTTAAAAAAAACTACAGCCTTGAGCTAATTGTCAGGGATGCTTGGGGACATCTGTGTGAAGTTCAAGGTTTTATATTGCATATATATCACAACGGCCTCATGACTGTAGGATATTGTTCACAAGTCACATACTTAAGCCCTTTCAGCTCTCGTCACATTTGAAAGTACATGAAAATGCTTGTAGGTGCACACAGCAAATCATCACATTACTAGTCCAGAAGCAAAAAAGAACATTCAACCCACCAAGTTTTACTGATGCAATTCTTCCTCTGATGCAGCCTTCAACTCAGTTCAGGTCTTTATCGACTCAGCTCAGTTCAGGTCTTTATCATAGACTGGCTATGACAAACTATATCAAAAGGCCCCATACACCTAAAGCTAGGCATACATGGTTGGATATAAGCAGGATCGATTCTCAAATCCAATGTAGTATCACATGGAAGGTTGGACCACAATACGATCGAAATATGACTAAAATTGTTGATTTTTAGTTCCAATCAAAAAACACAGTAAAGATTGATATATGAATTTGTTCATCGAATACAATCGACCCGACCAACAAACAAAATGCTACCATTATAGTTAGATCATTGAACATGAAAATTTTCCAACATGTCTGATCGATGTTTTGATCGGTATCAAACAATTTTCGATCAATGTTTTGATCAGTATCAAACTATTTTTGCCGATCGAACAATGTGTGCAGTACACGATTTAAGTTCGATCTTTGATCCTTTTAGGTCAATCAAACGCTAAAATCGAACCGTGTATGCCTAGCTTTACAATCTTACCATACAATTTCTGTACAATCAAATTTTGTCCTACCAAAACCATGTAATATGAGGAGCTTTCTAACCCTTCCAATCACTATGTATTCTATCAGAAAGGACCCAACACTACAGGTAGAACTTATGGAAATTGTATGGAGTGATCTAAAGGTGTATGAGGGGACTTCGATAAACATATACCTGGTTGATTTGGATTCTTCCAAATAGGATCAAAGTCTTCAGAAGATAAAATTGGATGGATTCTGCTCAGCTTCCAGCGTGTTCGGATTCCCGCGCTGGAAGCCGGGGAGAACAGCTACCTGGAGGTATTCATTGAACGGAAATCGATGTGCCCATGTGGTGCACATTGATTTCCGTTCAATTGATCCCCGATCAATCACAGCGTGGTGACGTCACCACGCTGTAATAAATCGGGGGTCGATTGCACGGGAATTTACCCGTGTATGGTTAGCTTAACAGCTCCTTGTAGTCTTTCACATGTTGATAGTTGGATAAAAAAAGGCCAATCTAAACTAGAAAAGTAATATCAAATCTACCAATCAAATTAAACCTTTGCACAGTACAGGCCACACAAAGCAAGCTCAATATACATGTTAGGAGCCCTCTGGGATGTGATGTAAATTAAAACAAACATATTCAGATGAATGTGAGTTTTATAGATATTAGATAACTTCATCAATTCATTTGTAAGGAGATAATAGTTTTTATTTTCAAGGTTTTCCTATTTCTATGTCTTCAGGCAACACTCTCTTCTCATATATTTGCTGTCATCATGACTGATGACTGTTTCAAAAATATCTTATTTTAAAATCATTAGCGGGGTTAAAATAAATGACCTTATATCAAGCCTTTCATGACCTCTGCTCTTCCACAGATAAGGATTGCACCTTTATTATTATTATTATTTATTGCACCTATGTGTGGCGGAAAACTAACACTGCACATCACTCTGAACACACCCTCCCCACTGTGAAATATGGTGGTGGCAGCATCATGCTCTGGGGGTGCTTCTCTTCAGCAGGGACAGGGAAGCTGTTGATGGGAAGATGGATGGAGACAAATACAGGGCAATCTTGGAAGAAAACCTCTTGGAGTCTGCAAAAGCTGGGGCGGAGGTTCACCTTCCAGCTTGACAACAACCCTAAACATAAAGCCAGGGCAACAATGGAATGGTTTAAAACAAAACATATCCATGTGTTAGAATGGCCCAGTCAAAGTCCAGATCTAAATCCAATTGAGAATCTGTGGCAAGATCTGAAAACTGCTGTTCACAAACGCTGTCCATCTAATCTGACTGAGCTGGAGCTGTTTTGCAAAGAAGAATGGGCAAGGATTTCAGTCTCTAGATGTGCAAAGCTGGTGGAGACATACCCTAAAAGACTGGCAGCTGTAATTGCAGCAAAAGGTGCTTCTACAAAGTATTGACTCAGGGGGCTGAATAATTACAAACACCCCACTTCGCAGTTATTTATTTGTAAAAAATGTTTGGAATCATGTATGATTTTCGTTCCACTTGTACAGCGTTATAAAATGAAAAAACAAAAACAAATGAATGAATATGAATAAGCTCTATATTTAGAAGGAAACGCGTCAGAGGGGGCTCTCGCCTAAACCTGGGGGTGACATGTTGTATGTCACCCCCAGGGTGACATACATGTTTGGAAGACGTTTTTGGTCTGTGAGTGAGGCCCAACCAACGATCAACTACTGCTTATACAGGGCTTGAGATAAACCTGCTGTGGACCCTGCACCCGACCTTACCTTGTAAAGAAGCTACATGATTACACTTGCGGGCATTTGGAGGCTGTGAGGCTATCTGTTCATTGTTTACTGGACTGTTGGAGTGCAGATTTCTCCTTTTTGCATTTAACCTACTGCATGTGTTTGGAGTGTGGGTGGAAACCAGAGCACCTGGAGGAAACCCACGCAAACACAGGGAGAACATACAAACTCCTTGCAGATAGTGCCCAGACCGGGATTTTAACCTAGGACGCTAGCACTGCATGGTCAGAGTATTAAGCACCTGAGCCACCGTGCATGAGTAAATGTATACCCTTAAAAAATGCATGCCTGTGTGTTTGGCGTGCCATTCAGAATTTATTCATTGCCATACTCAATGTTTTTCAGAATATTGGCACCAGTCTGTGCCATTCACTATGAACCATGGCACTGCACTTCATACATATGAACAAGGCCTAAGTATAACTCATTTGTACAGCAATAATGTGACTACACTGCCACTGCCACCAGTGCCCATAAAAGTTAAATGACAGGAAAAAAAACTTGTGCCTAGAAATATTTGTATTCTTCACAATTAAACTTATATATTTTTTCCACTACATCACAATTTTCATGACTATTCTGTACTTTTCAAATTATTAATCGTATTGAAATACAGAAATTTTCTGTGGAAGAGCCATACACAGACAACAATACATTTACACCCAGATTCTGACTTTGGCAATTGTATTTGTGACCTCCACACCTCTGATTCCCACAGCTGCACTTTCACAGACACACAGTAAATTCAGATAATTCCCTTTCATACACTGAGTTAGTTCCACAGCCCTTCCAGGTGACATTTATTCCTGATAGCTTTATCCTGTCCTTGTAGTGACACAGGGTAGGGAACATATATCTTGGGGAGGGAACCAATGTCATGGATAGTAAAACAGCATGCCCTGTCATTCTACAAAATTGCTGGAAGACAGATACTTATAATGTTTTATTTTCTTGATTTAACCGTCCCTGGTCAAATAGTGTAACAGTGTGTTATGCTGCAATGATCTTACGTAACTGACAATGATGGTCACATGTGGTAGATCAACCATTATAAAGCATTGTTCTGAATGAAATGTTCATCCCACAACTGTGTAAAACTCAAAGAGTAACAATTCTTCCTGATTGCATGGGCATGTTTCCAGTTTATTTAGCTTTTATATGGACTTAATATACACAAAAAACAGTGTACATGAAACCTTAGATAACCAACCATCCAAGAAGCCATTTTTATAAGACCCCCAAGACCTAACACCCCAACCACCCCCTCTCCCCCTTTAACAATAACCAGATTTTGGTAGAAGCAAACTTCCTCCTACTCTGATATGCTGCTGTACAGTACTAAGTACTGTTTATGGAGCACAGTGCACCCCCTACGTTATGAAGAATTGACTACTGCAACATCATCCTATTTGATCTGTTTTTTCCCCTAACTCACTCTTCATCTGCTGCCTCTCTCTGCAAATCTCTACACTTGCTTCCAATTGTCCAGAGAATCAAATTCAACGTTCCTTGCTTTTCAATCCCCCCACACCTTATGTACCATTTACATTTCAAACTTAATACATAAATATAGCCCTAACCATCCCCTCTGACTCCTACAGTGACCTAGTTATGGCAATCTCACTCATAACATCATCACATGCAGGCTTCAAGACTTCTCTAGGGCTCAACCCCACACTGTGAAACTCTCTCACTCATCCCATTAGACTTATGCTAGGCACAGATGAGTAGATTCCGGTGACGACACCACACTGTGATTGATCAGGGATCAATTGAACTGAAATCAATGTGCACCACATGGGCACAGCTATTCCCGTTCAATGGGGACCCCGGGGACCCATTCTCCCCAGCTTGCAGTGTGTGAATCACAACACTCTCACAGCTTCAGAGACAGAAGTGCTGGCTTTGCCCCCTTCACACTGACAGCGGACGGCTAAGCAGGAGGCAGGAGCTAGCTGCTGCAATACTTTGCATGAAGACTCATGTCTCCTTGCAAAGTAATGGAGATTAAACGGGGTTCCAACATGTTGGAAAACCCTGTTCAATCGAGTTTCTATTGATCCCGCTCGAAGGAAGGCACACACGGGTAGATTTGTAAACAGATTAGAGTACATTCAATCACCGTGAGGGTGCACGTTGATTGATTGTACTTGAATATTTTTCCAGATCTACCCGTGCATGCCTAGCTTTACTCACACTTTTAGCACTTTTTCAGTAAAGCCATAAAAACCCAGCCCTTCAGTCTGAAATTCCCATCGTCTAATTCCTATCTCCATTACCCTGCCAGTCCCAACCCCCCTATTGTATGCTCTGTTCCACAACCTCTTTTTAGATTGTAAGCCTAATCAGGCAGAGTCCTCCTGTGTAATAACCTGTGCCTGTGTGTTATCTTGTGTTGCATCTAAACTCTAATGTAATGTGCGTAATATGTTGGCGCTATATAAATAAAGGATAATAATAATGACGATAAGCTATAAATTGTATCCCATTCCAATTCCAAAAAGTAAAAACTTTTTTCTAGATCAATTTAAATGCCCAACAATGTTCCATGTAATGTCAATGATATCTACCATGGCTATTTGAAGCATGTTTATAGCTACTGAATACACAATTTATAGTTGATATTTCCTGACCTTCTATATATACAGACATCAAGATTCCATTCAAGAAGCGAAATACTTTTCACGTCGCTATTATATGAGCGAAAACAACATTCATTTAACATAATGAGAAATAGTTTCCTTCCTGATGGGATAATGCAGATGGCAGACTATTGCAGCAATGTTATCTGGAAGAGAATTGCTTACCAGCAGGTGATGTGGTTGTTTTCTTTGCTGGAAGTAAACTCCTGCGGGGAGCATTTGTGCTGTTACACACTTCCAAGATTGTCCTATTTGTCCCCTTGGGGATCTCCTTTGAAGGCAAGACTGTACTTTGAGCAGGCTGGTCTTCATGCATATAGCTCGTACCTGCTGGAAGAGAAAACAAAACAAATTATACCGTCATAAAATATGCATAGGGAAGACTGCTGGATTTATTGTTATTAGAACTAAGGAGGCAAATACTTTCACTGTAGTGCTTCAGTACCACAGCAAAAGAAAATATATATATATTATTTTATATAATACGGTACATTCCCGCCAAAATGTTATGCTGTGCCTTACAGAGTACATGAACTATTCTTTGCTTAAGAATAGCTTTCTATCATAGACATTCAAACAATACTATTTAATGTTTTAGTGTGTCCTTGGATAGCTGGAGGAACCTGAAGTGAACTCAAAGACAGAGCAAACTTATTAAGCTGGCCATATACCTTTAGATCTCTCTGTCAGATATCCTTTAGATCTACTGACAACTATGTAGTATAGAGTCCTCTGCGATTGAACTCAGGTAGACTTGATGGTTTAGAAAGTGCCTCATATTACATGGTTTTGGTAAAAGAAAAGGAGATCTAAAGAAAATCTAACAGAGAAATCTTAAGGTGTATGACCAACTTTTGACCTGGTTAACCTTTCCTCTTTATGTTAGTTGACAGTTTCATGTGAATAGGCCCACTGAATATAATTTTAACAGCAGGGAAGAAAATCTGGCTGCAAACCAAGTGACAATTGGGTAAGATGTAATGGCGCTCTGTATACAAAACTACGGAGATATGTTTTCCCCATTCAAAACCATTCTCTGGCACCCTCCAGTGGCCCAAATTGTGATATTGCAATTAACTAATCCTTAGAAGACTCGCAGCTAAATATGGAATCTCTCATATGGTTCCAGGGTACAGCAGGGTATTTTTTTTAGGATTGTGGAGTGCTTCTTTACCTTTTTCCAGGCTCAGAGGTAAGTAAAAGTTAATATAGTATACTATAGTATAGCTTTAAGATTGCCACTCAGTGTACCAAAAAGGCTTCCTGACAAGGAGCCAAGGTATGTTCTAAGGAAGAAGAATTCAGTGAGGAAGAGTAGGTCTAGGAAACCATGATTTACGGTCATGTCTGATATCCCTGTTTCGAGTAGGGTTGATTGATCCCTCTCAAAAACAGGGATGACCACATTAGATATGGGCCAGATAGATGGCTGTGAGCACACACCGATCTCGAAGTAGCCATCGATCTGGCCCATATCTATGCATGTGTTCCCAGCTTAATTCTTTAACAGTCATCTTGCCAATGGCAGTCAATCATTAACAATTCTTTTCCCTTTTTTGTTAGGTGTATAAATCTCTATAAAATGCACCAACTTACAGAATTGTAACAATTTCACCTATTATTTTTGTGTATCAATTCTGCACGGTCTACATAATTGGTGTTTGTTTCCTTTTATGGCCATACTTTGTTTTAAAAGTGCTGCTATTTTTGAAAGTCACTCATAAAGGTCCATGTTTTCCAACTTAAACTATTTTGCATTTACCAAATTATGTATTTATATATTTTAATAAACAGTTAAACCCACAAAACTACTAAGATAAACAGTATGGTATATCTAGAAAAAGCCAAAAAGTCAACCTCCTTTCATTGTATCTTAACTGTAGTTATGAGAAGTCGATCTCTTCCCCATTCTCTTTTCTTTGCACCACCAGACAAGTCAGTCAAGGCTTGGGCGAATGTCATTTGTTGTCATATTTTTTTCCATGGTTGTTAAGTTCATGCTCTCCCCTCTGCTTCTCAGGAGAGGAATTACGGATAATTAAAAATGCAATGTAACATCTTACTTTGGGTTCATTTACAGGTTAATGGCTCCACGCTGGTAACAACTGAGGAGATATGCACTCTTTTTAATTATTAGCCACTAATTGATGTCAGTGGTAACAATGACATCTGTATGGATGCAGAAAATGCGGAAACAATGCCTGGTGAGAAACACTGAAGACAAAACACAACTAATGGCTGCCATACACATGCCGATAAGCGGACGGTTTTTAATCTGACCGATCTGACCGATGGGGTTAAAAATCGGCCGCTAATCGGCATGTGCCCACTTCTCTGGCCGATGGGAGCCGATGACCATAAGCTGCAATGAAGCGGCGTCTTCATCGCAGCTTATGGCCGGCACACAAAGGGTG